>CM060971.1:21631339-22148839 GCA_030765045.1 Tenodera sinensis | reverse complement strand
TTTCTCATTCATACCTACAAGAAATAGAAACAAATGCCAAAGATAAAAAATGGATTACACTACTTTCCAACCCAGATATAATTCCCCAGAGACCACGGAAAACAGCGGTTGCAGCCTTCCGACTATTGACAAATCACGACTGCTTAGCAAGTCATTTCTACAGAATAGGTATCTCAGCCTCACCAATATGTGTCCTGTGTAACGATCCAGCAGAAATGAACGAAGACCACTTGAAGACCTGTGAAGCATTAAGATCAGAAGAAACTACAGTTCAAAAGTATTGGAAAGCACGAATGCTAATGGCTTCATTGCCAGATGCAAGGCACTAGAAAACAACAACATAATAGTAATAATAATAATAATAATAATAATAATAATAATAATAATAATAATAATAATAATAATAGTAATAATAATAGTAATGGTAATAATAGTAATAATAATAATAGTAATAATAATTAATAATAATAATAATAATAATAATAATAATAATAATAATAATAATAATAATAATAATAATAATAATAATAATAATAATAATAATAATAATAATAATAATAATAATAATAATAATAATAATAATAATAATAATAATAATAATAATTTTGAATTTTCCAGCTATAGCCCATATAGTCCTGTTTACTCTTGTCTTTTGCATAACTAGTAAACTGTAAGAGATATACCAAATCTTACTATAAAAAATCTGATGTGTTGCACTCACATGACTTTCTCTACTCTTCTACTAATTATTGTTACAAATTCTTATTCCTAAAACTTCTTCGTGTTAGTTAAGATAAACATTTCTACAAATTATCTTATTGCTTATTTCCTTGTAGGTACAAGGGGAATATGGGAATACAGTAGGCTTTGAGCAATAGTCAAATGTTTTAAAGCTTTGAGATTCTGTTCTCTTTGCACACTTAACATATAAAAAAATGAACAACAATGATCCATTTCACGAAAGTTCTAAGTTTTCCGAAACTCACACACATAACAAGGAATATCTCTGAAATGGTTCACCCTACAAGAATATTTATTGAGACATAAATTGTGTATTTCAGCAAGATCTAAATTTTTTTGTATAGTATAATTTGGTCTATCTCTTACGGTTTACCAGTTATGCAAAAGTCGTCCAGAGTAAATACGACTACAGGGGCTATAGCCAGAAAATTCAAGATATACGTTTCATTTGCCATAAAAATATCTCTTTAATCAAAATCGTTAGAGCCATTTTCAAGAAAATAAAAATTTTCGAAAAATCTTCCATATAAAGGGTAGTTTAGGGTGGGGCTATTTTCTTCAAAATCTTCGTGTCGCATCCTTGAAAGACATTAAACTTAAATACCAACTTTGGTTTTTAACCGACTTTTTGTTTTTGAGTTATGCTGTCCACAGACATACACACAGACCTTTTTCTAAAGATGCATTTTTTGATTCAGGGGGTCTCAAAACATATATTTCTGGTGAAATCTCAACATCGAATTTTTGGGTGGAATACAATACTTCCCCTACTTGCCAGTAGAGAAAGTAACAATGCAGATCTTGTTAAAAGACAAGTTATGTTGAAATGCATTTTTTCGGAGATGTTCCTTGTTATTTGCCTGAGTTTTACAATACTTATACTTTTCTCAGATGGGAGGTTGTTATTCACTTTTTTATCCCTTGGCTGTGCAAAGAGAATAGAATCAGAGTCTTTATATAGTGATCATCTTTAAAAGATTTGGCTATCTCTCAAAGCCTACTGTATTTGCATATTCCCCTTGTATCTACGAGAAAATTGGCAATAAAATCATTTCTGCAAATGTTTATCTCAACTAACACGAAGAAGATATAGGAATAAGAGTTTATAGGAATGGTTAGTACAAGAGTAGAGAAAGTCATGTGAGTGCAACACATCAGAATTCACTTTATGAAGAAAACATAACTAGTACAACAATTATGTGATGAAATATGGTATGTTACAATTGGCTTTTGGTGAATTTCATAGCTTGCACTCTGCAGGTGTTCTGCTGTAGGATGTACTTAAAAATGGCACTCTGCATATTTAACGTCCTGGATGCTGTTCCCTCTTTAGGACTTGAGTACCAGTTTTGTCTGCAGAAGCACACTTACCAAGTTTGTAGTAATTGAAGATTACTGTAGTGGTTTAATTTTAAATTGCAAGCTCATGTTTGTTACAGAACAGAAGCTCTGACCAAGCTGATGGCACAATCCACATCTGTATTATACGAAGTACATTTATTGGAGCACTAGTTGAGCGTCATCGTCGTCATCGTCATCATAATCAGTGGAGTAACATGGAATCATTCAAGATTTAAAACTTCTGTATATAGAAAGTTTTTGATAAATGTCGATTCTTGCTATTCAGCAAACTTGTACTTGATTGTAAATACTTTTATAGAAATATGTGAGTTGGTAAATGTAATGTTGAATAAAAATTATTACTATTCATTGTTATGTTTATTGTACATTACAAATTTTATTGATTAACCTTATTACATATTACAAGGGGTGTCAAAAATAAGCAGAATTGCTTTTTACATGAAAATGCTGCTCACCTTTATTCAAATTCCATTACACACTTTCAAAGTATTCTCCATCGGACACAATACAACGGTCCCAGAGTTCAGTCCAATGTTCAAAACACTCCCTGAAGTCCCTTTTTTGATAGTCTGTTGAGTACACCCAAAATGTTAATGTTTAGCTCTCGAGCACTCTGGAAATGATGACCCCGAAGCTCTCTTTTTACTGCAGGAAATAGGTGGAAGTCACACGGGGCTAGGTCCGGTGAATAAGGTGGATGTGGCATCACCTCAATGCCTAATTCAGTGATTGTTTCTTGAGTCTTGATGGTGCAATGAGATTTCATCACTGATCACATGAGGCACCCACTTTGCTGCAACTTTTCTATACCCCAGAACATTTTGTACAATGTCTTCAGCTGATCCGTAGGATATATTCATAATCTTGGCAATCTTTGTCAATGATAAACGACAGTCTTCCCGCAACCTGACATTGTGTTAACGTTGATGTCTGTTTTCAAAGCTGACAGTCTTCCAGGACGTGGAGCATCCTCAAGGTCATTTTTATCCTCCTGAAATCGTTTATACCATTCAAACACTTGAGTTTTCCCCATGGCTTGCTGCAACATTTCCAATGTTTGTGATGCAGTTTTGTCAAGAAGAATGCAAAATCTAATTGATGCGCGCTGCTGCAACTTGAGATGCATGTTGGGTACAGTAAACACGGCCTCACACTTCTCCTGCTACCCTCCAACTGAGCACCTCCAGGCCAATGATGTGTATGCCATTTCGTCACTCAAGGTCAGACCTCTGTGGTACTACCCAAACCCATCTCATACGCAGGCGCTTTAAAATGCAAAAAAATAATTTTGGTTATTATTATTTATTTATGCCAACAAACTTACTGTTGGTGTTTTTAAACACACAAGCCGTGTGTGGGCAAAGTTTGAGAGGTAGAACTGGAACTTAAAAATTCAATGCCACAACTGGGATTTGAACCACAGACCTTCCGCTTACCGGGCAGACGCTCTATCCACTGAGCTATTGTGACAAACTGCCAGAATGGCATTAAATTCTCAAACCAGTTCGTATTTCTCCTGGTAAACCACAAAGGTAGTCTCACATCAGAGACAAATTACCCCAATGGTGACTTACTATTGTAAGTACTTTATATCCCAGGATTAAATAACCTTCACATGGTAATTATTATTTATTTATGCCAACAAACTTACTGTTGGTGTTTTTAAACACACAAGCCGTGTGTGGGCAATGTTTGAGAGGTAGAACTGGAACTTAAAAATTCAATGCCACAACTGGGATTTGAACTACAGACCTTCCGCTTGCCGGGCGGACGCTCTAACCATTGAGCTATTGTGACAAACTGCCAGAATGGAGAAATACGAACTGGTTTGAGAATTTAATGCCATTCTGGCAGTTTGTCACAATAGCTCAATGGTTAGAGCAGCCGCCTGGTAAGCAGAAGTTCTGTGGTTCAAATCCCAGTTGTGGCATTGAATTTTTAAGTTCCAGTTCTACCTCTCACAATTTTGGTTATTTATTGAAAGCTCATAGAAAGCTATTGTGGCTGAATAGTTAGACTATTCATGGCCTGGGTTCAATCCCAGGGACTCACATGTGGTATTTGTGCTGGACAAAGCAGTGTCTTTGCAGGTTTTCTTGGGGTTCTACAGTTTCCCCTACCAGTCATTCCACCAACTGCTCCATCATCACCTTTTC
The DNA here is from genome assembly GCA_030765045.1 of Tenodera sinensis. NCBI lineage: Eukaryota > Metazoa > Arthropoda > Insecta > Mantodea > Mantidae > Tenodera > Tenodera sinensis. Next base: position 22,144,580 of record CM060971.1, on the reverse strand, counting down.
AATCATCACCTGCATTTCATATCATCCTCTTACCATCATACCTGGTGCTTGGCTGGCCACTCACTTTCAGGTCTTCACACTGTCCGGTCCATAGGTTCCTGTGCTCCCTGAAAGGTACTGGGTTGTAAGTCCTACATGAGAGGAGAGTAATCGGATGATGAAGGGGAAGAAGAAGGAGGAGAAGAAGAAGAAGAAGAAGAAGAAGAAGAAGAAGAAGAAGAAGAAGAAGAAGAAGAACTACAAAGAAGGTCTTTGTAAAAGCCCCTGGTGGAGTAGATGCTTATAGGGAAAAGCTCCCTGAAGATCCTCTCCCCCAGAACCAATGCTTACCCATGGGATACATGGATAAATGCTGCTCTTTTTTATACTGACAATTTCAATGCAATTAAAGAAGTTGATGCTTTGGCAATTCAACATCCATAGGATACTTTCAGAAATGAAACATTGCAGAGGGACTTGGTTATTATAAAGGCAGTACCTGGGTGGCCGAGCTTTGCTCGGCGTTTTTCACCTGTTTTTTGTGGGAGAAGATACTTATTTAGATAAACCTGAAAGGCAAAATGTTAACTAAATAACAATTTTTGTCGCAATTGCTAAGAGTCATTTCCGAGATACGAGAGATATAGAAATACAAACACAGATATAATATAATTTAAGTAAAAATTGAAGCTATTAACAGTGAAGCAACAAGATTCTAAAATAAGAACAAATTAGAAACTAAAAACTTCACTTATCTTAGTATGTTGATATTCTTTTTCTATTTTTCTGACCCAGGGGTTTCAAGCTATGTCCAGCTCATTCTCAAAGTCATATAAACAAAATCGTTGCCAAGCTACAATCTTTTATTTTTGTGAAAAACAATTATTCATATTCAATTTTTTATTTACCAATCTCTGAAAATAAAAATTTATAAATACAATCTATAGAAGGTAATTCAAAGTTCATGACATGGTTCCTGTTTTTTAAAATAAAAATTTTTTCCCAAACCATTAAATCTATCGGATTACTTAACTGTTTTAATAATTTAACCTCTGAATTAATTTCATGATTAAATGACCAAAAATGATCTGCCACAGCTGATTTATCAATTTGTTTATATTTAATATTTCTAAAATGTTCTTTTATTCTGGTTTCTAGATGACGTTTAGTTTTACCAATATAAACTTTATCACAATCTGAACAGCTAAATTGATAAATGCCAGATTTATTAAATAAATTTAATATACAAAATTTACTTAATTTTTCAAAAAAAGATAAAATACCAAATTATAAACAATCTGGCATTTATCAATTTAGCTGTTCAGATTGTGATAAAGTTTATATTGGTAAAACTAAACGTCATTTAGAAACCAGAATAAAAGAACATTTTAGAAATATTAAATATAAACAAACTGATAAATCAGCTGTGGCAGATCATTTTTGGTCATTTAATCATGAAATTAATTCAGAGGTTAAATTATTAAAACAGTTAAGTAATCCGATAGATTTAATGGTTTGGGAAAAAAATTTTATTTTAAAAAACAGGAACCATGTCATGAACTTTGAATTACCTTCTATAGATTGTATTTATAAATTTTTATTTTCAGAGATTGGTAAATAAAAAATTGAATATGAATAATTGTTTTTCACAAAAATAAAAGATTGTAGCTTGGCAACGATTTTGTTTATATGACTTTGAGAATGAGCTGGATATAGCTTGAAACCCCTGGGTCAGAAAAATAGAAAAAGAATATCAACATACTAAGATAAGTGAAGTTTTTAGTTTCTAATTTGTTCTTATTTTAGGAACAGATATAATATTTCATAAACACTATCATTTAAGCTGTAAAACGTCTACCGCTGGACGCAGGCCTCCCCCATAGATATCCACTCAGTTTGAGGTTTTCGTCGAGCATTTGTTCCATTATGGAGTTCAGTTCTTTGGTGCTGTCGACTGTTTCTTCCAGGACGTTAACACATTGGCCACGGTCCTTTATCTTTCCATTGAGTTCTTCCATGGCTTCCTTAACCCCGGCCAGTCGCTTGTTAGTATTCTCCAATAGATCTATCTTCATATTGGACATTCCTATCTTCATATTTTCCGTTTTGGAGATTACATTTTCAATTTGGCTTCCATTTTTGTTTCCATTTTGTTCCCATATTTTCTATTCTGCAGTTTACATTTTTCCAATTCGGCTTTCATATTTTGTTTCCTCTGCCGCATTCCGGAATTCATTTCATTTCCTATTATGTCCATCTTGGCTAACATTTGTTTCGTCAACTGTTCCATATTGTGCTTTTCGTTGTACTCCTGACACCAATTGTGAGTACTTTACTTACTTAATTATTTCTTCTAATTACCCTCCTCTTATGTAGGACTTACACCCCCTAGGACTTACAAGCCAGTGTCTAGGGTCAGACACCTGTCAGGGAGCACAAGAACCTATGGACCAGATAGAGTGAACACCTGGAAGCTATTTTTTATTAAAACACCGGAGCGACGCTAAGCAAAAGCACTGTTGAATAATAACAAATACTACAGGAAGAAAAGCTGGTTGATAAAGCCATGTGAATGTACTACGCATTTCTGTTTCAAATATATAGAAAATTGTATGAATTGTTTGGTGAAGCACGAGTAGTGAAAGAAATGTGATTGTGTTTAGTAAAAAAAAATGAGTAGAAAAACAGTGTGAATGTTATACGTTGCACATATATTTTAAGTGTATGGAAAAATGTATGGACTGTTTATAGAAGAGGGACTAGTGTGTTAGGTAAAAGAAAAGGGAGTAGAGAAAACCATGTGAATGTAATACGTTGCATGGTAAAATGAACTGCATAAAAACCTTCACCATGAAAACACTTATGTCAATTTTCATGGCAATTGGTCAACCGGCTTTGGAGTTTGCTCACTCTTCAACATACAATATATATGGGCGTTGGTATGTATGAAGTTGATAAATGATAGAGAATAACATGTGAATTGTTATGTAAAACAAAAGTGAATAGAGAAAATAGTATGAATGTAATATGTTGTATTTCTGTTTCAAACATATAGCAAATTGTATGAATTATATTTTGAAGGGTAGCGAAAGAAGACTGATTGTGTCTCGTAAAGGAAGAATTAGTAGAGGAAATCATGTGAATGCAATACGTTGTATTTATATTTCAATCATAGAAAATTGTATGAATTGTAAGTTGATGGGCAAACAGAGGACACATGAATTTGCTATGTAAAAGAAAAGAGAGTAGAAAACCATTTGATAGTAATATATTGTGTAGTAAAATTGTTAACATAAAAAGTTTCTCCATGAAAAAATAAATATACGTGCCGAATTTCGCGATGATCGGTTAAGCAGTTTTTGAGATTAACAGTTATATATATACAAACATCCAATTTGTACATCTATAAATGACATGAATTGTCTGTAGAGGAGTGAGTAGAGAAAGAGATGTGAATGTGTTACCTAAAAGTGACTAAATATTTAAAATATGGTATAGATATGTGGATGACATTTTTGCCTAAAAAACAGATAAATGATGCTTTAAAACTTTTAAATTTACAAGATAAAGATATAAAATTCACTTTGGAAACTGAAAATAATGGATGCCTTTCATTTCTGGACTTAAAAATTAAAAGATATAACAATAAGTTGAATTTTGGTATTTACAGAAAATCTACTCACACTGATAATTACATAAAAAATAAAAGTTTTAATCCTTTTGCACACAAATTTGCTGTTTTCAATAGTTTAATTTATAGGTTAATAAATATACCCCTTAATAAAGAAGAATTTGACACAGAATATAAACACATTATTAACAATGCAGTAATTAATGGTTTTAATACAGATTTTATACATAAAAAGATAGAAAAATTTAAGTATCAAAAAGCTGTTAAAGAAGTTTCTACCCTAAAAAAATAAAAGATAATTGTATTTTTAAAAAGTTTACTTACCATCCATTGGCCAATAAAAAAAGATTTTTAAGAATACGGAATGAATTTGGTCCCTCAAAATAAATTTAATATACAAAATTTACTTAATTTTTCTAAAAAAGATAAAATACCAAATTATAAAAAAATCTGGCATTTATCAATTTAGCTGTTTAGATTGTGATAAGGTTTATATTGGTAAAACTAAACGTCATTTAGAAACCAGAATAAAAGGGCAATTTAGAAATATTAAGTATAAACAAATTGATAAATCAGCTGTGGCAGATCATTTTTGGTCATTTAATCATGAAATTAATCCAGAAGTTAAATTATTAAAACAATTAAATGGACCTATAGATTTAATGGTTTGGGAACAAATTTTTATTTTAAAAAACAGGAGCCATGTTATGAACTTTGAATTATCTTCTATTGATTGTATTTATAAATTTTTGTTTTCAGAGATTGGTAATTAAAATGAATAGCAGTATTTATGTTTTTTGTTTTCAGAAAAAAATGAAGGATTGTAGCTTTGATAATGAATTTGTTTGTATAGCTTTGAGAATGAGTAGGAGTCAACTTGAAACTCGAGTCAGTGTTTGGAAAAATAAAGTGCAACATTACTAAGATAAGTGAACTTTTTAGTTTCTAATTTGTTCTTACTTTAGAATCTTTCTTACGTTCTTTTTTATTATTTCTTGTTACTTTATGTGAATTAGCATAATATTTATTGAATGTTTCGGCTATGACTGCATCATTTGTTAATATTTTATTGTTGTGTATGATAGGTGTACTGTTGCTTTCTCTCCTGTCCTTAACTTTTTTATGAACTTATGGGCTTTGTTGCCATCTGTCCTATAATCCATTTTTTCTAAGAAATTATTAAAGTGATTCTTTTTAGCAGTATTAATTTCTTTTTTTAGTGAGGCACATTTCTTCCGCCATATTTGTGTAACTGGTATGTTGTTTGTTTGTTCAGCTGTATTTCTAGCTATATGTCAGCACTTATAAATATTGTCCAATCATGTCTGTGGATGTTGGGAGAACCTTCTCTGCATACAAACTCATATTATCTGATAAACATCATAAATTTACTCCTGAACATTAGGAAAACATGATGGTATACTGCATATCAAATTATAGTCTCCAGGATGAGGAAGATTCAATTATTATTTATTTATGGCAACAAACTTACTGCTGATGTTTTTAAATGCATAAGCCATGCGTGGGCAATGTTTAAGAGGTGGAATCAGGATTGAAAAATTCAATGCCATAGCCGGGATTTGAACCACGGATCTTCCAATTATCGAGTGGCTGCTCTAACCACTAAGCTACCAGGGCCAACTTGCCAGTATGACACTCAATTCCCCAATTGATAAGTACTTTCCCAGTAGACCACATGGGAATGTTAGTAGATGTAGTGCATACGAGTATTAGCATACCTTAGAACATTTGTACAGTATAAATGCATGCATATTTTAGATGTTTTTAGTGCACATAAATGTAATGTCTAAGTATGACTGACTGCACTCCTGCCAGGCACCATGAGCTTGTGATTTGCTTCAACCGACCAAATGTGAGAGGTTTGTGGAGCTGGGTATAGTAACTTCTAACGATATGTTGTTTTCATTCGGCCAATAACTGAGATACTTACTTACTCTTTGCATTTCTATGTTTGTTTATAACAACCATGCTATTGCACTTTAGTATTGTGGCTGGTGTTGACATTCTCATGATGCTTCAACATGTGGTTTCGAAGCGACACAGCAACTCTAAACTTTTCGCCACACTGTGCACACTCGTGGGGCATCTCCCCTGTATGTATGGTGCTGTGAGTGTTGAGGTTGTAAGGTGAAGAGAAGTACTTGCCACAAATCTTACACAGATAGTTCTTCTCGCCAGTGTGTGTCAGTTTGTGATTCTTGAATGCATATCTGCGAGAGAATGCTCTGCCACAGAGATTGCATGTGTACGGTTTCTCGCCGGTGTGCACTCGCATATGCATCTTGAAGGTGTCTATCAAACTGAATGACTTGCCACACACAGAACACACAAAGGGCTTCACGTCCGTGTGAACAAACTGATGACGTTTTAAAGACTGAGAGTACACAAACGTTTTACCACACACTTCGCAGCTGAAGGGGCGCTCACCTGTGTGTAAGCGGAGATGGACTTTTAGGTTCTTGCGCACTCTACACTTATATCCACATGTAGTACACTCATATGGCTTCACATCTGTGTGGATAACCTGGTGGTAAAACAAATAAACTGATATTAATTATATGGCAAACAAAAGAGTGAAAAACCTTATTAAAACATGATACTATTTCATAGGTATTACTTTCTCTACCATATGCTTACTAGAGACAGAATATAGTAATAATGTAATAATCTTTATTTGTTTAGAGACTTTTACAAGTTTCAAGCATTTTCACAAGTATATTTACAATTCATCTAACCTACAAAAGCACTTCTGAGTTAGAAGCATTATTAATTTCATGAGTAGTCAAAAGCTTTCACAGCCAGAGTTAGAATAATAGCTATATATATATATATACTTCACAAACAAAAATTGTGACATCTGCCTGACATTGCAGGTGACCATAAAGATCCAGGCTTAAAAGCCGTGATCTTCTGCAGTTTAGAGGTCCAGACCTTTCGTCCACACCTGGGGTGCAAAGGTTCAGTTACAACAGAATTGCTGACTGGAGGTGCTGTATTTATATCTTGGCCGCTCACAGGGGATTGGCTCTGCTTGAGTGGGAGGTGTGTGTTTGGTGGGCGGGGCTTCTCCACTCTGATTGCTGAATGGTTGCAAACTCAATTGGGGCACAGAAGAAACATCAAATGTGAAGCACAAAAGTCTTAAAGTCCCAGGGAATATAGATATGGGTGTAGTAGCAGCACTGTAAAATTCCTAGGCACCTGTGTTTACTACTTGGGACATTAAAACAGCAGTAACAATGGAGACTCCTCTCATTCCTACTGCCGATTGCAAAGTTTGCGCTGTAATCCATTTTCTGAAGGGAAAAAATAAATATGCGACTGAAATTCATCGCGAGTTTTGCAGTGTTTATGGAAAATACGTCATGTCAAGATAAATGGTTTCTCGTTGGTGCCAATCATTCATTGAAGGGAGAACAACATTACACGAGCAGCAAAGCGGCCGACCCTCCACTTCCCGTACTCTGGATATTGTTGACGAGGTTCGAGCAGTCGTGAACACCGATCAGCACCTTACACTTGATGCAGTTTTGTTTGAACTTCCTCCTTATATTAAAATAATCTGTGCATTATTTCTGAGGATCTGTGTCTATTGAAAGTGTGTGCAAGATGGGTTTCTCGCACGCTTTCTGAACAACACAAGGAGGAGAGTGTTGATGCCGCATTGCAATTTTTTGAGGATGAGGGAGATGGTTTATTCAACCGAATAGTGACCGGGTATGAAACATAGATCCATCACTGGACACCCGAATCCAAAACATACAGTATGGCGTGAAAACGAAAGGATGAGGCAACACCAAAAAAGGCAAGTTGTTGCATCGCCTGGCAAGGTCATGGCAACGATATTCTGGGATTTGAAGGGAGTACTGTTAATCGATTACCTGCCCCATGGGAACACGATGAGAAAACTCAGAAGAGCCATACAAAACAAAAGGAGGGGAAAGTCGAGCAAAACTGTTTTTCTGTTCCACGATAATGCTTGACCGCATGCTGCTCGTGAAACTCAATCCCTGTTTGAACAGTTTTGATGGGATGTTTTCAGTCATCCATCTAGTGCACCTGACTTTCCACTGAGTGATTACCATCTTTTTCCGGAGCTGCAGCAACATCTTGGGGGAAGGCGCTTCGTAAATGACGAGGAACTGAAACAAAAAGTGGAAAGATGGCTATCCAGTTTGGCGGGAGAGTGATTTGACATTGGGTGAAAAAAAATGTTACCACAGTATCAAAAATGTATTGAGGTTCAAGGAAATTATGTGTAAAAATAGGTATTGAATGTATCTTTCAAAATATAGCCTTTTAAAAATATTTAAACGTTTTGTTATTTTTTTAAAAAATAGTGCAACTTACTTTTGAGATGCCCCTCGAATTAATGTATTTTTAAACAAATGTGGGGCATTACATATTGAACAACCCTTGTAATTAAGATCAAGATCCAGATATAAAATTACAAAGATATTAAATGATGTGTGGGACAATAAGAAGAAATCTGAGAATTACACGAAAAGCTACGCAATTGAAGTTTTATAAAGTAATGGCAGTGCCATCCATTGTATATGGAAATGAAATTTCTGTGAGCTGTTAGAGGATGTACCAGAAGGGTGAGATACCAAATGTTCAAATAAGAGAAGATTTAAATGTCTAAGAAATAAACAATAAACTTTTGCAGTATAGATGACATTGGAGAGAACATCTGCAGCAAATGGAGGAAGCTCGTATCCCAAAGTTGGCCATAAATTATTAACTTCTGGGCAGAAGAAACATGGTAAGATCAAGGAAGACATGGGAATGAGACCATAACAGCTTGAAAGGCCTGATACCTGAAAGGAAGAAGAAGAAGAGGCAGAAGAAGAAGAGGAGGAGGAGGAAGAGGAGGAAGAAGGGAAGAAGAAGAAGAAGAAGGAGAAGAAGAAGAAGAAGAAGAAGAAGAAGAAGAAGAAGGAGAAGAAGAAGAAGAAGAAGAAGAAGAAGAAGAAGAAGAAGAAGAAGAAGAAGGAGCAGGAGGAGGAAAAGAAGAAGAAGCTAGAGAAGGAGAAGAAGAAGAAGCAGAAGAAGGAGAAGAAGAAGAAGAAGAAGAAGAAGAAGAAGAAGAAGAAGAAGAAGAAGAAGAAGAAGAAGAAGAAGGAGAAGGAGAAGGAGAAGAAGAAGAAGAAGAAGAAGGAGAAGAAGAAGAAGAAGAAGAAGAAGAAGAAGAAGAAGAAGAAGAAGAAGAAGAAGAAGAAGAAGAAGAAGAAGAAGAAGAAAAAGAAGAAGAAGAAGAAGAAGGAGAAGCAGGAGATGGAGATGGAGGAGAAGAAGGAGCAGGAGGAGGAAAAGAAGAAGAAGCTAGAGAAGGAGAAGAAGAAGAAGCAGAAGAAGGAGAAGCAGGAGAAGGAGAAGAAGCAGGAGATGGAGATGGAGGAGGAGGAGAAGAAGAAGAAGATTATTTTTTTGTTTTTGATTATTTGTAAATCCAAAAATGGTAGTTTCTTGTCACTTTCCCATTCCACAGAGAACTTCCTGGTTTTTTCCTGAATGTTTAGGAGTTTTAGAGTATCACCAATATGTTTTTTTTGGGACTGTTGCAAATATGTCATCTACCTACTGCTGCCAGAGTTTGAACATCCACAGGAAACCTTTGGTGATCCTTATTTCCAATGCGCTCATGTAAATACCTGCCAAGAAGGGTGAGAGGGGGTTGCCCATTGTTAAACCACAACATAAAGCCAGAACCGAAACTCCTCAAACACATAGCAGGAAAACAAATCTTCATTTTCAAAAGTAGAAACAGAGTATTCAATTTTGACATCCCTAAGGATATCTTCAGGAAGTTCCTTAAATCATCACCAGAGGAGGCCTCAGAGGAAACATCACCAACCACACCAGGGAGAACCAGTTCATGTCTGGTTGATAATGGAGGAAAGTGATGCCTCTGAAACATGTTCCGCAAAATTATGAGTAAGTGTTGTTTAGCATTATTTCAATTTACCTTTTTGGTTTAAATTGAATATTACAACACTGTTTTCAAACTTCCAAGAAAGAAGATTTCCTTCTACATCACTGCTGCACTACAACTGAACAGTTGACTCTCTACTTTGCTTGCCCATTGTGGACACTGGGCTAGCAGAGGGCGCCCAGACACATTTGCCCATGGGCCAACCTGTGGTCTAGGTTATAGTTTTCATTCTAAAAGTGAAATGCTATTCTGACTTGTGTTCTCATAAATTAAAACGTAAGTGGTATAATTGTTACCTGATGTTGTTTGAGAGCAATTCTCTTGCTAAAACTCTTGCCACACACCTCGCACATGAAGTGACTGTGAGAGTGGGCCTTGAACTCGGATGACGAGGGGAATGTTACTTTGCACTCCACACAGTGAAAGCTGCCCTTCACGTCGTGTGTCAGCATGTGGTTCTTGAGTTTGGTGATGCTGGAGAAGAGTTTGCCACACTCCTTACACGTGCAGAATGTTTCCGTTGTCTCTGGCATGGCCTGATGGTTGTCCTCCAGTGAAGACAAACTGCTGCTGCTGCTGCTGGTGTCATCTGCGTCCTTTGTTTCCACAGCATCATCACCACTATTACTGTCTTCCTCCTTCACAGATAATAACACACATATCAACTGTCTCTAAAATAATATTTCCATACATCATCATGGCCAACTATATTTAGAGGAGCGTTTAGTCATTTAAATGTGCACTGCATAGATATATTTCATAATGTGTTATTCAGACTTAGGGGTCTCCGTCTAGGGGATATGTGAATAGCAACCACAAGGTACCCAAGTTGAGCAGAACTTTACTTCCACTTACTGGTGTCTAGGGGATATGTGGATAGCGACCACAAGGTACCCAAGATGAGCAGAACATTACTTCCACTTACTGGTGTCTAGGGGATATGTGGATAGTGACCACAAGGTACCCAAGCTGAGCAGAACATTACTTCCACTTACTGGTGTCTAGGGGATATGTGGATAGCGACCACAAGGTACCCAAGCTGAGTAGAACATTACTTCCACTTACTGGTGTCTAGGAGATATGTGAATAGCGACCACAAGGTACCCAAGCTGAGCAGAACATTACTTCCACTTACTGGTGTCTAGGGGATATGTGGATAGTGATCACAAGGTACCCAAGCTGAGTAGAACATTACTTCCACTTACTGGTGTCTAGGGGATATGTGGATAGCGACCACAAGGTACCCAAGCTGAGCAGAACATTACTTCCACTTACTGGTGTCTAGGGGATATGTGAATAGAAACCACAAGGTACCCAAGCTGAGCAGAACATTACTTCCACTTACTGGTGTCTAGGGGATATGTGGATAGTGACCACAAGGTACCCAAGCTGAGCAGAACATTACTTCCACTTACTGGTGTCTAGGGGATATGTGGATAGCGACCACAAGGTACCCAAGCTGAGTAGAACATTACTTCCACTTACTGGTGTCTAGGAGATATGTGAATAGCGACCACAAGGTACCCAAGCTGAGCAGAACATTACTTCCACTTACTGGTGTCTAGGGGATATGTGGATAGTGATCACAAGGTACCCAAGCTCAGTAGAACATTACTTCCACTTACTGGTGTCTAGGGGATATGTGGATAGCGACCACAAGGTACCCAAGCTGAGCAGAACATTACTTCCACTTACTGGTGTCTAGGGGATATGTGAATAGAAACCACAAGGTACCCAAGCTGAGCAGAACATTACTTCCACTTACTGGTGTCTAGGGGATATGTGGATAGTGACCACAAGGTACCCAAGCTGAGCAGAACATTACATCCACTTACTGGTGTCTAGGGGATATGTGAATACCACCACAAGGTACCCAAGCTGAGCAGTACATTACTTCCACTTACTGGTGTCTAGGGGATATGTGAATAGAAACCACAAGGTACCCAAGCTGAGCAGAACATTACTTCCACTTACTGGTGTCTAGGGGATATGTGGATAGTGACCACAAGGTACCCAAGCTGAGCAGAACATTACTTCCACTTACTGGTGTCTAGGGGATATGTGGATAGTGACCACAAGGTACCCAAGCTGAGCAGAACATTACTTCCACTTACTGGTGTCTAGGGGATATGAGAATAGCAACCACAAGGTACCCAACCTGAGCAGAACATTACTTCCGCTTACTGGTGTCTAGGGGATATGTGGATAGTGACCACAAGGTACCCAAGCTGAGTAGAACATTACTTCCACTTACTGGTATCTAGGGGATATGTGGATAGTGACCACAAGGTACCCAAGCTGAGCAGAACATTACATCCACTTACTGGTGTCTAGGGGATATGTGAATACCACCACAAGGTACCCAAGCTGAGTAGAACATTACTTCCACTTACTGGTGTCTAGGGGATATGTGGATAGTGACCACAAGGTACCCAAGCTGAGCAGAACATTACTTCCACTTACTGGTGTCTAGGGGATATGTGGATAGCGACCACAAGGTACCCAAGCTGAGCAGAACATTACTTCCACTTACTGGTGTCTAGGGGATATGTGGATAGTGACCACAAGGTACCCAAGCTGAGCAGAACATTACTTCCACTTACTGGTGTCTAGGGGATATGTGAATGGCGACCACAAGGTACCCAAGCTGAGCAGAACATTACTTCCACTTACTGGTGTCTAGGGGATATGTGAATAGAAACCACAAGGTACCCAAGCTGAGCAGAACATTACTTCCACTTACTGGTGTCTAGGGGATATGTGAATAGCAACCACAAGGTACCCAAGCTGAGCAGAACATTACTTCCACTTACTGGTGTCTAGGGGATATGTGAATAGCAACCACAAGGTACCCAAGCTGAGCAGAACATTACTTCCACTTACTGGTGTCTAGGGGATATGTGGATAGTGACCACAAGGTACCCAAGCTGAGCAGAACATTACTTCCACTTACTGGTGTCTAGGGGATATGTGGATAGTGACCACAAGGTACCCAAGCTGAGCAGAACATTACTTCCACTTACTGGTGTTTTGCTCCTCACTGTAACTTTTCTATCTGACCTTACCTTGGTCATCTCTTGTTCTCTTCCGACCCCGATGCTATTAGGGTTCCTGAGGGCTAGGGAGTCTTTATTTTTCCAAGCTCTCCATTTCTCTATAAAATCTTAAACCCTAACATGCTGACCTGTCATGGCGTGTAATACGTCCTTTGACTGGTAATCAGAGGATATGGTCTGTGAATTTATTTTGATAACTCTCCCGGTCAGGTTGGTGAGACCCGTAAACCAACGACATATATGGTCCTCCAGACATCCTGGGGGTTATGAGAGAGCGATGTGACCCCCAAAACATAAAAATATGGTGGTCTCTAAAAAATGGTTACATTTACTGCGAAGTCTCTTCATTTATGAAATATGACTCAAGGGTAAAAATGTTGTTGTTGTTGTTTTCTAGTGCCTTGCATCTGGCAATGAAGCCATTAGCATTCGTGCTTTCCAATACTTTTGAACTGTAGTTTCTTCTGATCTTAATGCTTCACAGGTCTTTAAGTGGTCTTCGTTCATTTCTGCTGGATCGTTACACAGCACACATATTGCTGAGGCTGACATACCTATTCTGTAGAGATGACTTGCTAAGCAGTCATGATTTGTCAATAGTCGGAAGGCTGCAACCGCTGTTTTCCTTGGTCTCTGGGGGATTATATCTGGGTTGGAAAGTAGTGTAATCCATTTTTTATCTTTGGCATTTGTTTCTATTTCTTGTAGGTATGAATGAGAAAATTTTTTAATGATCAAGCGTTTTATTGAGGAATATGAGAAATTGAATTTAGACTTTTGTTTTATTGTTGTGCCTTTCTTTGCAAGTGAGTCTGCAGCTTCATTCCCCATGACTCCACAGTGTGCTGGAATCCATTGGAGATGAACAGTCTTATTAACTTTTTGGAGTTGCGTTAACATTTTGTAGCATTCTCTAATTTTTGTTGACTTCTTTGTAGTATTTGAACATATTCCCTGAATTGCAACTTTAGAATCCGAAAGAATTACTGCCTTGTTAAATTTATTTAAGGGAAGATTTAATAATTGTCGGAGAGCAATGTGTATAGGCTCTATTTCTCCATCATAATTTGTTGTGTCTCTGCCAACAGAATGATAAAAGGAAAAATGTGAACACGTAACTCCAGCTCCAGTAAAGTTTTCCTTGGAAGATCCATCAGTATATATGTGCAGCCTTTCTTCTGTGGGATACCTAGTATTGATTGTTTCCAGAGCTAGAAGTTTTTGTATTTCTTTTGGTGTGTCTGATTTACTTATTTCCTCTATTAATTCCAAACTGAAGGTAGGTTGCAATAATTCCAATGGATTTTCTCTTATAAGTAGATTTTCTCTGGTGTTAGGAATGTTCAATTTGGATTTAATCTGTGTTACCTTTTCTAGGAAACTACTATGAGTTTTAAGGATTGAAGGGGGGAGGTTCTCTTCTGTCCATTTAGAGTTTGGCAGTCGTAACATTTTCTCATTTTGGAGCAATGCTTGTTCTTCTATTTTTGTTGTTATTGATGGGGTCCATGTTAAGGCAAGCATGGCATCAATAGGTGTGGATTTAACTGCTCCAGTGATTAGGCGAAGAGCCTGATTTTGTATTTGTTCAAGTTTATTGATGTTAGCATTTGCTGCCGTTATTAAAGCTTCAGAACAGTACAAGAAGTTTGGTTTAACATACATTTTGTATGTTGTGTTAAGGACTCTCCTTGAGCAGCCCCATTTAGCAGCAGCTAACCTTTTCAGGATTTGCAGTTTCTTTTCAACCTTTTCTGAGAAATTAATATGCCTAAAGATGTCCCCACCCGGAGATCCGATTAGGGGACAGTTTTAACTCCGGAATGTTTATCTTTAGGACTCATATTCATGTATGTGGCTTTCATGTAACTGTTTTCTTAACGGGCACCAGTTTTACAATGTGGCAGTTACATCACCCGACTTAAACCTCCATTTTGCAAGGAGGACCACACCTATCGTTGGTCAACGGGTCCATCGGACCTAGATGGGAGGACTAAGTAGGTGGTATTTAGATCCACCGACCTTCCCCTCATGTGCCTCTGAGGGACGCTGTTGTGCTGTGATAGGCCAGCACATATGTAAATGACATTTCCTCCATTTTAGATGAAACAGTTATACCGCTGTGATTCGGTCCCCAGAGCCTCATCTGTTAAAAGCAGGGTGCACCACGGGCAGGATGAGGATGGGAGTTGGGTAGGAGAGGCTATAGGAGGTGCATCACTACCCCTTACTACCCCATCTAGATGAAAATAAAGTGCTGGAAATCCTATTTTGAATTCTCCGCTCACAACCCATGAAGTCCTGTTCACTCTGGATGAATCCTGCACAACTGGCATAGCGCAAGAGGTAGACAAAATCTTACTCTACAAAAAATATGTTGTTAGCTAATGCTGGATTTCTGACAATGAAATCATTAATCCTCTTGCTCTCCAATATTTTTCACAATGATATTGAAGAGAGCAATAGCAGCAATAGTAACCGCTTTTTAGAGAGCACTATATTTTTATGTTTTGGCAGTTACATCGCTCTCTCACAACCCCCAAAATGTCTGGAGGACCACACCTGTCGTTGGTTTATGGGTCTCACCAACTTGACCAGGAGAATTATCAAAATAAATTCACCGACCATATCCTCTCATTACCAATCAGAGTATGTATTACATGCCATGACAGGTCAGCATGTTAGGGGTTAAGGTTTTATAGAGAAATTAGAGAAATGTAGAGGTTGGAAAAATAAAGACTCCCTAACCCTCAGGAACCCTAATAGCATGGGGTCGGAAGAGAACAAGAGATGACCAAGGTAAGGTCAGATAGAAAAGCTACAGTGAGGAGCAAAACACCAGTAAGTGGAAGTAATGTTCTGCTCAGCTTGGGTACCTTGTGGTCGCTATCCACATATCCCCTAGACACCAGTAAGTGGAAGTAATGTTCTACTCAGCTTGGGTACCTTGTGGTCACTATTCACATATCCCCTAGACACCAGTAAGTGGAAGTAATGTTCTGCTCAGCTTGGGTACCTTGTGGTTGCCATTCACATATCCCCTAGACACCAGTAAGTGGAAGTAATGTTCTGTTCAGCTTGGGTACCTTGTGGTCACTATCCACATATCCCCTAGACACCAGTAAGTGGAAGTAATGTTCTACTCAGCTTGGGTACCTTGTGGTCACTATTCACATATCCCCTAGACACCAGTAAGTGGAAGTAATGTTCTGCTCAGCTTGGGTACCTTGTGGTTGCCTTTCACATATCCCCTAGACACCAGTAAGGGGAAGTAATGTTCTGTTCAGCTTGGGTACCTTGTGGTCACTATCCACATATCCCCTAGACACCAGTAAGTGGAAGTAATGTTCTACTCAGCTTGGGTACCTTGTGGTCACTGTCCACATATCCCCTAGACACCAGTAGGTGGAAGTAATGTTCTGCTCAGCTTGGGTACCTTGTGGTCACTATCCACATATCCCCTAGACACCAGTAAGTGGAAGTAATGTTCTGCTCAGCTTGGGTACCTTGTGGGTAAAATGTTCCGGAGTTAAAATAGTCCCCCATTCGGATCTCCGGGCGGGGACTACTTCTTGAGAACCAAAACATTATATTAATAGAAGATGTAACATCAGAATTCTACAATGGAATGCGGGTGGTCTCAACCAAACAAAAAGAGTAGAACTCAATAAAATTGTATTTGACTATAACATAGATATATTTTTCATACAAGAAGCAAATCTAACAAATGATCAACTTAAATACTTCAATTTTACTGGTTTTCTACTACACCTACTACCCAAAAATAGAGAGATATGTAGTGGAATATTAGTTGGAGTCAAAAAGGTTATTTATCCTCCTTTGAAATTGTTAAAGAAATGGATAACACACATAAAAGTGAATTAATAAAGCTAAATTTTTGGGATAACAAAATACATCTACATTTATACACTATTTACAATCCTCCCAGGAATAAACCAGACCTCTCACTTATTGACCAATTAAATAAAACAATCGTAATTGGGGATTTCAAAACCCATTCCAAAAGAGGGGGTTATGAAAAAGTGGATTCTAAGGAAAGATAGTGGAAGAATTTTTGAATACCACAACTTTTGAACTGATTTATCACACAACCTTCATACATTACTCTGGAGCAGGCAGTAACCCAGACCTCTTGTTAGCTACAACAGATATTGTTTCAAAAATAAAAAACAAGTTATAGAAGATCCAAGTTCTGGTCACAGAGCAGTAATTGCTGATATAAAACTAGATAATACAAATAACAGTCAAGGTCACACGAATCTGTATTGGAACTTCAAAAAAGCAGATTGGAACAAATACAAAACTGAACTGGAACATAAATTTAAAGAACAAACAAACTCACAGCTGCATGACCAACCAGTTCATATGAATAAAAATTTCTGGAAAGTCATCTTAGAAACCACAAAAAAACATATTCCTTGTGGAAGAATTAAAAATTTCAAACCCTTTTGGGTCCAGTTAGAAGAATTGAAAAAGCAAAGGGATATAGCTAAAATTTTCATCAAGCAGTTATTCTCTCAGATTCCAGGGTGGCAATTATAGCAATTACTTCCAAGTTGTCACCAAAAAACCAAACAATTATAGATGTTTGGAAATCCTTACTCATCTAACAGCACTTCAAAAACACCTAGTCTTCCAATGGGTACCAGCTCACTGTGAACTGAGTGGTAATGAGAAAGCTGATTTTGTTGCAAAAAAATCTGATGTGTTGCACTCACATGACTTTCTCTACTCTTGTACTAACTATTCTTACAAATTCTTATTCCTATATCTTCGTGTTAGTTGAGATAAACATTTGTACAAATTATCTGATTGCTTATTTCCTTGTAGGTGCAAGGGGAATGTTAGAATACAGTAGGCTTTGTGCGATTGTCAAACGTTTTAAAGCTTTGAGATTCTGTTGTCTTTGCACACTTAACATATAAAAAAATGAACGATGATCCATTTCACGAAAGTTCTAAGTTTTCCGAAACTCACACACATCACAAGGAATATCTCCGAAATGGTTCACCCTAAAAGAAAATTTATTCAGACATAAATTGTGTATTTTAGCAAGATCTACATTTTTTGTGCGAATAGGTATCTCAGCCTCACCGATATGTGTCCTGTGTAACGATCCAGCAGAAATGAATGAAGAACACTTGAAGACCTGTGAAGCATTAAGATCAGAAGAAACTACAGTTCAAAAGTATTGGAAAGCACGAATGCTAATGGCTTCATTGCCAGATGCAAGGCACTAGAAAACAACAACAACAACAACATTTTTTGTGCAGTATGATTTGGTCTATCTCTAACCATTCACCAGTTATGCAAAAGTCGTCCAGAGTAAATATGACTACAGCGGCTATAGTCAGAAAATTCAAGATATATATTTCATTTGTTATAAAAATATCTCAAACATAGGACATTTTAATAAAAATCGCTAGAGCCATTTTCAAGAAAATCAAAATTTTTGAAAAATTTTCCATGTACAGGGTAGTTTAGGATGGGGTTATTTTCTTCAAAATCTTCGTGTCGCATCCTTGAAAGACATTAAACTTAAATATCAACTTTGGTTTTTAACCGACTTTTCATTTTTGAGCTATGCTGTCCACAGACTGACACACACACACACATGGACCTTTTTCTAAAAATGCTTTTTTTGGATTCAGGGGGTCTCAAAACATATATTTCCGATGAAATCTTGTCATCGAATTGTTGGGTGGAATACAATACTTCCCCTACTTACCAGTAGAGAAAGTAAAAAGGGTACCAGCAGTGTACAGAAATCTATAGTTTATCTGCCACTTTATGCAGCTAAAAGATTAGTCAAATCTGAATTCAAAAAAATTATTGCAAAATATTACTATGAAAAATCAAAGTATAAAAGATGGGAACTACCAAACATTCAAACAGTAATTCCTGAGTATCCTCGAAAAACTGCAGTTGGAACCTTCAGGTTGATTACAGGACATGATTGTCTGGCAAAACATTTGAACAGAATTGGGATATATTCTTCACCACTCTGTCCTCTATGTGATCTGGAAGAGGAAATGGACCGAGATCACCTTCAAATATGCCCGGCCACTTCTAGTGCCCCATCCATCAGTGAAAAATATTGGAGAGCAAGAGGATTAATGACTTCATTGTCAGAAATCCAGCATTAGCTTACAACAACATATTTAGAAACTGATTAGTATATAAGGAGAAATTTTGTGTAACAATGTTAGAAAAATATGAGAAATATCAGAAAATGACTCAAATGCACAACCATGTTCTCCACTAAAATTTATTTAAATCACCACGTAACTTTCATATTCACTCCAATAGCAAAACTATTTACTTGAAAACGTACCTAGAAAATCGGATATAATAAAAAATTAAAAAGCCAGAATTGTAAGCTTAATCATTTAGGCCCAACTTTCATCATGAAGGATATAAACTCCCTCTAAACCAGCGGCCACCAAGTGGATGAATTTTGTGCTAGAGCAAATAGCGTAGCACTGTGCACTGCCATGAGTGCCGTGCGATTTCAGTTTGAGGCATGACGTGGAAGTGGACAGCAGTGTTGTCTCGTCTCTTGCGGTTTGTTTTCGTAAACATCCCAACTTGCAATATTTATAAGGAGTGTAGATTCGGAGCTTCAGATTAAACAAGAACTGTTAGATCTTGTTGCATTGAAGGATACTCAACAGTTCAGCAGTTTGTTCAGGTCATAGACTTGCAAGAATATGTTCAAATATTAACAGATTTGAACCAAGAATTTCAGAAAAGGTAACGTGGTGCAATTGGAGAAAATTTTCCAAATATTTGCTGAGCTTTACTCTACAGTTGATAACGTTCCATCTGAATTGCAACTTGAACTTATCGATTTGCAATGCAATCGTCAACTGAAAAATAAATCCCAAAATAAAATTAGTTTGAGTGATTGCTATTCACATTTTCCAAGAAATACATTTCCTCTTTCTACTAGAAATGCCGCTTGTGTTCTATGTATGTTCGATACACACACGCATGCACACACACGCGCACACACACACACACACACACACACACACACACACATGAACAATTTTTTTCGCTAATAACATTAAACAAAAACCGCTGCAGAAATCAACTGTCGGATCAGAACTTAAAATGTCAAGTTAGACTAGCTGCTGCACAAACATTGATACCTAATTTTGAAAAACTAGTGTGTCAAAAGTCTAGAAAACTAGGTTCCACTTCTGAGTAATATGTTGTGTTTATTGCTTTTCTTCAAACTATTATTTAATACCGCTGTATTGTAAGTAGATTGTAGATTATTTTCATTTTGTTTAAACTATCAATTAATTGTTCATTTGTTTTTTCATTAAAAGAAAAGTTGAATGATAATGAAAGAAACGTTATATTAAAACAATTTATATAACAATTATGTCCTTCATATTACAATTCGATTATTATTGTAGCACAGTCAATTGTGCATTTAAATTGCAAGATCGGCATTCCCCCACTGCTCTGAAGGCTACGGAGTGCACGGTAGACTATTCCGGCGTGCAACAGGTAAACTTGCACGACCTGCTGTGCACACTGTGCATTGAGATGGTGGCCGCTGCTCTAAACAATAGATTGTGAATGAAAAGTGCCTGCTTAGACAAGGAATTTATATTTGAAGTAAATTATAAGATTACAGAGCTATGGTAGCATTTTAAAGGGAGAGAAATTATCATGATTTACTTTAATTCGGCACCTTGCAATCCTTCACTGCTTTTGCTACTGTCTCATGTGCATATGTCCCCTCTCTTTTGTTCCTACAGCAATATGATCCGGCAACAGCGCACCATATGTGATTACGGATTGGAGATATTCATATACCTTCTTATTTCGTGCACCCTTTAGTTATAATGTGTTAGATAGCAGCTATAGAGAAGTTTAAAAAGTTGTTGTTGTTAGCTAATGCTGGATTTCTGACAATGAAGTCATTAATCCTCTTGCTCTCCAATATTTTTCACTGATGAATGGGGCATTAGAAGTGGCTGGGCATATTTGAAGGTGGTCTCGATCCATTTCCTCTTGCAGATCACATAGAGCACAGAGTGGTGAGGAATATATCCCAATTCTGTTTAAATGTTTTGCCAGACAATCATGTCCTGTAATCAACCTGAAGGTTGCAACTGCTGTTTTTCGAGGATACTCAGGAATTACTGTTTGAATGTTTGGTAGTTCCCATCTTTTATTTTTTGATTTTTCATAGTAATATTTTTAAATAATTTTTTTGAATTCAGAGTTGACTAATCTTTTAGCTGCATAAAATGGCAGATGAACTATAGATTTCTGCACATTGCCGGTACCCTTTTCTGCAAGAAAATCACCTTTCTCATTACCACTCAGTCCACAGTGAGCTGCTATCCATTGGAAGACTAGGTGTTTTTGAAGTGCTGTTAGGTGGGTAAGGATTTTCCAACATTCTATAATTGTTTGGTTTTTTGATGACAACTTGGAAGTAATTGCTATAACTGGTGCCCTGGAAAGCTGAGAGAATAACTGCTTGCTGAAAATGTGAAATTCTGTACAAAAGATTTTGTAGGGCCATTCAAATTGCTTCAATTTCTCCATCAAAGTTCGTAGTTCCATAACTTAAAGATTTGTAATAGGAAAAGAGGTGACATGTGACTCCAGCACCTGCTCCATCTTTGTTTGATATTAATGATCCATCAGTATAAATATGGAGCCATTCGTGTTCTGGAAATCTAGTATGGATTGTGTCTAATGCCAATAATTTTAGAACACTAGTTGGAGTACCACTTTTCTTAACTTCTTCTGTCAGGTGTAAATAATATGTGACGTCTAATGTATGTGTCGGATTGACTTTAGATATGAAGTTTTCCTTTGAATTAGGAAGGTATACATTCTTCTTGATGTCTTGAATTTTGGAAAGAAAGCTCTCCTGAGTCTTTAGTGTATGTGTAAAATTTCTCTTCTGCCATGTATTGAATGGGAGTCTGATCAACTTTTCGTGTTGATCAACTTTTTCTATTTCATATTCAATGGGGTATTATATGGTTGGTTAGTATTTCCATAGCTGCTATTGGTGTGGTTTTGATAGCACCTGTAATTAATCTCAGACTTTGGTTTTGAAAGATTTGAATCTTTTTTGTGTTTGCTGTTACAAGAACTTCGCTGCAGTTAGTAAATAATGGCTTTATGTATACTAGTATTACTGCTATTACTTTCTTCAATGTATGCATAAGTAATTATGTTGGACAGATATGACAGACAAAGAGCCTAGGCTAAATGTCTGTCATATTCAAGTATATATGAACTTGACACAAATAAATAATTTAATATATAAAAACATATATTTTTATGTTAATAGTGTCATCTCTAGTTTGTTTATATGCAAAGTAAAACAGGCTATTGCCTAAAAAATAACAATGAACAGCAAAACTGGTAGAAATTAACAAAGAACAACAAATAACTTCAGCAAGTATGCCATTAGCAAAGGTATGAAGCTTGCTATGACTAGAGGAATTGGAAATGGTAATCAATCTATATTTAAACAAAATGTTTACTCAATTGAACTTCAAAGTTTTACATTATGTTGCCCTAAATTGGAAGCAGGTGAAGAAATACAGTATGTTTACTACAAAAGTTGGGCAGCAGATGCATGGCCCATGTGACCTTTCCTACATTTCCCTGCTCGCACGTGCATCTGCCTTACTTCTAGTCCAGTTCACACATGAATAACATTAGGAGTTACTATTTATTTATGCCAACAAACTTACTGTTGGTGTTTTTAAACACACAAGCCGTGTATGGGCAAAGTTTGAGAGGTAGAACTGGAACTTAAAAATTCAATGCCACAACTGGGATTTGAACCACAGACCTTCCGCTTACCAGGCGGCTGCTCTAACCACTGAGCTATTGTGACTAACTGCCAGAATGGCATTAAATTCTCAAGCCAGTTCGTATTTCTTCTGGTAAAGCACAAAGACAGTCTCACATCAGAGACAATTACCCCTACACACGGCTTGTGTGTTTAAAAATACCAACAGTAAGTTTGTTGGCATAAATAAATAATAATTACCATCTGAAGGTTATTTAATCCTGGGACATAAAGTACTTACAATAGTAAGTCACCATTGGGGTAATTGTCTCTGATGTGAGACTGCCTTTGTGGTTTACCAGGAGAAATACAAACCGGTTGGAGAATTCAATGCCATTCTGGCAGGTTGTCACAGTAGCTTAATGGTTAGAGCACCCGTCTGGTAAGCGGAGGGTCTGTGGTTCAAATCCCTGCTGTGGCATTGAATTTTTCAGTTCCAGTTCTACCTCTCAAACATTATTAGTGTTTAGAAATGTTTAGTTTTGCTTGAAGTATTTTCAAATTAAATTGATTGCAATATACAGTACAACAAAGAGTGCTTATGCATGATACCTATGTGCTTACATAATTTTGTAGGGAAGTTATATGGCAATTTGAAACTAACTTTCCTGGCATGCGTATTCCAAGTAGAGACTGTTCATTTGCGTGTAAATAAACTCAGGGAGACGGGATCAAATTGTGATAGGAAAAGAAAGGTAAAACACCATGTGCTTACAGAACAGAAATTAGACAAAATCAGAGAACGGTTAGGAAGGTCACCTCGAAAATCTCTTAGACACCTAGTGCAAGAGAAAATTAAAACAAAATATCGAGAGAGAAGTCAATGCTATTTGGAAGCTGAGCTAATGCATGTGAATGAAAATTTCCTCAGAAGATGCTGTAGATGTATTGTTACAGATGGATGGCATTTCTAGCATCTCCCGTGATAAGATATGTTTTGTGTTTATTCTGGTAATTGTTAATGTGATTGGAGATTTGACTTGAAATCCATGCATGTATGACTGGGAGATGGGCCGTGCAACTGGCAGCCATTTCTAGTAAATGTACTGTATCACTGGTCAGTTACAAACATAAACATATGAAGTCCCAACTGACTTTCCCCATTGTTATCCATCCTGAACTCATTTCCATTATCATATTATTGTGAACGAGCTTTAAAGAAGAGGCACAAGTTTGTATACTATTAACCTTTCAAGTTTATTACTACCAGTTTTAAATATGTGACATTTATGCACACCGACAGAGTTGTGAGTTATTAGTTAATGATGTATTTCAATTCAAAATTACTTACAGAGTCCTTGTTTTCTTCAGCTGATGTCTGGTTGCTGTGAAGAAAGAAAAGATATTCTTCTTCAACACAAACACATTGCTTATCAAGTTATCAGTATTAAACAAAATCCTCAAAAGTCTGATGCACTGCATTCACATGAATTTTTCTACCACTCTTCACAAACTGTTATTAAAGAACCACAAATAACACAAAATAATTACAGACTCAGTGTAACTCAATTTATTATAGTGAAGTGTGAGTCTCTAATTACTTTGTGTTATTTGTGGGTCAATTTACTTCACTGTTAATAGCTTCAGGTGCGTATATTTAAATGTTATTCAAGAATCTTGCTGTTATTCAAGACTTTAATTACACATTTTTTGTACATATAAGAATACAGTAGGATACAGTGATAGCTCTTTTAAAAATCTGATGTGTTGCACTCATATGACTTTCTCTGCTCTTGTACTAACCATTCTTACAAACCCTTATTCCTATATCTTCTCCATGTTGAGATAAACGTTTGTGCAAATTATCTTATTGCTTATTTCCTTGTAGGTACAAGGGGAATATGGGAATACACTAGGCTTTGAGCAATAGTCAAAACTTTTAAAACTTTGAGATCCCGCGCTCTTTGCATTTCACGAAAGTATTAAGTTTTCTGAAACTGACACAAACAACAAGGAATATAACCAAAATGGTTCACTCTGCAAAAAAATTTATTTGTGTGTTTTAGCAAGATCTACAATTTTTGTATGGTGGGACTTTGTTTATCTCTTACGGTTTACGAGTTACTCAAAAGTCATCCAGAGTAAACAGGACTACATGGGCTATAGCCAGAAAATTCAAAATATGCATTTCATTTGTCATACAAATATCTTAAACATATGTCATTTCAGACAACATCGTTAGAGCCATTTTCAAGAAACTCAAAATTTTCAAAAATTTTCCATGTGAAAGGTAGTTTAGGGTGGGGCTATTTTCTTCAAAATCTTCATGCTGCATCCTTGAAAGACATTAAATTTAAGAACCAACTTTGGTTTTTAACCTACTTTTGGTTTTTGAGTTTGCTGTCCACAGACACAGACACAGAAACACACACACACACACACACACACACACACACACACACACACACACACACACACACACACACACACACACACAAAGACCTCCTTCTAAAATGCTTTTTTTTTTTGGATTTGGGGGGCCTCAAAACATATATTTGTGATGAAATCTCAACATCAAATTTTTGGGCGGAATACAATACTTCCTCTCTACTAAACATAGTATAGAAGGTAAAAATTAATGGCAACTTAGCACTTGAAAAAAATAAGCATTCGAAAATTCAACGCAATAACAAAGAATGTCTCAGAAATGGTTAACAGTATAAACAATTTTAATAGCCATAAAATGTAAGTTTTAAGATGACCTACATTTTTGTTTTGAGGTTGTCAATTCTCTTATGATTTACCACTTATACTGAACTCATTCAGAACAAACAGTACTTCACAGGATATTCCCAAAAACATTTGAGATATACCATACGTGCCAATGTATAAGACACCCATTTTTCCTTCAAAAGTAGGCCCAAAAAGGGATGCGTGTTATACGCCAGTAGCAAGTTAAGGTAAGTATAAGCTCCATTTCTCCGACTTGAAGCACTTCATTGTTAGATTACTTGTGAGTTCTGAGTATTCCAATTGTATAGAGTTCAGTGGAGGCACATACTATGTTGTTAACGGTTTTTATGGATATTTACCAATTATTCATGACAGCATAAACAGGGAACAACTCTTTGAAATAATGAAAGAGTTTGGAATACCAAATAAATTGGTAAACTAAGTCCAGATGACTTTAAATGATACAAACAATACAGTTAAAATCCAAGGAAAATTACCTCCAAATTTCCAAACAGTGGCATTAAGACAAGGGGATTCATTACCTACACTCTTATATGATATAACAATGGAGGAAGTAATAAATGTAAAGATAAACCCGGTGAAACAATATGCAACAGATTAAGTCACATGTTTAGCTTTTACAGATGATATTGCAGTATTGGACAGAACAACTGAACATCTAATAGAAACCGTAACAGACACGACAACTGCTGTAACAAAAAGTGATGATGATGGTGATGATGGTGGTGATGGTGATGATGATAGTGATGATGGTGATGATGATGGTGGTGGTGATGGTGGTGATGGTGGTGGTGATGATGATGATGATGGTGGTGATGGTGATGATGGTGGTGGTGGTGATGGTGATGATGATGGCGTTTTTTTTTTTTTTTTTTTTTTAAATTAACGTCCTCCAACGTAATGTCATATTGGACGAATGAATGAAATGAAATGGGTGAAATGATGCTCAAATGAGCCCGAGGTCCATGGAGCTTTAAGTTACCCGACATTCGTCTTCTCAGGGTAGGGAAAACCTCAGAAAAAAACCTTACCCGGATAACTTACCCTAAGCGAGATTCGAACTCGCGACCTCTTGAACGTGAGGCAGACACGCTAACCATCACGCTACCGAGGCGGGCATGATGGTGGTGATGATGATGGTGGTGATGGTGATGATGATGGTGGTGATGATGATGGTGATGGTGATGATGGTGGTGATGGTGATGATGGTGGTGATGGTGATGATGGTGGTGATGGTGATGATGATAGTGATGATGGTGATGATGGTGATGATGATGGTGGTGATGGTGATGATGATGGTGGTGGTGATGATGATGGTGGTGGTGATGATGGTGGTGATAGTGATGATGGTGGTGATGGTGATGATGGTGATAATGATGATGGTGGCGATGGTGGTGATGATGGTGGCGATGGTGGTGATGATGGTGGTGGTGATGATGGTGGTGATGATGGTGGTGGTGATGGTGGTGGTGATGATGGTGATGGCGATGATGGTGGTGATGATGATGGTGGTGATGGTGGTAATGGTGATGATGGTGGTGATGATGGTGGTGGTGATGATGGTGATGGCGATGATAGTGGTGATGATGATGATGGTGGTGATGGTGATGATGGTGATAATGATGATGGTGGCGATGGTGGTGCTGATGGTGGTGGTGATGATGGTGATGGCGATGATGGTGGTGATGGTGATGGTGGTGATGGTGGTAATGGTGATGATGGTGGTGATGATGGTGGTGGTGATGATGGTGATGGCGATGATAGTGGTGATGATGATGATGGTGGTGATGGTGATGATGGTGATAATGATGATGGTGGCGATGGTGGTGCTGATGGTGGTGGTGATGATGGTGATGGCGATGATGGTGGTGATGGTGATGATGATGGTGGTGGTGATGATGGTGATGGCGATGGTGATAGTGATGATGGTGATGATGGTGATAATGATGATGGTGGTGATGGTGATGATGGTGGTGGTGGTGATGATGGTGATGGCGATGATGATGGTGATGATGGTGGTGATGGTGATGATGATGGTGGTGCTGATGGTGCTGATGGTGGTGATGGTGGTGGTGATGGTGATGATGATGGTGGTGATGATGGTGGTGCTGATGGTGGTGATGGTGGTGGTGATGGTGATGATGAATGGTGGTGCTGATGGTGGTGATGGTGGTGATGATGGTGGTGATGGCGATGATGATGGTGGTGATGATGGTGGTGATGGTGATGATGATGGTGGTGCTGATGGCGATGATGGTGGTGATGGTGATGATGATGGTGGTGGTGATGGTGATGATGGTGGTGATGGTGATGATAGTGATGATGGTGATGATGATGGTGGTGGCGATGGTGGTGATGGTGATGATAATGGTGGTGATGATGATGATGATGATGATGGTGGGGATGATGGTGGTGATGGTGATGATGGTGGTGATGGTGATAATGATGATGGTGGCGATGGTGGTGATGGTGATGGTGGTGGCGATGATGGTGGTGATGGTGATGATGATGGTGGTGGTGGTGATGGTGGTGATGGTGATGATGGTGGTGGTGGTGATGGTGGTGATGGTGATGATGATGGTGGTGGTGGTGATGATGGTGATGGCGATGGTGATAGTGATGATGGTGATGATGATAGTGATGATGGTGATAATGATGATGGTGGTGATGGTGATGATGATGGTGGTGGTGGTGATGATGGTGATGGCGATGATGGTGGTGGTGGTGATGATGGTGATGGCGATGATGGTGGTGATGGTGATGATGGTGGTGGTGATGATGGTGGTGATGATGGTGATGGTGGTGATGGTGATGATGGTGGTGATGGTGATGATGGTGGTGATGGTGATGATGATGGTGGTGATGATGATGGTGATGATGGTGGTGATGGTGATGATGGTGGTGATGGTGGTGATGATGGTGATGGTGGTGGTGATGATGGTGGTGATGGTGATGGTGGTGGTGATGGTGGTGATGATGGTGATGGTGATGATGATGATGATGGTGGTGGTGATGATGGTGGTGATGGTGATGATGATGATGGTGGTGGTGATGATGGTGATGGTGGTGGTGGTGATGATGGTGGTGGTGATGGTGATGATGATGGTGATGGTGGTGATGATGGTGGTGATGGTGATGATGATGGTGGTGATGATGATGGTGATGGTGATGATGGTGGTGATGGTGATGGTGGTGGTGATGGTGATGGTGGTGGTGATGGTGGTGATGATGATGGTGGTGATGGTGGTGGTGACGGTGGTGGTGATGATGATGATGGTGATGGTGGTGGTGATGATGATGGTGGTGATGGTGATGATGGTGGTGGTTATGATGGTGATGGTGATGATGGTGATGATGATGGTGGTGGTGATGGTGATGATGGTGGTGATGGTGATGATGATAGTGATGATGGTGATGATGATGGTGGCGATGGTGGTGATGGTGATGATAATGGTGGTGGTGATGATGATGATGATGGTGGTGATGATGATGATGGTGATGATGGTGGTGATGGTGATGGTGGTGATCGTGATAATGATGATAACAATTTTTTGTAGTGTTTAACGGCCACTTTTACCACATACGGCACCACAGGTGGTGACACTGATGACATGTGGAATGAAGATGGAGCACTGGTGGAATGAGATGGCGGGGGAAACCTGAGAACTCGGAGGAAACCTGCCCCAGCATTGCTTCGTCCACTACAAATCTCACATGCAGTTGCCTGGGATCGAGCCTGGGCCACTTCGGTGAGTAGCGAATGGTCTAACCACTCGGCTACGGCGTGGTCATAACGACAATGATGATGTGACATCCTAATACATGAAATCAACCTTTCCACTTTGCTATCATCAGGTCATCAATATGCGTTCCCATTCTCATTCCAGGCAACGAGAACTAGCCTTATGTTGAACAGCATACTACCTTATATTCAGAGAATACAGTTAAAAAGAATAAAATTATAAAACCTATACTAACCTTGCCACGGTATCTTTATTGCTTGCATTGTGAGTTTGTTGGTCAAAAACATCCAAGTTTTCTGTTACTTCTCCATCATTTCCTGTTTCCTAGAGAAAATAATAAACTATATATAAGAAATTGCAAAGGCACACACAAATTGTAGATATTATGAATTTGAGTTTATTGAACACTACAGAATATACATCTTTGGCTGTCCATGAACTTGGGCCTAGCCCCTGCGAAAGGACAGCCCTATGAAATTCTCTACAAATAATTTTTTGATGAGTGATGTTGTTTATTCTTTAACTACTCTCAGTCAACCTTCCTAAGGTTGCTTTTTCTTTTTACTTTGTTCCTTTGACTCACATATTTTCTATATGTGATGACACGAATGCTTACGCAACAGGGCAGTTGAACAATCCCGACAGAAAAGTGTTGAAAGATGATGAAAAATGAAATCAGGGCCTATAATGCTTTAGTTATTTTGATGCCTAAAGTGCGAAGATTGCTATTCCATTGTACTGGAGCAAAACCCAATACCTTTAAACCCCAATTTTTCGTGAAACAATGAGTAGGGAGAGATTCAAACTGATTTCCCATTTCTTTCACTCACAACAGTGTTGGTGAGTTTATGCTTTTAATATTGTGCACCCAAATTTGCAACATAAAATAGTTAGTGGCTGATTTTGAATGATTTTTTAAGCATTTGCCGTCACAGCTAGGGGATTTAAATCTGATTTCTTCATTAGTTGCCAAAGCATTTAAATATGACATGATTGGGTTAATGGAGCGGTCCCAGAAGCTTGCAGGTTTAGAGATGGTGATTGTTTTGGTTTGTGTCCTTCTCCAATGCATTGCTCTGCAAGGTTGGATTCTTCTGGTTACATCAGATGGATATATCTGTCGTGCTCTTTGCACTGCTGTTCTACCTCACTGTCCAAAGTAGGCCTAGCCGCGTTCACATGGGATGTACAACATCCTGCCAGTCTTAAGGCCAAAGGAATCTCGTACCACGTATCTGACTTTGTTGGGCAGTTTTTGGGTGGTCTTTATGCCATATTTACCCATCATTCTGAACAGCTTACTGGACAAATTAGCAAAGTAGGGTATAGAGGTGTTATGTGCCCACATAAATGTCAGTAAAGGCATACACGGTGCCAAAATTTATATCTTAAGCAGCTCAAGGAGCTTTAAAGCCTCTCTGTGCTCTCACCATTAAGTCAAAGCTTGTCGACGACTGTCTGCAGATATTAAATCAGCTGGCAAAACACTATGAGGTCATCTTAATGTGGGTGACAGGTCAAGAAGGAATTGAAGGCAATGAAATTGCTGATCACCTAGCCAAAGAAGGCGCTAATGTTCCATTCATTGGCCCAGAACCATTCTGTGGAGTACCAGAATGCCATATCAAAGAAAAGATAAAAGCAGGAAAGCAAGCTGCTATTGGGAACAAGTTCCAAAGCTAAATCATGCACATAAGTTCACTGAACTGCCAGCAAACAGAGCAAAAAAGATGCTCACGCTCAGTAAACAGGAGTTGAGGACTTCAAATGGCCTCCTTACTGGACAAATTACATTTTTTTAAAAATTATATATCCAGTAAGTCCAGCCTCTGATATATATACTGGACTCTTTGGACTTCTTTATTATTTTCAGTATATCAGTATTACAATTTATAACAATTACAGGAGAATATAAGAGTTTCTTTAACAAAATCAACTTTAACAGGATTAACTTTAACTGATTTAACAATATATAATCCTTACTGGACACTGCCCTCAAAGAGATCATCTCTATAACATGGGGTGAACACATATAGATTCTTTGAAAGATAGAATTAGAACTGAATAATTCAATGCCACAGCCAGGATTTGAACCACAGAACCTCCGCTTATTAGGCAGGTGCTCTAACCAGCTCTGTGGTTCAAATCCCAGCTTTGCATTGAATTTTTCAGTTCCAATTCTACCTCTCAAACTTTGCCCACACACGGCTTGTGTGTTTAAAAACACCAACAGTAAGTTCATTGGCATAAATAAATAATAGTACTTTGGCGACCGAGCTTCACTCAGCGTTTTTCATCTCTGTTTTTGTGAAATCTTGTTTTTTTTGTTTTTTTTTTTTTTGTGGGAGAGGATACTTACTTAGATAAACCTGAAAGGTAAAACGTTAACTAAATAAAACTTTTTGTCACAATTGTTAAGAGTCATGAGCGTACAACACGTGCACAAATGGTGCACAGAATTCAAAGATGGACGTGCAGACGTCCATGACAACCAGCATTCCTGATGGCCATCGGTTTCGGACAAAATGACTGTGGAAGTGGAAGAAGCAATGTTGAAACATCGAAGGGTGATGTTCGGGATACCTGCGAGATAATCCCTGATGTCAGCAAGACCTACATCACAAAATTTTGACCATTCATTTAGGGTATAGGTGGGTGGAGTCATGCTCACAAAAGGAGTGCATTTCCATCAGGACAACGCTCATGTGACAACCGATCCCATCCAAAATGTTTGGATGGGATACTGTCCACATCCTCCTTACAGCCCAGACCTAGCCCCATCTCTTCCTTGTATTGAAGAAACACCTGGTGGGACATATTTCAGAACTGGAGAGGAACTGTTTTAAGCTATCTTCGCTGCACAGCGGGAATGTTCTACAATGCAGGCCTACAAAAGGTGGTACACCACATGCAAAAATGCATTGTTCAGAATGGCGATTATGTCCAAAAATAGGAAAAAGTCTAAGCTTTGCAAACATGTATTATTCATGGTCGATAAATATGTTTTTCATTCTGATAATAAATTGGGAACCTTATTTTGCGGAGAACCCTTGTACAAAAGTGAACTCCATCATAGACCACTGTGCAATTGTCACGCCTAAAAATACCTTTGTACTGGGTAACGCAACAAACCTTCAAACCCTCCAGGCAACTGTTTGTGCTGTGTATCCACGTTATTACTGGGAAGCTTCTGGTTTTGTGACAATGCTCTGCTGGCTGCTTATGTTCTGACAAGATATCGAAGGTTAATACGTGGTCAGTCCTTTTGTTACTGTGAGGGAGAATGCAGTAGCTTGTACATGTACAGTAATTAAAATGTACCTATACTGTTCACACCGTATAGTAGATAATAGAAATGATTTGTCAAGTTCAACACTAAAAACTCTTTTAAAAAAATAAAATAAATGAGAATGTCGAGTTACACGGAATGTGAAGTTATCGAGAGTCAAGTTATCAGGATTCTATTGTGTCTTGTTTTCAATTCCCCTGTGGTTAAACAGTCTGAAGAGAAAAAGATCCAATGAGAATGCATTCATGAGCTAACAGTGTGAACTAAGTGAAGTGACTGTGAAATGGTGAACTAGATATCATTAGCAAAGTAACAGTGCAATTAAACAAAGTGACAGTGAAGAACTGAAGTGAACCCTATTAGTGAAGTAACAGTGAAAAGTTAAAATTGGATAAAGCCACAATAGCTTACCTTGCACTTTTTGTCTCTCTCCTTCATAAGGAATTTGTAAGATTCCTCACACTGCAGTCTGAACTCATAACACATGCTGGTCTTCTGAATGCACTGTTCACACACATGTGGTGGCAGTCCGTCCCCTGGATCTACCTGTTGTACACAACGACAACAGTAATAGTAATAATACTGATAACAATAATAATGATAATTATTGATCATGATGGTGATGATGGTGGTGGTGATGATGATGATGTCAATGTCTTGAGTTTGCAAGTGTTGTTTTGCAACCGGACAGGCAGTAAAATGACGCCCGAAGAGTTCCACGTCAAATGTGGCGAGAAGTTAGGTTCAGAATTAAATGACGTTTAACTCATTACATAGGAAAATCTAACACTGTAATACCAAAGAAACAAAACAATTACATTAATCACAATAACACTTTTGTCAAAGTAGAAAAACAAATTTGTTTGTCTTGCGCTCCTGATGAGTCCCATACTGTACTGAAATTGCTCACTACAACAGAGGCTCAATGTGACGACCACCAAGTTCATTGTACACATTGTACCTACCGTTCCATCACTCCAGGTGTCCCGCTAATCTCTATAACGCATGCGAGCAGTTCTTCCTGGGGGACCGGAAGATTTGTGCCCGGTTTGTACCATACATGCTGACAGACGAGCAGAAGCAACCTCGGATGGAAACATCTGGAGGTTTCATCGAGATGTCTGACTGGAATCCACAATCATCATTACAGAAGATGAGAGTTGGTGCTACCAATACGATCCAGAGACTAAGCGACAGTCATCTTCCCTGCCTCCCAAAATCCAAGAATAAGATGATGTAGCCACAGTGCTTCAAGCTATTTCACAAGAAGCGTTTGCTGACAGTTTCCAACAGCTTTACACAAGTGTGTTGTAGCCAACGGTGATTACTTGGAAGGTCAATAAAGGTATTTTATTTGTAAGTCTTGTTTCTCATATTTCCTGAGACCATTAACCAAACATTTCAGACACACCTTGTATTAAAATATTATCTACGCTCACTTCCTATAAGAGCATGACAACTATTTGTACTGATGTCCATGTACAAAGTGCTTAGCTTATATTCAGTTAGTGCCGGTGAGTAACTCCAAAAGAGATAAGTGATTATACTATACTAAACATACTATTTAACTCCATATATTTGTAATTATACTAATTACATTTGAAATGATAGCACCCCTCCCAGCTCAAAGTTCACAAATTATTTTCCTGCATTATTAGTGGAACCACTAAACTGAAGCCGGTATTTCTTCCTATAAATGCTGCAGAAATAAAGGTACTTTTTAAAGTGAAATAAAATGATGACTGGATAAAGTAATTAAATTTGCAATCCAATCAACACCTGATATTGTGACATTGCTTCAGACTTCCTTGGGAAGCATTCAAAATTGAATTTTCCTTGGCATGAGGTGACATGATGGATAAGGGAGCAGTAACAGACTAGGTTGGGAAAGGTTAATATTGAAAATTGATGTAAAGTTAAAGTGTTCATGCGTTAATTTGAGTTGTGCGAGGCCATCCCTGAATATAAAAAAATAAGATAAATAATTGAGAAATTAATTGTATTACATGGTGTCAGATGTGGGATCAAAGCCATGAAAGTAAAATGGAAAAAATAATGAATGATGGTCGGCAAGGCAGAAATAAAAACTGGAATGCAGCAGATGATAACAGAAATGTGCAATACAAAGTTAGAGCTATCGTCAATGATTGACAAGCAACTAATTGCTGTGAAGGAAGCCGAGAAAGATTTTGGCCAACACATTAGCACCCCGGAGGACATTATGGAATATCTTAGCACCCCAGAAGACAGTGTGGAGGCAACACCATGTAACCAATCGCTAGGGTGGAAGAAATTCTCACTGAAACTAAGAACTTGGAGGTCGAGATATCAGGACGCAACTCAACATTCACGCGTTTGCACCCAGGTAGCCTCCAGGGATGGATGGCAGGAATGCTAAACATGATACCGACATGGTTAGTGTCCTGAAACATCTGGCTCTGGTGAACCTCCCGCCCAGAAAGTTATCTAATCCGAAGACAGGGTGCGCGACGCCGACATACGTCAGCGCCTAATACTCTGCGAATATCAGATTATCCACGATCCGCTGAAGAACACGCTAACGACTAAGCAGATGACCGTGTTGACGATGCAGGCGGTCAAAGTAGCAACTTTTCTTGTGTGGAAGATCCGGAGTATTCGGTTTGTGTGGGACGAAGGAACAGCCCCAGGACATCGACGACCTCCCAGAGGTGTGTGTTGGGAGTGTGGTTGGCTAGGACATCCGGTGAGGGATTGTCCACACCTGGCCGACAAACTAACGGTAAACGGAAAAGTACCGGCGCGAGAAGAGCCACGTCGGAACTGTCAACGCCGATCCCTAGAGTGATGCTGTGCATTTTGTGCAGAATAATGGACAACATCGTTACAGATGGTTGGGTACGCGGAAGGCGGTACCAGATATTGGTGAACACGGGTCAGCCGTGACTTTGGGGTGACCTGGCGTGGTGGAGGGCTTACCATCGACGAAACCAGATTGGCCCTACAAGAGTGCTAGCATTGGGCAACACCTCACCTGTGGAGGAGACCTTGCTGGAGTTGACCTTGGAGTAGAGGGTTGTAAGTCTGTGAGTGTACAATAATGTCCCCCTTCCTGTACATACTGTTTACAAACGACTTCCCAGTGGACGCCAGATGCAAGGTCGCCATGTACGCCGACGACACTGCAATATACAACCACCATAGAAATCCACGTTTCGGTCTTGCAGAAATGCAACGCTATGTCAACAACTTTCTCTCATGGCAACATGATTGGAAAATCAAAATTAACCCCGACAAATGCCAGCTGATTCATTTTTCTAAGCGGCATCACACTTTGGCAATGGACCTAACGGTCGGTGGTCAGGTATTGCACTGCCGTCGGCAAGTTAAATACCTAGGGGTTACCTTGGACCGCACAATGTGCTGGTCCACCCACATAAAAAATAGCGCCAACAAAGGTAGACAGCGACTAAAGTTATGCGCCCCCATCTTCCGCAGCAAACAGCTGCAATTGAAGTCCAAACTCATCCTGTACAAAGCTTTCATCCTGTCAGTGGTTCTATATGCGTGTGTGGCATGGGCAAACGCCTCAAAAACCGCCCTGAAACAGATCCAAACCCTCCAAAACCTCTCGCTCCGAAAAATCCTCTCTGCTCCTCTCTTAACCACCAACCAAACCCTACACCTGGAAACCCAGATCCCCTCCATCCCTGAGGCAATAACCAAAAGAGCTTCCGCGGCATGGACGCGCATCAGAAACCACGACAATTACGTCATTGCCAATATCGGCAAAGGTGAGCCGAAGCATCGAAAACATGCACGAATCAAAATGTTTTAGACGTCGCTTGGCTCACCGACTGATGTGCGTCCATGCAAACACGGGCCCCAGGCCGCACACAAGCTACCTGAGAGGCCTGCACCCCAGGGAACCAGTCAGGAGCTGCACCCTGCCCGCCCAGGAAAACTGCGGAAATGTATATAAAGCAAGTGTAAATAGCGTCTGTAAATAGTGTTTTAATGTGCGTGTGTGTGTGTCTGTGTGTGCGTGAAGACATGTCTCACGATATGCCAGAGTGAATGCGGGAGTGCATGTGTGTAAATAAAGTGTATATATGTATATAAAGAAAAAAAACTAGAAACAAAACCCAAAGACAATACAACAGGGAACTGTTCTCGGTGGCCCAAGGACGGCCACTGTATGGGTTTCCTGGAAAACCCGTTGTATATAAAATGTAAAAACAAAAAATTGTAAATAAATGTAAATGTAAGTCTGTTAGCTGGGCCTGCTGTACTAGCACCAGACAAAATTGAAATAAACAAAATCCAACGTAAATCCAACGCGAGGCGATTGAGGAGGTGGTCCTGGGTATGAATTCCCTTAGAAGTGACGAGGCGGCGATCGACGTCGGCAGGAGGGTCCTGAGAGTCGAACAGGATAAGGTAACGCTCCGAAGCTGAGTGAACATGTATAGGTTTGTCAGGTAACCCTGGAGGTTACTTTAGAGCCCACCAGGAACAAGATGGTCGCAAAGGCGCACTAGGAGAGGTCAGCGGTCGTGGAAACTCGTGGGCGCAGGAAGGTCCGCACTCGGAGGATGAAAGGATCGGCGGTACAGTCTACCGAATCCAGGGGCTGCCACGAAAAAAGACGCCGGTGTCACTGCTCGGGGCACGCAGCACTGAAAGGGGGGGGGGGCAGTGTGACATGGCTTCAACCTTTTTGGGAAGCGTCCATGAACAGTGACAGTAACAGCGAACAGTAATAGACCAGGCTGAGAAAGGTTAATAATGAAAATTGATGTAAAGTTAAAGTGTTCATGTGATAATTTGAGTTGCGCGAGGCCATTGCTGAACGTAAAAAATAAGATAATAAATAACTGAGAAATTAATAGTATTACAATATTTACTTTATAGTCATTTACAGGAAGCAGAATGTCAACAGATTGAGATTAACATACTGTGACATTGCTACACTGAGCTTCCATTTAGGAAGCATCCCAAATTTGATGCTCCTTGCATGACGTCGCATTGCCAAGGGGGCAGAAAGTAACATTTAGAAATGGGAGTGAGTTCGTGAAACTATGTACAGAAAATACTACTTTTTTATTGTGTCAGTGATAATTTGTGTGCGTGAAGCAATAGTTTGATGTCAAATTAAAGGAAATGAAGTAATTGGAAAGTGAAAATTGTTACAACTGGTGTCCGAAGTGCGACGAAAGCAAGATGGAAGTAATGATGAAATAACTGCTGGCTAGCATGTCAGAAGTCCGGAATGCAGTAGGTTTGGTCTGGGTGGCTCAGTTAGACGCTGGCCTACTGATCCCAAGGTCACGGGTTCAAATCCGGCCCTGAGCGATGGTTTTTAACTGGGCTTAAAAACGACACCTATGTCAGTAGCGACGCTGATGTGATCCTGTGGCAACTGACAATATATTTTATTTTTGGAATGTAACAGATGAAAATGGAAATGGCCGATAGGGGGATGGAGCTACGAGCGATGATCGACAGGCATGAAGGGAGCCGAGAAATACTTAGGTCAACGCGTTAACGGCCTGGAGGACGTTGGGGAGCACCTTAGCACCCCGGGAGAGTATCAACGGCAACTTCATGCAACCGAACCGGTGGAACTCGGCCAAAATTACAAGAAATTGAAGGTTGAGACGCCAGGACGCGACACAACATCCGCGCGCGTCAAGCCATTCAGGTACGACGGCACGTTGACCTTTGAAGCCTTCCACCGACAATTCGCCACCGTCATCGCCCGAAAACGATGGTTCACAGAAGAGGAAGCTGCGCAGGTGACAGCTAGACAAGGGACGGCCGGCAGAAGTACAGAACGTGATTCCGACATCGGTGGCGTCCCAAAACGTCTCGGAGGTTCTTGAAAACTGGTCAAGACTGCAACAACCAAGGGAGGTGTTGTAGGTGAAGAACTAGCGAATGAGGTTCTGGTGAAACTCCCAGCCGTATACGTGTACCAGGAGGTTATCTACTCCGAAGACGGGGTACGCGACGCCCGGATACATCAGAGACTAGTACTCGGCCAAAATTGGACCATCCACGATGCGCTGACAATGCAAGTGGTCAAGGCAACAACTGTCCTCGCCTGGAAGAACCGGAGTATTCGGTTTGTGTGGGACGAGGGAACATCCCCAAGACAATGAAGATCTCCCAGAAGTGTGTGTGGCTGGCCAGGACAGCCGGTGAGGGACCGTCCATATCAGACCGACAAGCTAGTGGAAAACTAACAGGTACTGTCGTAAAGAGGAGTACGTCGGAGCTGTCATTGCCGACCACTCGAGTGATGCTACGCTTCTTGTGTAGGATATCATCGTGGACGACTGGGTACGCGAGAGGCGGTACCAAATTTTGGATGATATGGTGCAACCGTGACCGTTGTGTGACCTGATGTACTGGAGGACTTATCATCGAGGAAACCAGATCAACCATATAAGAGTGCTGGCATTGGGCGACACTTTGCCTATCGAAGGGAAGGCCTTGTTGGAATTGTCCTTGGGGTAGAGCGTTGCAAACCTGGAGGTGATCGTCCACCTTCTTAAAATTGATCTCTATTCCAAGATAGATAAAACTCTCAACAGTCTCAAATTTATATCACCCAATTTCTGTAAAGTCAGATCTTGTACTTTGTTTTCTTATGACTGGCATATATTTTATTTTCCTTAATTTTTCAGTTTACCTTCCTTGGTGTCTCCTCAAGGTCTGCTGCTTCTTTCGTCGCTCTGTGTTCTTCCTATAACTATTATATTGTCTACATATGCTATAATTTGTATTGATTTATAGAAAATGGTTCCCCTAACATTAATTCCAGACTCTTGCACTACCTTCTCTAATATAGTATAAAATAACAAGCATGTCAAAGCATCTTCTTGTCTTACTCCATTCTCACATATAATTGGATCCGACAACATGTTTTGTATTTTAATTCTATTCTATGCTTTGACCATCATTATGTATTAAATTAATCAATTTTCTTGGAATTTTTAATTCTTCCATTGCTATATATAGCTTTTTCTATTTATATTGTCATTAGCTGCTTGAAAATCAATGAAGCAGCAGTGCACATCAACTACAAATTTTCTATTCTTAACCATACTGAAATATCTTGAACATGTGATAACATCATTTCCATGGGTTTATTTGATGCGTGGTGAGGAACAATGTGAAATGCAAAGTGTTGCCCCTGCAGCATTAACATGATATGCTGATTGAGTGAACTGAGTAAAAAAACATTAATATCTGAAATACTGGTAAAATTTTGTGCAGTTCTTTATCTTAGGTGACAAACTGTTTCCTTTCCACTGCCTTATTCTTCTACAACTAAAGTGCAAATGGAAGAATGGGAGTAAAGCATCTCTTTGCCTGTAGAGAACACCAATCTTTGGTGAGTGCAAATGCTGCATTGCCAATCTCTCGCTCAATGTCTCTAATGCATGAGTATGCTCCTTGACTGTAGCCAATGTAGTAGTGTTGCCAAAACGAATTGCTATTGCAGCTAATAACCATTATTCATTCCTATTTTTCCAGTTTCCAGTTCATTTTCTAACCATCATTGTTTGTTTCTGAAAATATAGGACATTAGAGACTGTTTGAACATTCCCCCCAGATGCTGGAAAAAGTGGTTAAAATGTAGGGAATGTCTGTAAATTTCCAGATGTCTGGTAACCCTGCCTTCACCACCATATATATCAATCACAACCTCCTGAGCATCCATTTTCTGTTTCCGCACTCCCCCCACCCCTCCCCCCTTTTTTTTGCAGAAGAAAAATTTCATGCACCTTGCATCTACACAAAAAATTAAACCATATCCATGATAAACTCAAAGTATATAAAACACACACTTCTCAGACACTCAGGAGGAATAGTATACACAGATTCATAACACCTGCAAAAATTACTGATTTTGAGTCCTTGTGTAATCCATTTGTGTGCTATAATGAGCTATATTAGCATAAGTTACTAAAAGCATTTAAATTGCATTATGAGCACAGCTCAAGGATGTGCATTGGCCAATAAAGCTATATATATTTCCATTTTTAATGAATAGGTCCCCTTAAAATACTTAAGAATAATAATGACTATTATTTCTACTCTTAATTGAATGAGTTAAGACATTAGCAATATCATAGTAATCACTGATCTCAATACTTATTTTAACAATATTATTCTCTGGGACATTTCTTCCTGTTTCATTTTGTGTTATGTTCTGTATTTGTTTTCATTTCATCCTTATATTTATCCATGACTAGCTGAAGTACCCGACATCTGTGGTTTGACAATTTATCCCTAAAACTTTTGGACTTAGGTTGAACTTGTCCAATAGTCTTGTGTTTCTTTGGAGAGATAAAAAATATTACTCAACACACTTAAACAAACATTTAATTAAGGCTCTTATGATACAATAATGAGTAAAAAATAAACTAAATATAGAAAAACACCAGGAAGACACTATGCAAAAGCACTGTTGAACAACCAGACATACCAGGAAAGAAAAGATAGTAGGGAAAACTGTGAATATAATACAATGCATTACTATTTTGATAATATAGAAAAATGTATGAATTGTTTGTAGAACAGTGAGAAGAGAAATGCTGTGTTACATAGAAGGAAAGGAAGTTAAAAAAACCATGTGCATGTAATATATTGAATTTGTATTTCAATCATATAGAAAATTGTATGAATTGTACATATGTTGAAGAACAAGTACAGAAGAACATGTGAATGTGTTACATAAAAGAAGAGCACAGGAAACCGTGTGAATGTAATACAATGCATTTCTATTTCTGACTAAAACAAATTATATGTATTGCTTGTACAAATGCAAATAGAGAAAGAAATGTGGTTATGTTTCATAAAAGAAAAGTGATTGTAGAAAACTGTATGTATGTAATAGCATCATTTCTTTCCTACGTCATTACTGTTTTGTGTAAGAATAAAATAATGGTTATTAATAAGTACAGTTTGGTAATCAGTCAATTTCAAAAAACTATTGGTTTTGACTTGGAAATTAATCAATTCACTGTTAACTGATTGCTTTGTACAAAGAATAACTTTGCTTTTCACTTTTCAGGTAGAAAACATAATATTGATGTAAAAATACTAGAATTACTAAATTGTAAATGCACCAATATTCTCTTTAACAATAATACACAATAGATTCAATAATAGGAATAGTAATAGGATTACAAACCAGCATGGAATGAACATATTCAGAGAGGAATTACTTAAAAAGCGATAATAGGATTTGGCACAAAAATTACATATCTGAAAGATGGAAATTTAAAGAAATGTTTAAACCTAAATAAATATTTTATTTATTTACAATGCTCTCAATTGCCAGGATTATTTCAGTTCTGCCAGTGTACCAGAGTTTTGTCGCACAGGAATTCTTTGAAGCAACAATCTTGGGCTCAGTAGGCCACCGCCTGACCAACTGTGCTTGAGTTTACACTTTATTAATTGAATAGCAGAATTAAGTAAATTTCATATACGGTGGATATATGGATATTTGGTATTCCTATACCATTCTCTCATATAAAATGTGTTTTCATATGGTACATGAATTTATTATTAGAGCACCCCTTTTCCACATTTTGCAAAATAAGTTCTAATTTTCATAGTTTTTGCTCTATATGGCTTGTAGAATTACTTTAATTTCACATTTTTTAGTTTAATTCATTGTAGATAATTATGTGGGAATGTTTTCCTGCATTAGTTGTTTGTTGTTTTTTTTTCGAATTTTGTGAAATGAGTTTTTCATTTTTTTTTTTTTTTTGCACTAAATGGCTTGTATTTTATATATGCATATATTTTGTTATATTTATTTTTTGGTAGTAGCATAGTATCATAGTATCATAGCATAGTAGCATAGTATCATAGTAGTATAGTATCCCAGGTATTTAAAATTCAAAAGAAAATTATAAGAATAATGAAAAAGGTACCTCCTCGAACCCCCAGTAAGGGCATCTTTCAAGAATTAAAAATACTACCTGTTGCTTCTGTCTATATCTTAAAAACATTGTGCTTTGTCGACCAAAATGCAAGATCGTTTAAAAAAAAATTCTGATTTTCATTTGCACAACACCAGAATAGTAAATAATTTGCATTTAAGCTCCCAGAGGATTAACAAAAGCCTTAACAGCATTGCCCATAGAGGAATTTGTTTATATAATAAATTACCACTGAAAATAAAATCACTAAATAATAAACAATTCAAAACTAAATTAAATAAACTTTTATTATTTTACATGCCATATACGACACAGGAATTTCTAAATCTGGGCCTCACATAAAGTGGTAGTTTTTTACTGTATGTATTGTTGATGTGGAGGTTTTGGAGAGAAAAATTCTTCCATTATTATACAATTGTGATAGAATATTATAGAACTATAGAATATTGTGATTAATTTCAGCTTAATATTATCAAATATCTTGTGACTTTTCCTTTGAAGTTATTGTGTTTTGTATATTAAAATGTCACAAAGTGTAACATGCTTGTTATATTACTATATTTGAAGATTATATGTATTATATCACAGTATATTATTGTTTTTGTACATTAATGATGTCACTGTATATATTGCTTTCATTATATTACTTTGTTTTTATTGTTTTTGTGTATTGACAATGCTATAAATTCCTTGTAATTATTATGACCAAATCTAAATGTATGTATATAAGTTGACGTGTCCTATAACATATGTACCATGTTTCTATGGATGAAATAAATACAATACAATACAATACAATATTTTTTGTATTCCTGGTTTACAATGTCTCTGACATCTTCCTGCACTCATTTAGGAACTACATATAATTTTTCCCCGCTCTTCTCTATCTTTCCAGGATCTATCTTCTAATCCTCTTTCTTTCATGGTTACTGTTGTTCCTTGTTTCCATGTTAATTTAGGTCTTCCCCCTTCCTATGTTCCACTGAGTCCTTTCATGTATCTTCTTTGGCAGTCTGTCCTCATCCATTCTTTTCATGTGTCCAAACCATTCTT
This sequence comes from Tenodera sinensis, assembly GCA_030765045.1. Classification (NCBI taxonomy): domain Eukaryota; kingdom Metazoa; phylum Arthropoda; class Insecta; order Mantodea; family Mantidae; genus Tenodera; species Tenodera sinensis. The sequence goes on along the minus strand of CM060971.1, from coordinate 22,101,367 downwards.
AATACATTTCTTCTCCAATGAACCTTTTACTTTAATTTTCTTCCTTATAAATGTATTTCTGATTTTTCACTCCTTGAGATCCTTGCAGGTCATCGACAAAAATTCATTTCTGTAGTTTACCTTAACTAGTGTTCTTGATTTCAAATGCAGAGTCTCTGAACTACGAGATGTGATTACATTTTTTATAAGAGACATTATTTGTTTTTGTTTTAGTTGTAATATCCTTATCCCATAAAACACTGTTTAACTTTGACATTGCTGACCTTCCTTTGTTGATTCTGCCATTCTTATCATCCTCATGATTTCCATCTTTTGTTATTTTGACCTCTAAATATGTTGTTGTTAGCTAATGCTGGATTTCTGACAATGAAGTCATTAATCCTCTTGCTCTCCAATAGTTTTCACTGATGGATGGGGCACTAGAAGTGGCCGGGCATATTTGAAGGTGGTCTCGATCCATTTCCTCTTGCAGATCACATAGAGGACAGAGTGGTGAAGAATATATCCCTATTCTGTTTAAATGTTTTGCCAGACAATCACTAACAAGTGCCATTTTTCGAGGATACTCAAGAATTACTGTTTGAATGTTTGGTAGTTCCCATCGTTTATTTTTTGATTTTTCATAGTGATATTTTGCATTAATTTTTTTCAATTCAGAGTTGACTAATCTTTTAGCTGCATAAAATGGTAGATTAACTATAGATTTCTGCACATTGCAGGTACCCTTTTTTGCAAGAAACTCAGCTTTCTCATTACCACTCAGTCCACAGTGAGCTGGTATCCATTGGAAGACTAGGTGTTTTTGAAGCGCTGTTAGATGGGTAAGGATTTTCCAACATTCTATAATAGTTTGGTTTTTTGGTGACAACTTGGAAGTAATTGCTATAATTGCTGCCCTGGAATCTGAGAGAATAACTGCTTGCTGAAAATGTGAAATTCTGTACAAAAGATTTTGTAGGGCCATTCGAATTGCTTCAATTTCTCCATCAAAGTTTGTAGTTCCATAACTTAAAGATTTGTAATAGGAACAAAGTGACACGTGACTCCAGCCCCTGCTCCATCTTGGTTTGATATCAACGATCCATCAGTATAAATATGAAGCCATTCGTGTTCTGGAAATCTAGTATGGATTGTCTCTAATGCCAATAATTTTAGAACACTAGTTGGAGTATCACTTTTCTAAGCTTCTTCTGTCAGGTGTAAATAATATGTGATGTCTAATGTTTGTGTCAGATTGACTTTAGATATGAAGTTTTCCTTTGAATTAGGAAGGTATACATTCTTCTTGATGTCTTGAATTTTGGAAAGAAAGCTCTTCTGAGTCTTTAGTGTATGTGTAAAATTTCTCTTGTGCCATGTATTGAATGGGAGTCTGATCAACTTTTCGTGTTGAGTAAGAGCCGCTTTTTCTATTTCATATTCAATGGGGCATTGGTTGGTTAATATTTCCATAGCTGCTATTGGTGTGGTTTTGATAGCACCTGTAATTAATCTCAGACTTTGGTTTTGAAAGATTTGAATCTTTTTTGTGTTTGCTGTTACAAGAACTTCGCTGCAGTAAGTAAATAATGGCTTTATATATACATTGTATGTTGTGTTAAGAGTTGCTCTGGAACATCCCCACTTCATTCCTGTTAGACGTTTTAACAGTGAAGGGCGCCTCTCTGCTCTTTGTATTAGATTTTCTATTTGTTTGGTCCATGTAAGTTTAGTATCAAATGTAACTCCTAAATACTTTGCTTCCTTTGTTTCTGGTAATTGTTGGCCCTCAAAATTTTTGTTTTATTTTTAGTGGCTTTTTTCTTAGTGAAAAGATTTGGTAGTTTGATTTTGTTGTATTAACAGTCATTAAATTTTCTTTGGTCCACCTTTGTAATTTGGTTAAGGATTGTTGCATGGTTTTTTCTAGCTCTGTACTTTTGCTTTTTGGTTTTGAAGTCCACATTACTAAGGCATCAGCAAATAGTGCACACTTCACACCTGATTCTTGTATTTGTTGTGGCAGATCGTTAATAAATATATTAAAAAGTGTTGTGCTGAGCACTGCGCCTTGTGGTAAGCCACAGTGTACTTGTTTGTATTTAGATATATTTCTTCCATATCTGGTTGCAATAAAGCGTTGTGTTAGGAAATGACATAGCCATGAAAACATTGGACCTCCTCTAAATATGTATATTCATTGCAATGTTTAATTGTTCCTTTACCGCTTTCCAAGATTAGATCTTTTGCATGTGTTCCTATTGCTATATAATTAGTTTTGAATTAAACGTATTTAATATACTTGTAACATATTACAGCTCAGAATGGAAGATGTGCACTATAGGAACTACAATAACTACAAAACAGTAATATTACTTTAACTTTATTTCTTATTGGTACTAGAGTAGCTGTGAGGGACGATGTCTGTGACAGACAATGCACATGTAGGGGAAAGAGGGGAAGTGCTGCATTGCAACTGTTTCCCACCTTTCTCAGGAAGTATTTGTACACATTATATACCATTTCCCGGGCTTGACTGGGAATAACACAACATTTGTTTGCTTCTGCCACCTTTGGAACTATTAATGAACTTACTATTACACAACGGAGTGGACTTATTGTTTGGAATTACTTAATTTCACTATAAAACTGTACAAATACCCTCACACACACGCTCTGAAACTGACTATGTCTGGTTGGCTAGAAAACATGTGACTGTGACATCATTAGATATTTGTCTACTGCACAACTGTCTTCATTGCTAATGGCAACTCTAGATCATTCTAATACATTAAACATGCGCATCACAGAACCATTACACACTTTTAGTTTGTAAAAGACAACATAGCACATGTTACAATATTCCTTTCCTTCATCAATCACCTTCGATCGTTAACAATTAAATTGTACCTTAAGAAATACCTCTCCGCATCAACTGATGAAGTCATTACTTCATTATTTTTGTAATTGAGAGGTTTACTTCATTCTTATTTGTAGTTTAACAATTCACATGAGCTTAAAAGAAAGTGAGAACTAATTTTTATATTCAAAATTGCTGGAATTTTGCATTTGTCACAAAATAAGGCAATTTCACTTCAAGTTGCACCTCATTGCTAAAGTAATAATATTGATTTATTGATCAACATCACATAATTCGAACAGATAATGGGAAATTGCTTTAATATAATGTTTGTTGGTTTTATTGTTAATGCAAAAAAAGACTCTCTATTTATTATTTATTGTACCTACTTCAATGCTTGTCATCAATGATAAAGCCTAATATATTAATATATTAATTAATATATATTGAACAACGGACAAAAAATAGGAATAGAATTGATATGCCATTACAGGAAACATCTAGATATTATACAGTAATAGGAATAAAGCTTTTCAGTGCACTCCTACAAGAAACAAGAAATCTGAATATTCAAACCTTTAAGAACAGACTATATAAATGGCTTTTAGAAAATCCCTTTTATAGTGTGCAAGAATTTTATGAACAAAATAAGACTGGATTGTAAACTTATATAAATCTTAGTTTGTAAATATGTGAAGTGTAAATCTTAAGTTAGCAATGTCTGTATGTATATGCAAGTACCATACTGTTTGCTGATGACACTAGTGTGCTGGTCACTAGTAAAAACTTAGGTGAATGTGTAATTAAATTGAATTGTTTTTAACTGTATGTCTTACTGGTTTAAGGCTAGCAAATTGTCTGTAAACCTAGATAAAACAAACGTTGTTAAATTTATAACTCCTCAAACACCACACACTCCTATCGAAATTGTGATAAATGACATGTTATTAGAGCAATTAGCATAACATTTCTGGGCATTCAAGTAGACAAATATTTGGGCTGGAAAACTTACATGAAGTATATCTTACTCAAACTCAACTCTGCTTGTTATGCTATCCGAGCACTGGCAAACGTGAGTTCTATAGACACATTCAGATTGGTTTACTATGCTTATTAACTCTATAATGGAATATGGAATTTTATTCTGGGGCAATTCAGTTGAGAGCAAATGAATATTTCTCATACAAAAGAAGGTTATAAGAATTATTTCCAATACCATAGCAGACATTCATGTAAAGATCTTTTTAGAAGGCTGAAAATATTAACTTTACCTTGCATGTATATATTCTCGATCCTAAAATACTTCATATGCAATCAATCCACATTTATAACACAATGAAATTCATGAGATAAACACTAGACAAAAGAGCAACATGCATCAACCCAGTGTAAAACTTTCTTGCTCCCAGAAAGGTGTATATTATGAAACCATCATAATATTTCATGCTCTTCCTAACAATCTTAAGGGAAAAGTTGACAATTTCAATGCTTTTAAAATTGCTGCTAAAGAATACCTATGTTCAAAATCATTTTATTCTGTACAAGATTATCTGAGTGACAAACTATCCTGTTAATTCTTATGTAGCTTTGTAAGAAGTTTCTAGCTCATTTTATTCTGTATAACATTATCTGAATGACAAATTACCCTGTTAATGCTTATATAGCTTTGTAAGTTGCTTTTTTTAGCTCATTTTATTCTGTATAAAATAATAATTTGAATGACAAATAATCCTGATTAATGCTTATATAATTTTGTAAGTAGTTTTCAGCTCATTTTTTTTTTCTGTATAAGATTACCTGAATGACAAATTATCCTGTTAATGCTTATAAGATATATGTATATGCATATAATATATATGCATATATTCATTATATAAATATAGCTTTGTAAGTAGTTTTTAACTCATTTTATTCTGTATAAAATAATAATCTGAAGAACTAATTATCTTGTTAATCCTTATATACTTTGTAAGTAGTTTTTAACTTATTTTATTCTGTATAAGATAATCTGAATGACAAATTATCCTGTTAATGCTTATATAGCCTTGTAAGTAATCTCTAGCTTCTTTAGTGACAAATCATTGTTAATTACATTTGATGCCTATGTGAAAGCTACCTAAATGTATATGTATAGAAGAATCTGACAAAAGATGACATACATTGCCAATTATATTATAACTAAACGGTAGGACATGGCAGGAAAAGCCTAGTCAAAGTTTAAAACAAAGCTCTATTCATAGCTGTAAATATACATAATGCAAGTGTTCTTATTTTGTTTTGCTTTGCTTTTTGTGCCTGTAAATATATCTTTTATATGCTATTCTGTGCATTATCGACATATTCAATGTTCAATGACCTCTATGGCTACTTGTGAACTTGCTGAACACAATCCAATCTAATCTATAGAATGAGTATGGTAAGTTGTTTTTGATTAAGTCAAAATTACTAAATAACTAATATTAATCATAACAAGAAATCTGAATGTTCAAACATTTAAGAACAGCCTATATAATACAGCTTTTAGAAAATCTCTTTTAAAGTATGCAAGGATTTTATGAACATAATATGACTGGATTGTAAACTTATGTAAATATTAGTTTGTAAATATGTTAAGTGTACATCTTAAGTTAGCAATGTTTGTGTGTATGTATTTATAGAATGAGTATAGTAAGTTGTTTTTGAAGAAGTCTATGGTAATTATTGTAATTACTAAATGACTAATAAAGATATATATAATTTGATCTTCACTAATGGAGGAATTGTATGGTCCCTGCACCTCACTTCACATTTCCCCTCTTTGCAACCTCCTACCGTGACTGCCCTCTGGAATGACGTAGTTGCCCCTACTATCTTCATTCAACATACAATTCATATAATTTTTTTATATGATTTTATGTAACTGCATATTCTGTTTCTGTATATGTAGTTATAAGAAAAGCTAAAATGTTTTTGATAAATGACACTGAAGAATACCTAATTTCAAAGTTTTAAATTACATATTTTTTCATATTTACAGGTATATTACACATTTCGAGCCATACTATGTACTTTGTCATATTTTAATATTATTGTGGAGCTATTATACAATTTTGGTGCACAGCATGAAGGGAAAAACATTTGTTCGTTTCATTATTGTGCTGCTCATACACTGTTGTCATCTCATATATTACTGTTAAATTTAAAGCTAAACTGAGCGAGTTCCAAATGGACGATAATGACTTGTTTTAAACTTTTCCTTTCTAGACTTGTTCTCAAACATTTTAGAATTTGTAAAAATGTAATGTCTGCTGCATTAAGATTATAACTGCATATAGAGAAACAGAATATGTAATTACATAAAATCACATTTTATCAAATTAAAAAGTATATGAATTCATGTTGAAGAATGAAGATGGTGGGGACAACTACTTCATTCCAGAGGGTGGTCACGGTCAGATGTTGCAAAGACGGAGGGCAATCATTTGTTACTGTACTGAGCTGTGGTGGGAGGTTGCAAGAAGAGGAAATATGAAGTGAGGTGCACGGACCATACAATTCCTCTATTCCCTGATCTTCTCATACTGCCTATTTGCCAGCTTATTTTCTATTTTTAGTGCCTATTGGGCCAAACTTTAATTATGTGCATGTATATATACACAACTGTAAATTATCTTTGACTACGTCGTTAATAGGTTTGGTTCCACAAATATGGGTAAAATAAAACACACTGATGAAAGCCTACTTACTTTTATGGAATCCAAGTAAATGTTAAATAAAGTATGTATAGGTACCATTTTCAGTGTACTGTTATGTCTTTTGCACTTTTATCAGAGCGAAGTGTTGCACAGTTCCACAAGAAATTAACAAAATCATTGGACGAAGCTGTACATTCATGTCACATGCCCATAACATACCATGAAAATGTTTAGCTTGTTTATGAATTAGTAAGCTTAGGTCAAGGCAGGTTAGATGAGACAAACATTACTATTCTTCCAGTCTCACGCTCTTATAAGCGTTCCGGGTGGTTTCTGCCAAATTTAATAAACCTGACACATATTCAGGAAAGTAGATGGAGTGTAAATTTATGTTCCGATCTACTTTTACGCGAAGGCTTCTCGACATGATTAGGTTAAGTTTCTTTGAAGTGTAACCCGGGTAGGCAACTTTATTTTTGAGAGAAACTGCTCTTTTCTGTGTTGTAAACTGTCTTTAGCAACAACCATATACCTAAACTTACATTTATAAATGTGAAATCACGCATACCTTCAAAACTGGAGAGATCATCAATATTTTTAATGGCAAATTTTCTTCGGTGTCAAACATATTCGTCAATCCTCCACTGGCTTTTAAACAAAGGCGGCAAATATTACACTCACTAGAACTCATTTTGTTTTAAAATAATTTTTATGGAACGTAGCAAATTCCCCTATTTTGACCATGCTCATCGATCACATGCTCCACATAATCAAGTTGGCTGCACTACATGAACTTTTGAAAACACGATTCTTGTTGGGTTAATGGATACCATATTGATGTAAAGAAGAAAATGTCATATGTATTAATGTGGTAATTTTATATGTAGCTTATATTTAGGGGCATTTCTACAAAATGCCTTGGGTGCTAGAGTTCTTAACCTAACGCAGCGTCAGTATTGGCCATTAACCCAAGAATAAAGAATTCTGAGAATTGTTACGAGTGTTATATTCCTGTATAATAACCTCACAGATTTTTCTGGCCAAGCATAAGCGTAGAGGTTATAGTAATGTGTAGATTGGTATATTAAGTGCTAAAGGTAGGATTTTATCGTATCGCGTGAGCGGGAACCGAATTGCCTAACTAAATAAGAAACAAAGCTGTTTGGATAATGTAGCGTATTTACCAAAACACTTAAAATGGATTTTCCGCACTTTTAATATTATATTGCACTATTTTATTGAACAAGTATTATGAATACACATTTAGGAACAACAGCTGATGCACGTAATATGTTATTTACTGTGGAAATTCACGCTTTTGAGACAAATGTCGGGTGTAATGCGCCTAATAGGCGCTTTGAACTTTTGTAATTAATACACCATTTTCATTTTGGTGTTCTAAAAGTATTCACTGACATCGGTAGAAGTACTTTAAGTTGAAAAAGAAAAAATATTTGCCATAAGAAACTCATTTTTATTTGGAAAAATACAAAAGTGAATGTATGAAAATATCCAACCTGCCACCAACTGGTTTAAGTTGTTCAGCTTTAAGCATTAAATGAACTGCAAAGTTTGCTAAAAGCAGAACAATTATAACATTTTACATGATCACAGCCATTTAGCTGAATTGAGCAGCAGAGGGGCATATGCACCTACCACAGCATGCTCTGCAGACCATATTTGCATGTGCTAGGCGGATTGCATTGTGACATCTTTTTCATTCATAATTTGTCATCCTCATGAAACCCATTTCTCTGGTGCATGTAGCACACCTGCATTTTGTAGGGGTTTAGGGGGAGACGTTGTTAGATTACCACTGATAGGATGAAACCTCGAGGCTGGTAGAGGTTCCAACCGTCTTCACACTTCTACGGTTTAGTTCTCCAAGCTGCTGAGCCAATGTTTTCAGGAAAACTCTTCTATGCAAAGATTGCAATTGATTGCTGAGGTAAATCACTTGAGAAATGAAAGCATTCACATTCAGTATTGTAAGAAATATTGCCATTGGCCAGCATTTGACATTTTGACTCATGCTGTAAGTAGCACACATATGTTCTGCTGTATCAATACCACCTTTTATGGATTTGTAGAAAGTAATTATCTCTGACTTCCTTTGAATTCCAGATTCAAGATGGATTGCATTGTCATGAAGCGAAAACACAAAAATCATATTCTTCTTCACTTGCAGAACAAATCACTGAAGCCAAACATGCTGGTACATTCAGATTGTCCAGCACCCAGGAAATTGAGAATATCTGGGAAATCACCTGCAATTTAAAATTGCACTTTTAAAAGCAAGAATTTACCTTGGCTTTTATTTAAAAAACTATCCTTGAATTTTCCCTAAGACACCTCTATGTCAAATTCTGAGGTCACTCTCATGCACTTGAGATATGAGGGTCACAGAAAGTAATACACCACATTTTTTTCTAAGCTGACAACAATATTATGAATGCAAAACTTTAGTAATGCACTATTTGAAATTTCTGGAGTGCACACACAAATTTTTCATTTCCTCCAGCAGATAGCGTAGTTGCATCAGTGTTTCAATATGGTGTCTGCAAGTGATGTATATTACAAGCAGCATGTGTGTCACTGAATTTCTTACTGCAGAGACTGAAACTGTTGGGAACATTTGCAAGTATTTGAAGTCTATGGTGCCTCTGCAGTTGACTGAAGTAGTTAGTCACTGAGCACAGAAGGTGAGGCCATTAGAAGGCAACTGTAAGGCCATGATCACTGTGAGGATGTCATTCTGTGATGTGATGCAAAGAGCCACCACCATTAATTCTGAATCAAATGTCAACACATTAACCAAACTCAAGAAGCAGATTTCTGAACAAGGTGGACATCCTCCTACAGTCCTGACCTCAGACAAACTTGTTGGACCATTAAAGGATGCCATTCTTGGAAAAATTTTGAGGATGACAAAGAGGTGATTCATGCAATGAAAAAATGTCTTCATGACCAGAACAAGGAGTGATACCAACAGGACACACACTCGTATGTCTAGCTGGAAGGAGATTAAATGGAAAAATAAGAAGATAGAAGAAGCATCATTCTTTCTTGTGTAATTTGAATTCTGTGAAATAAATAATTGTTGAAAAAATATGCATTACTGTCTGGCAACCCTGGTACAGGGCTTTCGAACTGGTTCTTCACCACTGCACGACCTTTTGCCTGTGAAAGTTTGAAGCTGCCATGGCCGGGTTTGCCGCTACTAACGAGCTGCACGTAAAACATGTATAAAAATCTTACATTATAAAAAATGCTGGAAATGTCGTCCCTCCTCCGCTATACAGACATATTCAAGAAAACACATTCTGATTCACACGATTAAGTTGGGCTACTGTAATGTCTCTGATTTCATTTCTAATATTTTGTTTTAGTTCTTCCAATGTGTGAGGATTTTTCTCCTCAACTTTGTCTTTCAGGTTACCCCACAAGTAAAAGTTACACACTGTTAATCAGGGGAGCGAGAGGGCCATATACCAGCACTACTCACTCTATCTTCAAACACTTCCCTCATTTTATTCATGGTCTGTACTTGCAGTAGCAGAATCTTGTTGAAACCATCCATATGATTTCTCTTCTTGTGTCAATTCACGAAAAAATGGGGTCAAAATGTCATTTCGGTACCTCTCTTTAGTTACAGTCTGGTCGTAAAATATTGGACCAACTATGTGTTGCACTAACAGCACCTCAAACTCCAAATCTCCAATCATAATGAGGGATTTCTTGAACATGATGTGGATTTTGAAATGCCCACTACCGACTGTTATGAGTGTTCACATGACCATTTAGATGAAACCATGCCTCATCTGAAAAGAACAGAAGCCATGAATCAATTAAACCATCATTCACGACATGCCAGCATTTTCTATAAGGTAAGATTTTTATACATGTTTTACGTGCGGCTTGTTAGTAGCGGCAAACCCGGCTGCGGCAGCTTCAAAGTCACACAGGCAAAAGGCCGTGCAGCAGTGAAGAACCAGTTCGAAAGCACTGTATATGCTACTATTGGGAATAATGGGATAGTTTGCAGTTACACCCTTGCACATGGCTTTTACTGATCTTCCATTTGCATTCTTTCTAACTGAGGTCAAAGAATAGTTGAAGCTGCACAAAGATTCAAGCTGTCAATAACAGCTTCCATCAGCACCACTTCATGTGAGTATGTGTACATAGTACATGTACTTTTACTGAGAAAATTTCCATGTGGTTCTCTTCCATATGCTAACAGCTACATGCATGGAAGCAAGAACTAAGTGCCGATATCTGCATGCTTGGGAAGATAATGTGTCATACCATGACCTTGTGCCATGGATTTGATCTGTGATGGGCAAATCTAAGTGCTTTTGGTGCAAATCTGGTCCAATTAATTTGGAATCCACAGGCTCTGGGGCCATGCTAAAGGGGAGAAAACACTAGAGGTACATGAAAACCCATGCAGCAACTTGCAGTATTTCAGTTGTTGCCACCTACCTCTGACATAATAGGCAGTGGAGATAAGTTTGTAACTTTTTATATAATACCATAATTGTGTAGTAAACACAAAAAACAAGAATTCAACATTCAATATGATAACCATATTCTGTCAAAAACAAATTAAGCTAAATATTTGGAAGTAATATTTTATAGTAAATTAACATGGAACCAACATATTAGATATATCACTGAAAAAGCCAGCAAAAAAATTATCTCTTTTCAAAAGACTAGCAGAAAAAAGAGGGATGTTCAAGAGAAACATTAAATACAACATATTAAATGTCTATCAAACCAAATTTAACTTATTGTCGAGAAATCCTATTATCATCGCCACATATCAATAAACAAAAATTAATACAAAACCAAGCTTTACTGGAAGTGTCAAAACAACATCTATTGATGCCATGAAAGCTCTTACTAACACAGTTAATCTACAAATGACACTAGAACAACAAGCAATAATACAATATGAAAAACTTATTAGATTACCACACAACAGTTGAGATAAACCTTTTTCAAAACCCAGGAAAGCCTTCTATATGTTGTAAATTAAACTTGAAAACAAACTTAACATACCCTACTCAATTGCAAATAAAACCCTACCCTACAATATTAACAACAGTGGAGTATAATATAAAACTTATAGAAGAAATAAAGTCTAATATGAATACAGCTGTCCAATGAACATTAGCAATAGAACAATCCATACACAATTAGTAAAATATACTTCCGGAACACTGTAGACATTGCCACCTTGGACAGCTGGAGAAATCAGCACTTGTGCAACATGCTTTAGAAGTACCTAGTGAACAACATCCCATTACCATGCATGCCCATACTTTGAAGCAATTGAAATTTATAACCATAAAGAAAACTTTAACAACGAAAGAAGAAGCTCTCAAACTATATAAGACACGGTACCCTGCTCTGCTAAACGACCCACAGCCAAACCCCATGGACCAATCACAGAAAACAGGTGGGCTAATCAGGTTACGGGAGGGAGGTACCCACCAGCATATACAAACCCGCTCTTTCTGCCAGAAATTCAGTAGTGATCGAGAGGCCTAGAAGAATTATACATTGCCACTGATGATGCTTGCTGCAGTTGCAAGCGAAACATCTGGGAGAGGAATGAAGGAGTCCAGTGGACCACAGCCTCTTAGCCCAGAAGCATATTTTACTAATTATGACTCCAACCTTGAAAGCCTTTGTTTCTCTATGAATCCATACACAATATCCTATTCCATTTTGGCTCCATGTTTTTATTGATGGATCCTTAATCTCACAAGAAAAAGGTGCAGGAGCAACATGCTCTCTTTTTCTTTACCTAAATTCTTAGAATACAGAACAAGTTATGATGGAGAAATTGAAGCAATCAACCATTCCCTACTACATCTACATAATATTAAAAATTTTACAAATGCTGTCTTATTACCAGACTTATAAGCGACAATCCTGTCAATAGTTTCTCATAACAATCAATGTGCACATACACTAGAGATCATCAATATGATAATTAACAAAATTGAATAAAAGAATAGTATTACAATGGATACCAGCACATTGTGGTGTATATGGTAATGAGACAGCAGACTAACTTAGCCAAAAAGGATGCCTTCTCACCTATGAACCAACTAGAAAATTAACATTCAATTCTGTAAAACAATAAAAACCCGGTGTAAAAATTTGTTTGGTGAATTTGGATACATCCATTGTTGTGATTGTCATTTTGTTTCTGGTGTGTCATATTGGATCCAAGTTTCATCTCGAGTAAGAATTGATTTCAAAAAGTTCTCTCCTTCATCGTGATAACAGTCAAGGAAATTCAAAGCTGACACCATTCAGTGACTTTTGTGGGCGTCCATCAATATTTTTGGAACCCAACGAGCACAAAGCTTTTGTAGCCTAAATGGTCAGTAATGATAGAGTGTACCACAGATCTTGGCAGTTATGGTGAACCTACAATTTTCTCTAACCATTCTGTCAACTACAACAAGGTCAGCTGTAATAACAGACTTGCATCCTTGGCCCCCTTCATCATGCACATCATTTTGGCCATCTTTAAACTTTTGGCACCATTCACACATGCCACCATCAGTCATGAAGTTATCACCGTAAACTCAAGATATACATTTCATTCACCATAAAAATATTTCCAATATGGCATTTTAATCAAAATTGTTAGCCATTTTCCAGAAAATCAAAATTTTTGAAAAATTTTCCATGTAAAGGGTAGTTTAGGGTGGAGTAATTTTCTTCAACTTAAATACCAACTTTGATTTTTAACCGACTTTTCGTTTTTCAGTTATGTTGTTCACAGACTGACAGATACACAGACAAACACACAAACCTCTTCCTAAAAATGCTTTCTTTGGATTCAGGAGGCCTTAAAATGTATATTTCCAGTGAAATCTTCACATTGAATTTTTGAATGGAATAGAATACTTCCTCTACTTTACTAAACATAGCAGAGAAAGTGAAAAATTGACATCTTGTTTATTTAAAGTTATATAAACAAGTTTCTATGTATGACATTTCGTGTGCCAGTCTGTATGTACTGAGTAAACTGGGACATATGGTAAAATTTATATATTGATACAACACATGAAACATATTTATGCTTTATTTTTAAGTAGGTATATAGTATTATATACAGTATTGTAGCTGATACTTCCCAGCAGACTATAGTACACATTGGATAAATCTCTTTCCATAAATACAATTTACTATAACATACATTTTTATCTTAAATTAATGGACTGCTATATTGCAAAATGTTAACAAGAACCTGCTTGTAATTTGAAGTGTTGCTTTCACATGACTTTCTCTACTGACTGTTCCTGGAAAATTTCATTCTTCTATACACTTTTTGTTGATTGAGATAAAGTAGAAATGCTTTAAAAAGGGGGACACAGAAGGTTTAAGTAACAGTCAAATCTGTAAAAAGCAAGCTGGCTTTGAAATTTCATAGTTTCTGTAAGATATTACACTAAATAACTGAATGGTAGGATCACTTCAAAAAATCACAGCACTGAAAAATTATATCAATAAATATGAATGTATCCAAAATGGTTGTCACAAAAATGTAATTTCAAGTAAACTATATTCCAAAAATATCTGCAATTTTTTTGTGTAAAAGGTTTTTGTTTATTTCATAATTTTCCCTTTTATATATTATACATTCAAAATATATTCATTATTAGTAACTTAAATAGTATTTTAAATTCCTAGACCTAGATTTTGAGGAAACAAAAAATAATGCACAGTTTTTCCTGTCTACATACATGTACTTTTTCTAAAAATATATTCTTTGGGTTCAAAAAACCTCAAAATGTGTATCTTTGATGAAATTTTGATATTGCAATGCCGCCTGCACATCAAAGGCAAGTTCTAGACACATGAAAAGCTTGACAAAATGTGTATTTCCAGAGAAAGAAACAGGGCCTAATGCTTGGCTATATAAGCGAGTCACACAGGCAGAGAAGCCAGTTTTTAAGTGAGTGTTTAGTGTTGAAGCAGTTTGAGTGAGTGCATCATCATAGACACCTTTAGTTAATTGTGGCCGCTGTTTGTTGTGAACAGTGAGCAGTATTTGTGACAATATCAAATTTTTAGTGAAATACAATATTCCTTACTATTGTAAGGCCAGTGGATCTCTGGCTCTGATATTTCTCAAAGCCTCGTGGCACAGTGCTGCCAGTTCTTTAGCGGGAATTTGATACAGGGTGTTTGAAACATTTCATACATCTGCAGATGACATCGTTGCTTTGTAAATTTACGTGGACAGTATGCATATAAATGATCACAGAACAGTAGAATATGGAGACAATTGTCATACTGTTTACCTACTGGGAAAAAATCTGTACAAACAGCAAAGCAATTGAAACCACATGGTCCTTGTTTGTTGAAATTGGCCCATTAACAGAGAAGTTATGACCAAAATAAGGTTTAGAGTAATTTTGACTATTACGCATAAAATCACGTTTTTTCAGGAATTACACCTATATAGATAAACTTAACAAGCAAAACCCTGTCTGAATACAGAATTTGATCGAACTCAATCCAAGTTGTGCGGAATATATTTATATATACAAGAATTGCTCATTTAAGTATATAAGATAACATTCACCAGGTGGGGTCTTTTCTTAACAGTTCCTTGAGAAATTGTTCCACTATTGTAGCATAATATGAATCTATGATCGTTTTATCCTATTCAAGGTGGTAGATGAATATCGTGCCCTGGGAATCCCAAAAGATGGCTGCCATGATTTTTTCTGCTGATGAAACAGTTTTCATTTTCTTTAGAGCATGTTCATGGAGGAAATACATTGCTTGGATTGTTGTTTTGTCTCAGGTTGACAGTAATGGATCTGGGTTTCATCAACTGCTGCAAAAATTCATTCGGATAGTGCTGGAACACAATTCTGCTTGTTGTCAACTGTGAACAGTTGCAGTCTTGCTGACAGCGTTCTCATATCCAAACACTCATGCAGGATATTAAGTACCCATTCATTTAAGATGTGTAGGCTCTTGGCATCTCACAGATTTTCACTCATTTGCTGTCCACCACAATATCTGGAACGTTGCTCACTATTTCTTCTGTTGGAACATCAATTGGCCATCCTGTGCACTCGGCACCTCTCGTCCTCAAATGGCCACATGGAAATTCAGTGAACCATGCCATGTAATGGAACAGTCCCCATAATAACTTTTCAGCATTTCTTCCATTTTCTTCATTGTCTTGCCATGCACAAAATGCTTTTTGCATTTACTATAGCATCCTTCAATAATCATGTCAAAGAAAGAGCAGCTGCAGCAATAAAAGCCATCTACCACATCCAACAACCTCAAAAAATATCATTAGATACAGCAATGTTACTATTCAGGACAGCCATGTCCCCTATGGGATCAGCATCATCTGGGAAAAACTCACTCTCAGCGACCTGATAACAATATAAGTCACAGCCTGCTACCTAAAAAGCATTCTAGGCATCAGAAAGTCAGCATCTTCAAGGCTACTTCATCAACGGCACCAAAACACAGTTTAGGCTCCCAAACACCAAGTCCTACGAGAAGGCACGTCAAATCTTATACTCGGTGCCAATTAAGGGGATTGACAGATGTTAACCACATGGCGATATAAGTATAAATGGACGGGAAGGGATGGATACGTCTTACGGTTGTCATAGCAATGAAAAAATCTGATGTGTTGCACTCACATGACTTTTTCTACTCTTGTACTAACCATTCTTACAAACTCTTATTCTTATATCTTCTTCATGTTAGTTGAGACAAACATTTGTAAAAATTATCTTATTGCTTATTTCCTTGTAGGTACAAGGGGAATATGGGAATACAGTAGGCTTTGTGCCATAGTCAAACCTTTTAAAGCTTCGAGATGTCGTTCTCTTTGCACACTTAACCTATAAAAAAAGGAACAATGTGTTCCGTTTCACAAAAATTTTCCGAAACTCACACACATAACAAGGAATATCTCCGAAATGGTTCACCCTACAAGAAAATTCATTGAGACATAAATTGTGTATTTTAGCAAGATCTACATTTTTTGTATGGTATGATTTGGTCTATCTCTACAGTTTACCAGTTATGCAAAAGTTATCCAGGGTAAATACGACTACAGGGCCATAGCCAGAAAATTAAAGATATGCATTTCAGTATCATAAAAATATCTCAAACATATGACATTTTAATCAAACTCATTAGCCATTTTCAAGAAAATTGAAATTTTCCATGTAAAGGGTAGTTTAGAGTGGGGCTATTTTCTTCAAAATTTTTGTGTCCCATCCTTGAAAGACTTTAAACTTAAATACCAACTTAGGTTTTTAATCTACTTTTCATTTTTGAGTTATGCTGTCAACAGACTGACACAGACACACAGACCTTTTTCTATAAATGCCTTTTTTTGTATTCAGGTGTTCTCAAAACATATTTCTGGTGAAATCTCGACATCAAATTTTTAGGTGGAACACAGTACTTCCCCTACTTAGCAGTAGATAAAGTAAAAAGCACCAACTAGAGTTAAGTTTCCATTGCAATGGTACATGCAAGGACCCTGTTGCTGATATTTAACACGAGAGTAGCAAGTGGCTGATGGAGGAACCAGCAGTAACATAAACTGCTTATGTTTTGTTCTGCTATTGCTGCATATAAACAAATAATGCCTTCCTGTAGCCCACGCTTGCAATGTTTGCATCAGTTTGAGATTGTTTGTGTGCTGAGAAGTTCGTTTGCATCATTCTACTACTTGGCAAAGCCATGTGGAACTGCCCAGCTGTTTATGTGAGCTTATCACACAAATACGACAAGACAGACTATGTACACTCTGTTCAGATGCAATCCTATCTTCAGGACAACGTCTTATATATCGGCATGCGCGAGAGATCATCTACTTGTGTTTTATCACTGACTGTACGCCAAGTTATTATTATTTCACTCTTCTAATAAACAAGATATGAAGCGATTGCAGCATTCGACTACCAAGGTCAATATGCCTCGTCGCTTTGCCAAGTAGTATCTATGTGGTAATTTGCCTTATGTTAAAACTATTACAAACAAAATAGATATAAAACAATTACATACAGAAAAATAAGGGAATGCTCAGCATGCTAGTGTCCCCAAAAGCTACGCCCAAGGTGCTTTCTTTGTTAGGTTGGGTATTTCTGGGAGAGCTCTAGTACATCAAGTGAAACCTCACGAGTGTTTGGTCAACTCCAACTCTTATTTTTGCTAAAATCACTTCTGAACTTGACACATGTGGGACTGATAAACAAACGAGGTGAATCATGGAGTGTTAACTGGCCAACTCATACTTGCAAAGTACTAGTCAGCCATAATATAAGTGCACTCGGTGAGAAGAGTTACTAAACATATACGTACAAGTAGGCGGGGTTTCGGAGGTACAGTCGCGTAAAGGAAACATCACCAATACCAAGATGCTTGCAATGAGGCATGCTAGATAACATTAGCAGTTCAAAATTACTATCTACAAGACAATTGGACTGTAAGCAGTGTCAGTGTTGCCACAATATTATATTGTATGGTTTCTAGTGTCCCTAACAAACATAATTCATTAGTGATATTAATGAAAGTACGATCATAATTGCTTTGTTTTATGCAGTAATGTACTGAATAACGTTTTTGAAATGTTGCTTAGAAATATTTTTTTATTCATTGAATCATTGTTGCTGGTGTTTATGTTTTGATTTTAATAACAGTGAAAGAATTCACAATCGTAATTGGAGATTTCAATGCACATTCCAAAAGATGGGGTTATGAAAAAGTGGATTCTACAGGGAAGATAGTGGAAGAAGTTTTGAATACCACAACTTTTGAACTAATTTATAGTAAAGAAGATCCCACAACCTTCATACATTACTCTGGAGCAGGCAGTAACCCAGACCTCTTGTTAGCTACAACAGATATTGTTTCAAAAATTAAAAAACAAGTTATAGAAGATCCAAGTTCTGGTCACAGAGCAGTAACTGCTGATATAAAACTAGGTAATACAAATAACAGTCAAGGTCTTACGAATCTGTATTGAAACTTCAAAAAAGCAAATTGGAACAAATATAAAACTGAATTAGAACATAAATTTAAAGAACAAACAAACTCACAGCTGCATGACCAACCAGATCATATGAACAAAGAATTCTGTAAAGTCATCCTAGAAACTGCAAAAAAACACATTCCTCGTGGAAGAATTAAAAATTTCAAACCCTTTTGGAACCCCCAGTTAGAAGAACTGAAAAAGCAAAGGGATATAGCTAGAAATACAGCTGAACAAACAAAAAACATATCAGATACACAAATATGGCGGAAGAAATGTGCCTCACTAAAAAAAGAAATTAATACTGCTAAAAGGAATCACTTTAATAATTTCTTAGAAAAAATTGATTATAGGACAGATGGTAACAAAGCCCATAAGTTCATAAAAAATGTCAAGGACAGCAAAGAAAACAACAGCACATCTATCATACACAACAATAAAATGTTAGCAAATGATGCAGTCATAGCTGAAACATTCAATAAATATTGTGCTAATTCACACAAAGTAACAAGAAATAATAAAAAGGAACGTAAAGAATTTAAGAAAGATTTGAAACAAGAAAGAGAATGTAATCCTAACACTCAGTGCAATATCTTTTTTCAAAATTTTAATATGCAAGAATTGAACATTGCAATAAATAATCTAAAAAACAAAAAGTCTCCTGGACCAGATCACATACATCCAGAGTTCATAAAAAACCTTGGAAAAACAGCAAAACAACAACTACTGAAACTCTACAATCTATCCTGGAAAACCACTGTACCTGCTGAATGGCGAAAAGCAATAATTGTCCCACTCTTGAAGAAAGATAAAACAGCATCAGAAATAAAAAATTATAGACCAATAGCTCTTACCAGCATAATAGCAATAGTGATGGAAAGAATGGTGTCAAACAGGTTAAATTGGTTTCTAGAATCACAAAATTTAATATCCCCATGTCAAGCTGGATTCAGAGAGTTCCACTCCACAAATGAACAAGTCTTACTTCTCAGTCAAGAAATCAAAGACTCCTTCAATAGATAAGAAGATAATTTATCAGTTTTTGTTGATTTTCAAAGTGCATATGATTCTATATGCAGAACAAAACTACTAAAGAAAGTAAAAAAATAGGGATACAAGGTCCAATGTTTTCATGGCTATGTCATTTCCTAACACAAAGCTTTATTGCAACCAGATATGGAAGAAATATATCTAAATATAAACAACTACACTGTGGCTTACCACAAGGCACAGTGCTCAGCACAACACTTTTTAATATATTTATTAATGATCTACCACAACAAATACAAGAATCAGGCATGAAGTGTGCACTATTTGCTGATGATTTACTAATGTGGACTTCAAAACCAAAAAGCAAAAGTACAGAACTAGAAAAAACCATGCAACAATCCTTAACCAACTTACAGAGGTGGACCAAAGAAAATTTAATGACTGTTAATACAACAAAATCAAACTACCAAATCTTTTCACTAAGAAAAAAACCACTAAAAATAAAACTAAATTTTGAGGGTCAATAATTACCAGAAACAAAGGAAGCAAAGTATTTAGGAGTTACATCTGATACCAAACTTACATGGACCAAACAAATAGAAAATGTAATACAAAGAGCAGAGAGGCACCTTTCACTGTTAAAACGTCTAACAGGAATGAAGTGGGGATGTTCCAGAGCAACGCTTAACACAACATATAATATATATATATATATATATATATATATATAAAACCATTGTTTACTTAGTGCAGCGAAGTTCTTGTAACAGCAAACACAAAAAAAAAAATTCAAATCTTTCAAAACCAAAGTCTGAGATTAATTACAGGTGCTATCAAAACCACACCAATAGCAGCTATGGAAATACTAACCAACCAATGCCCCATTGAATATAAAATAGAAAAAGTGGCTCTTACTCAACACGAAAAGTTGATCAGACTCCCATTCAATATATGGCACAAGAGAAATTTTACACATACACTAAAGACACAAGAGAGCTTTCTTCCCAAAATTCAAGACATCAAGAAGAATGTATACCTTCCTAATTCAAAGGAAAACTTCATATCAAAAGTCAATCCAACACATACATTAGACATCACATATTATTTACACCTGACAGAAGAAGTTAAAAAAAGTGATACTCCAACTAGTGTTCTAAAATTATTGGCATTAGAGACAATCCATACTAGATTTCCAGAACATGAATGGCTCCATATTTATACTGATGGATCATTGATATCAAACCAAGATGGAGCAGGTGCTGGAGTCACGTGTCACCTCTTTTCCTATTACAAATCTTTAAGTTATGGAACTACTAACTTTGATGGAGAAATTGAAGCAATTCGAATGACCCTACAAAATCCTTTGTACAGAATTTCACATTTTCAGCAAGCAGTTATTCTCTCAGATTCCAGGGCAGCAATTATAGCAATTACTTCCAAGTTGTCACCAAAAAACCAAACAATTTTATTATAGAATGTTGGAAAATCCTTACCCATCTAACAGCACTTCAAAAACACCTAGTCTTCCAATGGATACCAGCTCACTGTGGACTGAGTGGTAATGAGAAAGTTGATTTTCTTGCTAAAAAGGGTACCAGCGGTGTACAAAAATCTATAGTTAATCTACCATTTTATGCAGCTAAAAGATTAGTCAACTCTGAATTCAAAAAAATTATTGCAAAATATTACTATGAAAAATCAAAGAATAAAAGATGGGAACTACCAAACATTCAAACAGTAATTCCTGAGTATCCTCGAAAAACAGCAGTTGCAACCTTCAGGTTGATTACAGGGCATGATTGTCTGGCAGAACATTTAAACAGAATTGGGATATATTCTTCACCACTCTGTCCTCTATGTGATCTGCAAGAGGAAATGGATCGAGACCACCTTCAAATATGCCCGGCCACTTCTAGTGCCCCATCCATCAGTGAAAAATATTGGAGAGCAAGAGGATTAATGACTTCATTGTCAGAAATCCAGCATTAGCTAACAACAACAACATTCAATTCTTACGAATTCAATAACTTGGCTTCCTTTGAGGTCAACTTCTAACAATACTACAAAATAAATATTATTGACAGAGACAAAGAAAGTTTCCTGACAATGCAATTGATGAGGTTACAATAAAAGGTTATCTCACAAGGCCACATTTCCGTGTTATCAAAGTCACTGCAATAAACTTAAAGCACAGAGAACTTTGTGCCATTGTTCAACAGTTAGGCCATAGTAACAAATTTGATATAGTAACAGCACTCTTAGCACTCAAAGTGAATGTTACCACCTTTTCTATGAAAAGTCCCTTCAATGTCTATGGTTATCAGTATCAAATGCTGACAGCGATAGATTTGTTTCTACATATAACTTGGTTGTAACAAAAAGAACGGCAATAAAAAATTAAAGTGTCACAACTTGTTGTATGTTTCAATTTGGTGATGCTGATTGATGCACAATGGCCCTGATGTCTGATGCATGATATATGTAGTGATTCATGTCATGATAATAATAAAATAAATGTTTCAATTTGGAGATATTTTGAATAATAATCTTACTGTAACATTACTTACCTGTTAATTTTAATTTCAGTAGTGTCTATGTGTATTAATTTTACCCAAAAATTTATGCAAAATTAATGTAAATTTTTAGTATAATATTCAACAGAAAGCACCGCTAACTTAAATTATTAATGCAAATTTTTCAAATAATTACCACCAAAAACTCTTGCCTTTGATGATGCTGTTTCGCATAATATTTATTGTGGCAGGAAGGAAAGGATAAGTTGCTAAAGTGAAAACATGAGCAGGTGAGTACTGTTTTCATTGTGCGACTGTATATTGCCAGTATTGTCTTTCCCCTCGCGTTCCCTCGCTGCCTGCAGATCCATTGACTTAAGGTAGTAAACAAATCTGTGGCTCCCTTCATATCGTGGCCAAGTAGTGCTATGGGCATATATCTTTGTTTACAAGTCCAAAATGTTTGTCTTGTTTGCTGTTTGCAACAAAGCAGTCTTCTAACCCAGTAGTGAAATGTGATGTTATGACTACAAGATGCATTCCACAATAGTTGATCAGATATTTAGTAAAGAATAGGCTTTTCAATATTCTCTAGCATATACAGATGCTGTGCTGTACAAGTGTATGCATACAGAATCTATTACAAATTCAGCTTCCCCAAGTTGAAGGCTGCTATAAACAAAGCATACTAAACAGCAAAAGGATATAAATGCATAATTTAAATTGTAAATAAGTGCTAACAAAGCTGCAAATATGAAAAAATTACTACCTGAAAAATAAGTATAATCTACAAATACATGTGGAAATGTCTCGTCTAAAACATATTTGTATATAAGAATTAATCAGTTTATATACCATACAAATTATTGTTCAATTTAGCTAAGAAAGTAAATGTTTTAGTTTATAGTTTCTGAAAAATGATACCAACAGTATCCTGACTATTATTAAACCAACAAAGTCAACAGCAGCAAAATGATATCTATTTATGTAAAAGCTGTAAGTATTAAATGCTGTTTCTTTATTTTCCCTGCAAGTTTGTAAATGATATTACATTTATTTCTAAAATTTTCAAGTATGATATACGGGGGGAATCAAATGAAAAGCTAAAGTGCCATTAAACTTCTTGCTTCCCTTTTGGGTGTTAGGAAATTTGTAGATGCAGTTCTGGACATCTTTCCGAGCTGGTAGTACGAGAAGTGCCAGTAGGTGAGTAACAGCTGGTTCAAGATGGCGGCACTACTTCGCAGCTGCCCCAAGCAGCAGCAGCATGGAGATGTGGAGTGAAGGTGTGCAACTGGTTGATATTTATTGTAGAGAACGTGGGCTAAGTATGGGGGCACCTGTCTGTACAATGGCAAGTCTATGATTGGTGCACAAAATTTGCAGGAGGTATGAATTTATTGACTGATGCTTACGAAAACTTCCACAGTTGCACTCACATGATTTTCTCTACTCTTGTACTAACCATTCTTACAAAATCTTATTCTTTATTTTCTTCGTGTTGAGATAAACATTTGTACAAATTATCTTATTGTTTATTTCCTTGTAGTTACAAGGGAATATGAGAATACATAGACTTTGAGTGAGAGTAAAATCTTTTAAAGGTTTGAGATTCCGTTCTCTTTGCATGGTTAACATATAAAAAAATTAATGATGTTCCATTTGACGAAAGTTTAAGTTTTCCGAAACGGACACAAATAACAACGCATATCTCCGAAATGGTCCACCCAACAAAAAAATTTATTTGGACATAGACTGTGTGTTTTAGCGAGATCTACATTTTTAGTATTGTAAGATTTGGTATATCTCTTACGGTTGACGAGTTATTCAAAAGTCATCCAGAGTAAATAGGACTACATGGGATATAGCCACAAAATTCAAGATATACATTTCATTTATCATACAAATATTTTAAACATGTCATTTTAATCAAAATCATTAGAGCCATTTTTAAGAAAATCAAAATTTTCGAAAAATTTTCCATATAAAGGCTAGTTTAGTGTGGAGCAATTTTCTTCAAAATCTTTGTGTCGCATCCCTGAAAGACATTAAACTTAAACACCAACTTTGGTTTTTAACTGACTTCATTTTTTTTTAAATTATGCTGTCCACAGACTGACAGACACATGGACCTTTTTCTAAAAATGCTTGTTTTTGGATTCAGAACATATATTTCCGGTGAAATCTCAAAATCGAATTTTTGGGTGGAATACAATACTTCCCCTACTTAACAGTAGGGAAAGTAAAAAAAGCTGTGTATCATAATTTATACTTCCCTTGCTCCCCGCACAATTATGGTCTGGTGTTTCCCATCCAGGTCAGGCTCACTGAGTTATGACAGAGAAGTCCATAGTGCAGCCGATTGGATTATTCAGGAAAACCAGCATGTCACTGGCTGAAATGGCTTCCCTGCTGAATGAGAGTTTCCACAGAAGAGAGCTCCTTGAGTACTGACACAAGACCTGAAGGATACACGTCAAGTGCTGCTGAGATGTCATGAAGAGAAGTCCATAGTGCAGCCGATTGGCTTATTCAGGAAAACCAGCATGTCACTGGCTGAAATGGCTTCCCTGCTGAATGAGAGTTTCCACAGAAGAGAGCTCCTTGAGTACTGACGCAAGAACTGAAGGATACATGTCAAGTGCTGCTGAGATGTCATGAAGAGAAGGGTAAGGGTTTGCTGGCTGACATTGTCAGAGGGGATGAAGGATGGGTGCAGCATTTTCAACCAGAGACGAAAGGTGCAATCAAAGAATGGTGACATTTATCTTCGCCAAAACCAAACAAGTTTCACAGCCAGCGCTCTGCAGGAAACTCATATTGACTTTACTCTGGCATAAGAAAGGTCTTATTCTGGAACACTACATGCCCCCATGTACAACAGTGACTAAAGCTATCTACACACACCTTCTCTAATCGGCGGTGCACGTGTGGCTATGTAGTCAACTGAGGTCATTTTTCTCATGCAGTATCTCATCTATCTGATGGTGTAAGTGCATTGATGGCAGCAAGGACAATGCACAATCAAACATTACCTCCCCATTAATATATTGAAAAATATGAATTACAGTTTTCATTTGATTCACCCCATATTTTGAGTTTCAAACCTTTATTGTATGAATAACTTGATTTTATTATAAAAATTGAATTGATGTTGAAACACTTCATATCACTTACATGTAAATATTTATCTTCACTAGTTCCAAAAGCTTAAATTGCACAGCAATTAACAATGTCTTCAACAGAAAGATCATTGACCAGTAAACAATGAAATTCAAGAACAGGAGCACATGAAAGAGACCACTAAACTCTCTCATAAAAAAATTCACCTTCCACCCAAGCAAGTGCTACAAACTCCACAAAATCTTTAAAAAATACAGCATCAACTTGGCTCCACAAAATAATTTCAGCATAGGAAACTACTGTGCAACAAATCAAAGTACCAAATACCATAGAACAAGAAAGCAGGAATCTATACAGAGTGTCCCAAAATTAGACAACAAACTTTGGGAGCGGATAGTTAACATTATTTTAAACACTTTTTGTAAAGGAAAGATTTTTGCTGTGGTGCTTCGTTTAAGCGCTAGACAAATTAACAAGGATAACTTACCCTAAGCAAGATTCGAACTCGCGACCTTTTGACCATGAGGCAGACATGCGTTAATCGCAATGGGCATGTATTCCAACATTTACTTTGAATAGTAAAGTTGTATTTAACTGTAAACAATGAGATGCTTGTGTTTTGTTTATGGGTTCTGTGTTTGTTTCAAGGATTAAGATTGTGTGCGTTACTAAGATAAGTGCAATACTAATTTGCATTGGTGATTTTGCCGTAAATACTTAAACTGTGTGGGAGGTAGTGATCTATGACATTAACTCAAGTATTGCTTTAACAAAGCACTGCAGCAAAAAACTTTCCCTAACAAAAAGTGTTAAAAATAATGTTATCTATCAGCTCCCGAATTTGTTGGTCTAATTTAGGGACAGCTTGTATAGTTAGTCGCCCAGATTGTGACCAAATTTACATAGGAAGAACTAACAGGAATTTAGACATCAGATTAAAAGAGCACATGAGATGCATAAAATATAAACAAATGGATAAATCTGCAGTTGCAAGACATTTTTGGACATCAATCACATCACACCAAACATAACACTTTTAAAAGCTACAAGACACATTGCACAGTTGAATACTTCGGAGAAGATTCTTATCAAAAAATATGATGTGTTACACTCACATGACTTTCTCTACTCTTGTATTAACCATTCTGTTGTTGTTTTCTAGTGCCTTGCATCTGGCAATGAAGCCATTAGCATTCGTGCTTTCCAATACTTTTGAACTGTAGTTTCTTCTGATCTTAATGCTTCACAGGTCTTCAAGTGGTCTTCGCTCATTTCTGCTGGATCGTTACACAGGACACATATTGGTGAGGCTGAGATACCTATTCTGTAGAGATGACTTGCTAAGCAGTCGTGATTTGTCAATAGTCGGAAGGCTGCAACAGCTGTTTTCCTTGGTCTCTGGGGGATTATATGACTCATATTCATGTATGTGGCTTTCATGTAACTGTTTTCTTAACGGGCACCAGTTTTACAATGTGGCAGTTACATCACCCGACTTAAACCCCCATTTTGCAAGGGGGACCACACCTATCGTTGGTCAACGGGTCCATCGGACCTAGCCGGGAGGACTAAATAGATGATATTTAGATCCACCGACCTTCCCCTCATGTGCCTCTGAGGGATGCTGTTGTGCTGTGATAGGCCAGCACATATGTAAATGACATTTCCTCCATTTTAGATGAAACAGTTATACCGCTGTAATTCTTATTAACCATTCTTACTAACTCTTATTCCTATATCTTCTTCGTGTTAGTTAAGATAAACATTTGCAGAAATTATCTTATTGCTTATTTCCTTGTAGGTACAAGGGGAATATGGGAATACAGTAGACTTTGAGCGATGGTCACATCTTTTAAAGCTTTGAGATTCCGTTCTCTTTGCACACGTAACATAAAAAATGAATAATGATGTTGCATTTCAGAGAAGTATAAGTTCTCCAAACTCACACAAATAACAAGGAATATCTCCGAAATGGTTCACTCTACAAAAAAATTTGTTTGGACATAAATTATGTATTTTAGCAAGATCTACATTTTTTGTATAGTAAGATTTGGTCTATCTCTAATGGTTTACCAGTTATGCAAGAGTCATCCAGAGTAAATACGACTACAGGGGTTATAGCCAGAAAATTCAGGATACACATTTCATGTCATAAAAATATCTCAAACATATGGCATTTTAAACAAAATTGTTAGAGCCATTTTCAAGAAAATCAACATTTTTTAAAAATGTTCCATGTATAACGTAGTTTAGGGTGAAGCAATTTTTTCAAAATCTTTGTGTGGCATCCTTGAAAGACATTAAACTTAAATACCAACTTTGGTTTTTAACTGACTTTTGGTTTTTGAGTAATGCTGTCTACAGACTGACAGACATGTATGTGCGGACGCCTGCACACATATGCGCACATGCACACACACAGACCTTTTTCTAAAATTTTTTTTTTTCTTTCTTGGGTATTTGGTGGGCCTCAAAACATATAATTCCAGTAAAACCTCCACATCAAATTTTTGAGTGGAATACAATTCTTCTACTTAATTATACGTGGTAGGGAAAGTAAAAACAAACTCTGATTAATGAATTTTGATTTAGCACTACCAAACCCATTATGGAAGTTCATCAGTCCACCACTAGATGTGAACTCAAACAGCCATACATCAGACAACATCCACAAGAATCAGCTGGACAATTCGATGATGGGAGCAATTTAATTTCTTGAAACCGATTAAGATAAATGTTTACATGTAAGTGATGTTAAGTGTTTCAACACTGACTCAATTTTTATAATAATTTAGACCCACATCACAGTTACTAGCTTATATATCCAAATTAACTTGATTTTGTTTTGATATTTAATGCATACTTTGTGTTTTAATAAAAATATTTCTAGCTTTTCACATCTAAGAATTGGTTTACACCACTGCTCTGATAGAGGAATGTTATGTACCCCTCTTGGAAACAGACATACCTCTACTGGATGGCTTGGTTTTCTGTGTTCACTTCTTGAGGCTCATTTTTAGAAGCTTTAATTAATGTTAGGACCACTTATGAGTTTTTCTGGTGGTCTTTGAAAGCTAGTACATTAATGCATCAACTATTCAGTATCAAAAATGTCTGGATGGCATGGCAACACGAATGTTGCTTGTATCTTCATGGACACAATCTACCATTATCTAATGTTTATCTGTGTATTCACTAGCGATATGGAAACTGAAGACCTCGTAGCAGCTGTGAAGAGGCAATTGTGATGTCTTTGATGAACAATCTTATATCATTGATGAAATTCCTCCAACGGCCACTAAGATACAAGCAGCAATTACAGTTTATCTTGAAAAGTATGTATATAAAAATTAAACAGTTATTTGTGGTTCTTTAAAACTTTATGCAAGGGACTTCATGTTTGCATTCTTCTTCTGTATATCGCACTCACATTTACTCATTATTGCATTACACTGTTGCAACATATCAGACAGCACTTTGCTCTTTGTGCATTTCTAAAATTGGGGTTATTTTCTTTTCTTCTGTTAATGCACTCCAGTGATGTAAGTCCTCCTGTGGAATGGCAAACTGCAACAATAACAAATATCTTAGATAAAGAACAAAAATTAAAGCACAGATACTTATTGGACATGCAAATTAAATGATGATAGTAACAACTATAACCCTAATGGCCTACCCAAGGTTTAAACAATGAATCACCATTTAATTAAATTAATGAACTATACCATTTGTTAATTATTATTAATTTATGCCAACAAATTTACGGTGGTGTTTTTAAACACACAAGCCATGTGAGGACAATGTTTTAAGAAGGTGGAATCAGGACTGAAAAATTCAGTGTCATGCATTTTGTGTTCAAATTATCTTGATTTTCAGATTTGCGATTACTGGGGTTCAACTGTACTTTCCTAATCTGGATCCATGATAAGGATTTATCTACACATAACACGCATGACATGTGCTAAGAGTTAGGACAAGTAAACATATTACATACATGAACAGTTGGTGGAACTGGGACCACCATCCCTGCAGCTGTTGTTGTAGCGTTAGCAGCCCTCTCCATGGCCTCGTGTTTCTGCACATGACACTTTAAAGAGACTGCCAGGCGATATGTCTTGCCACATATCTTACACTCATGGGGCATCTCCCCTGTATGTTTCAATATGTGGTTCTTGAGGTACCAAGCTTTAGTAAAACCTTTACCACACACTGCACATAAATGTGGTTTTTCTCCAGTATGGACCAGTTTGTGGGTTTCCAGAGTTCTGCGATGCCTGAAATTTGATAGAAAACAACCTCTAAATTGTAAATTTATGCCAAACAACTTAATGATGGTTTTTAAACACACAAGCCATGTGTGGGCAGCATCTGAGAGGTAGAATCAGGACTGAAAAATTCAATGCCATAGCCGGGATTTCAATCACGGATCTTCTGCTTCACGTGCTCCTGCTCTACCCATAGAGCTACCATGGCAATTTGCTAGTATGACAATACATTAGAGCGTCTGCATGTAAAGTGAAAGATCTGTGGTTCAAATCCCAGCTGTGGCATGGAGTCTTTTAGTTCCAGTTCTACCTCTCAAACGCTGCCCACACACGGCTTGTGCATTTAAAAATATCAGCAATAAGTTTGTTGGCATAAATAAACAATAATTATATATTCCTGGTCACTATATGTTTCTCAGATTTCAGGGTTACTGTTAATGTTGTGCTTCTGTCAGTGACAATGTTAAACGAGAAGAAAAGACAAGTTAATATGACAATAGAAATTAAATTGGATGTGTTAAAGAGACAGGACAAAGGGGAACATATTAATACATAGTACATTTTAGGGTACCATATTATACTTTTCCATTTGCTATATATTGTGATAGAACATAAAGGGAGAAAAGTGACACAATGTGTCATTTCCCCTACATCATAGATTTAGCCCTGTCCACTATGCTATACACTGCTTAGCTACCAGGCCACGCCCCTGCTGTTATCTACCTCAGAGTCCCTCAAATCGTGTCAGTGGTGGAGCCATGTCACATAAAGCCAAATGGGAACATAAGTACTTTTGTGTTCTTGGTAACAACAAATTTTGTGTTTGTTACGTTGAAAGGAACAGTAAGTAACGTAATCACAAAACCAATAACCCAAGTTCATTTGATTTGCCACTCCATAGCTTGTTTGTAAAGACGACTCTATAAAGAAACAGAACCGAAAAAGACAGGTGGCCTGCTGAGAGGTGGAGAGGTTAAATACTGGATTGCATTCCTGTCACCCCTCTTCCCCATGCTAGAACATGCATTTATGTAAGTTTCAGTATTATGAGTTGTGAGTAACACCTCTTATTCCGTAAAACTTGACACCCTATCAGTCTACATTAGATTGAGTTACTGGAATTCCACTGTATTAATTTATTTTTAATTTTAATTTGTTGTTGCTTTTCTGATTGTTTACTCCTTTTATTATGTTACATATATACAAACACCCATGCAGGACTCGAGTCCACACTTCTCTGTATGGCAGAATGCCACAGACATATGCTCCATGACTATGGCTACAAGGGCTGGCTTGCTGTATACTAGTCACTGAAACTTAACACGGCCAGTCTTCAATAACTTATTCTTTATGAGTATTAAAAATAGATGTGCTATAAACGGTGACATATTCTTCATGTTTAAGGTCATTTTGAGTCACATTTTTACTCACCTTCACTTAAAATGTTTTAAAAACTGGAAACATTTCCAGGATCGTTTGATCCCATCATCAGCCCTTGGGTGACTGACGCTCTCCTCCTGCTCCCTCTCTCTGCTGCCATCTGGTGTTCAAAGTTTTGAGAAGATACTTAAATGACATTTTTGCCATAATTCCCAGAAACAAAAATTACTAAACCTGCAGGAAACCATATAAAATTTACCATTGAAATAGAAGACAATAACACATTACCTTTGATGGAACTCAAAATTATTAGAGATATAGATTACTGGTATAAAATTTGGAATACATAGAAAGCCCAAACATGTAGATAATTACATAAAGAAAAACAGTTGCAACCCAGTTTCACACCAACTACCAGCATTTAGAAGCTTAATCCACTGGTTATAGCGGACACAGTTTATCAGTGGTCCCCAAGAGTTCAAGATGGCCAACATTACACTAAACAGCTGACGAAAGAATTCCAGAAAGCAGTCCTGCCAATGTGCATAATAAAGGCATTTCTAACCTCAAATATCACGGGGTTAAAGTAACACACTTTCAAACGTTAATAATATGTGAACATCATTACCACACAACAAAGAACGTATTAACCTTCGGAAAATCTTGTCCTGCAATAACACTTTTGGATAAAATCACTTCCGAGTGTTAAATATCATAATATATATTTAATGCACTACTGTGTAGCGAACAGAAAAATAACAACGGTAACTATAACTGCATATATTGCTCTAAAAGAATTTAAGACGAAAATACAAACACGATCAGTACATCCACAGATTGATTGATTAATTAATAATACAGGGTCTAGAGAGAATCTTGTTTTAATATCTATCGGTTTGCCTTTCTGCAACGCATCCATAAACAGGGACTTCTGTGGCAACATAACAGACGCAATAACACCAGCTATGGCCGTAGCTTTACCATGGTTATATGTCACAAACAGTTGGCGATACTAATGCAACCTAACGGATGGAATATCACCAAATATAACCAGAATGCACCATAATGGGGGAAAAACGTCAAGGTTGTTTTTTGGGGTATCTCAATAAGCTGTGCCTAATATACATAATGTCCCTTTAAGTAAAGAGGAATTTCTGAACGAGCAACATCCTATACAAGAACCAGCCGTACTAAATGGATTCAACTCAGCCACCATTAGGAACATGTCAAAAATGCAGAAAAGCTATAAGTTTCGCAAACCACTACATTAACGCCGTTGACAAATAACTGGAAATTTAGAAAATTCACCTACCGTCCTTGGGCCTTTAGGAAATTTGAAAGGATCTTCAAAAAGCTAAACATAAAACTAGCACCACAAAACAAATACAGTTTAAAAAACCAGCTGAACAAGCCACTTAACAATATTATCCCATACAATCTTAAATGGAATTTACCAGATCAACTGCAATAGTTGCAAAAAAAGCTATATAGGAAAAACAAAAGAAATTTGGAAATAACACTAAAGGAACACCAGAGATCTCTGCTGTGGCACACCACTTTTGGAATGAAAACCACATTAGCCTTAATATAAAATTGTTAAAATCCCTTAATTCACCAACAGAACTGAGCATTTGGGAAAAAATCTGATGTGTTGCACTCACATGACTTTCTCTACTCTTGTACTAACCATTCTTATAAACTCTTATTCCTATATCTTCTTCGTGTTACTTGAGATAAGCATTTACAGAAATTACCTAATTACTTATTTCCTTGTAGGTACAAGGGGAGTATTAGAATACAGTAGGTTCTAAGCAACAGTCAAATCTTTTAAAGCTTTGAGATTCTGTTCTCTTTGCACGGTTAACATATAAAAACATTATCAACAATGTTCCATTTCACCAAAGTTTTAAGTTTTCTGGAACTGACACAAATAGAAAGGAGTATCTCCCAAATGGTTCACTCTACAAAAGATTTATTTAGACATAAATTATATGTTTTACTGAGATCTACATTTTTCATACAGTAAGATTTCGTCTATTTCTTACGATTTACAAGTTATTCAAAAGTCACCCAGAGTAAATAGGACTACATAGGCCATAGCCAGAAAATTCAAAATATACATTTCATTTGTCATAAAAACATGTCATTTTGATTGAAAGCGTTAAAGCCATTTTCAAGAAAATCAGAATTTTTGAAAAATTTTCCATGTAAAGGGTTGTTTAGGGTGGGGCCATTTTCTTCAAAATCTTTGTGTGGCATCCCTGAAGGACATTGAACTTAAATACCAACTTTCGTTTTAAATCGACTTTTTGCTTTTGAGTTATGCTGTCCACACACACGCACGCACGCACGCACACACACACACACACACACACACACACACACCCACACCCACACAATCACACACACACAGCTTTTTCTAAAAATGCTTTTTTTGAATTCAGGGAGTCTCAAAACATATTTTCGGTGAAATCTTGACATCAAATTTTTGGGTGGAATACAATACTTCCTCTACCTATCAGTAGAGAAAGTAAAAATATACTTAATATAAAACAATAATGAAGTTATTAACTTCAAAATCCCAGCATTAAGTGAGGTGTTAAAGTTGTGCATCCCTAACACCAGATGGCAGCAGAGAAAGGGAGCAAGAAGATAGCATCAGTCACCCAATGGCTGTAGATGGGATCCAATGATCCTGAAAACATTTCCAGCTTTTAAAACATTTTAAGTGAAGGTGAGTGTAAAAAAGTGACTCAAACTGACCTCAAACTTATTCTTTGCATAAAGGTCACACTGTGACTTTTTACTTTAGGAAGTACAATGATTATGCAACGAAATATGGTACTTTATATAACATTCATTTCTTTTGTTTACTATCACAAGCAGATACCAACTTTACCTGAAAGCCTTGCCACAGATGTCGCAGATGTAGGGCTTAGCCCCTGTGTGAAGTCTCTTGTGTACCATCAGATGAGAGTTAACCCTGAATGTTCTTCCACACACCTCACAAGCATATGGCTTGTCCCCACTGTGAACTCGTAAGTGCTTGGTCAACTCGGGTGATGTTGCAAACGTCTTGCCACATACTTCACAGGTATAGGGCTTCTCCCCAGTGTGCTGACGTATATGTTCTATTAGATGTGACTGGTGTCGGAACTTCTTCCCGCACTCCAGACACTCATGAGGACGGTCCCCTGTGTGTATTGGACGATGCTGCTCGAGGTTGAACAGTTTACTGAACACTTTGTTACAAATGTCACACTTGAAGACAGTGTCTGATGCATGATCACGTCTATGTGCCTTGTACTTCTCGGCGTCTGTGAACTTCTTGCCACAGGCACGACACTCAAACTCCTGTCCTGGCAGATTGTGGGTGAGGTAATGTCGCTTAAGGCGGAGAACTGACAGGAAATACTTCCCACAAACTGTGCACTGGTTCTGCTTCTTCTTTGTTGTGGTATTCTTCTCACTGCTGGAGGTGCTGCTTTTCTTTGGGGATTCATTATAAGGCACATCCTCAACCTGCAATAATTCAGAGTTCAAAAGACTATGACCAAGTTTGAGGTTAAGGCACATTTGATAAAAAATACACAATTCCCAAACATCTGTTCAGAATGGAGGGTTTAGAGCCACTATAATAGTACAGAATATAACTGTAAGAACTTAATGAAATTTGCACAAAAATTGTTGTCTAAGAGGAAAAATCTGATGTGTTGCACTCACATGGCTTTCTCTACTCTTGTCTAACTATTCTTACAAACCCTTATTCCTCTACCTTCTTCATGTTAGTTGAGATAAACATTTGCAGAAACACATGGAGGGACTCCGGAAGAAAAAGAACAAGTTACTTGCATCTCTGGTTTTTCTCCGATGCTGTGTAGACACCAATGTAACACCTAATTTTATTATGATGAAGAGTCTGTTCAAGATGGAGCAGGTGCTCGAGTCACGTGTCACCTCTTTTCCTATTACAAATCTTTAAGTTATGGAACTACAAACTTTGATGGAGAAATTGAAGCAATTTGAATGGCCCTACAAAATCTTTTGTACAGAATTTCACATTTTCAGCAAGCAGTTATTCTCTCAGATTCCAGGGCAGCAATTATAGCAATTACTTCCAAGTTGTCACCAAAAAACCAAACAATTATAGAATGTTGGAAAATCCTTACCCATCTAACAGCGCTTCAAAACCACCTAGTCTTCCAATGGATACCAGCTCACTGTGCACTGAGTGGTAATG
The DNA here is from genome assembly GCA_030765045.1 of Tenodera sinensis. Classification (NCBI taxonomy): domain Eukaryota; kingdom Metazoa; phylum Arthropoda; class Insecta; order Mantodea; family Mantidae; genus Tenodera; species Tenodera sinensis. The sequence continues at coordinate 22,066,288 of CM060971.1, read as the reverse complement.
ACAAAGCTGATTTTCTTGCAAAAAAGGGTACCGTCAATGTGCAGAAATCTATAGCTAATCTACCATTTTATGCAGCTAAAAGATTAGTCAACTCTGAATTCAACAAAATTATTGCAAAATATTAATATGAAAAATCAAAGAATAAACGATGGGAACTACCAAACATTCAAACAGCGATTCCTGAGTATCCTCGAAAAACAGCAGTTGCAACCTTCAGGTTGATTACAGGACATGATTGTCTGGCAAAACATTTAAACAGAATTGGGATATATTCTTCACCACTCTGTCCTCTATGTGATCTGCAAGAGGAAATGGATCGAGACCACCTTCAAATATGCCCGGCCACTTCTAGTGCCCTTCCCATCCATCAGTGAAAAATATTGGAGAGCAAGAGGATTAATGACTTCATTGTCAGAAATCCAGCATTAGCTAACAACAACAACAACAACATCTTCAAATATACCCAGTCACTTCTAGTGCTCTTCCCATCCATCAGTGAGAGCAAGAGGAAATGGATCGAGACCACCTTCAAATATGCCTGGCCACTTCTAGTGCCCCATCCATCAGTGAAAAATATTGGAGAGCAAGAGGATTAATGACTTCATTGTCAGAAATCCAGCATTAGCTAACAACAACAACAAAGTGTCTGTTCAAGTCAGGGAAAGCTCAATGAATATATGCATGCACAGAAAGAGCCCTTCTACGAGAACAAATATCAAAGACTTGGCTCTCACTGATCAAGCTTTGCTTCAGCTACATCTACAACTCGGCCGGGAACTTGACTATGACGACTGGAACCACCTAGACAGTATGACGTACCACACGGCAGAGAGGACTTTTTACACAGCTTCAATGGGATAAAAGAAGAAACATGACAAAATCCACCGTAGCCAATCGAGTTATGAGCTAGATAACCAATGCACCATGGTCAATCTCAGTAAGAAGCCACTGTCAGCGAGCGAAGTCTTATTACTGGCCAAAGAAGGAAATTATGCATTAACTGGCCGGCATGTGCCAAAAGAAGAAATCATTGCCAATGTTGAAGCCGCAATTTATGCACTTCCTTCAGCCAAAATAGAGGACATATTCTTAGAAGCTGCACGGATTTTACAAAACACCAAAGTGTCGAAACAAAAGCTAACTTATAAGCACCATAAACAATGACACATCCATTATTATATTAGATGCCAATAAAGGCAATTCCACAGTAGTTATGGACATGATTGATTATAAACAAAAGATAGAGCATCTGTTAGAACCAGAAACCTATTCAAAGCTGAAGGTACATCCAACAATTAGGATTTTGAGAATGACAAACCAGCTAATAAGGAAGTCATCAGAAGTACAGAAGACTGTTACTATTAATGAAGCAGTTGCACCTCCTCTCTATGGATATGTTGAAGTTTCATAAGGAACCCATGCCATTACGTCCTACAGTCAGTACAATAGGATCACTGACTTACGCTTTAGCTAGACATTTAGCGAAGCTTCTTCAACAACATATTGGCAATACAGAATCATACATAAAAAACTCCAACCACTTCATTAACAAGCTGAAGAACACCAAACTAGAACCACATGACAAACTGGTAAGCTTCGATGTGGTTTCATTGCTCACGAGGGTGCCAATAGAAGAAACTTTGATGCACCTCTCCGAGATTTTCCCAGGAGAAATTACAACTTTATTCCAGCACTGTCTTAACACCAGTTGCTTTCTATGGAATGGTGATTACAATGAACAATGGGTAGCCCACTCAGTCAAACAATCATAAATTTTTACACAGAGAAATCTGAGGTCTTTGCATCTGCCACATATAAACCAAAGGTTTGGTGGAGGTACATGGATGATACGTTTGTTATTTGGCCGCATGGGGATAAAGAATTAGATCAATTTCTTGAAAAACCTCACAACATACACGGTAACATACAGTTCACAATGGAAAAAAGAACATAACCAAAGTTTCGCCATCCTGGATGTCTTGATAACCAAAAAAGTCTGACATGACATTTGGCCACACAGCTTATAGAAAACTGACACATACGGACCAGTACCTCCACAAGAGTTTGTATCACAATCCTCGACAAAAGAATAGTATAATCAAGACTTTCATGAAACGAGCAAGATGGATCTGTGAACCGGCCATGCTAAAACAAGAACTCTAAACACCTGCACGGAACCCTGCAGAAGAATAGATATAGTCAGAAAGAAATAATCAGGGCATCACATCCAAAGAGACAATGCAACTGCAAAGAGAGTACAAAACAACATAGAACATTTCTACCATATATAGAGAAGGTCACAGATCACATTGGTATACTACTGGAAAACGCCAATATTAAAACTATTTTCATATCGACCATCAAAATAAAACAAAAACTCAACTCAGCTAAGGACAAACGGGATCTGCTATCGTCACAAGGAGTCTACTGTGCAGCTGTGGACAAGTATACATTGGAACCACCAAGAGGAGTATAAACACCAGAATAAAAGAACACAAGAGTAACTGCGCTTGGGACACATGGAAAAGTCAGCCGTAGCCGAACGTGCCTTATTAAGGGCCACGACATCCGATTCATTGAAACCACACTCTCGACACCACAGCACACTTCCATGCCAGGATGTACCGCTGGGACATGAGGTTTTTAAGCATACTAATAGCTTCAATAGAAAAGAGGAAGCAGTACACATTCACAAGCATGGAAACCAGTACTGGCCGACATGTGTACAAAGTCATACGGCCCAGCCAGACATAAAACTTGATACTGGCCACGACTGGCTGGGTGCAGCCAATGGGAGGGAGGGAGGGAGCGGTCACGTCCCATCATATATAAGACAGACGCTCCTGACCTGCGCCACTTCACAAGTCACCTTCCTCTGATGGTGTAGGAAAGTTCCTACGATACTGTACTGACCAACGGCTAAGTTGGCAGATGAGATAGATTGCACAGTGGTATTTACTGATGACGTCAACCATTTCCACCAATGGGATTCAGTGCGTTATTGACCTTCGTACAGAGAAAGCCATGTTCGCCTAATCAACATTAAAGTGATTTTTCATAGTGTAGTGGCAGTGCGTATATTACAATCAATATATAAATACATAGTATATAGTGTACGTGATGGAAGAAAACAAAAAGAAGCAGCCGGTTTTACACAAACACATGAGGGACATAATATATAAAATGCATTCCTTCTTTAAGAGAGAGGCATCTGCCGACAAGCCATTGTGAGGAAATGTGAGGAACACACAGCTGAGGCTTGTGCCATAGGTCTCAGAATGCTGCAAAGAATTGTTCATGAGGGTAGGTTATGAGAACAAACTTCTGGTAATCCTGTATTTAATTCCCCTGGAAAATTATTGTTAGGTAGTGCCATAAATGTTGTAATTTCATTATACTGCCCATTTTCATCAGATTATTGTTAATGAATATAAAATGTTGAACTTGACAGTGCAGTGCTATTTAAAGAAAGTAAATATCGACAGAGTAATAAACAGAAAAACACAATATAATTGCACAAGGATGCATTAAACAATTTATAGAAGATGAATATGCAACTATTTTTAAACACCATAAGCTAAAGCGCATTATGTAACTCTCTGTGCTATTTCCTAGATGAACGAATCTATTGCTACTTATCTTTTGCTATTTTATAGGAATGAATCTTAAATGTTATTGTGTTTTTACTTTCTGTACTACGTAAAGTAGAGGAAGTATTGTATTCCACTCAAAAATTCGATGTCAAGATTTCGAGCGTGCGTGTGCGTGTGTTAAAAATCAAATTTGGTATTTAACTTTAATGTCTTTCAAGGATATGATACGAAGAATTTATCAAAATTGCTTCACTCTAAACTCTCCTTTATATGGAAAATTTTTAAACAATTTTAATATTCTTGAAAATTGCTCTATGTTATTAAAATGCCATGTGTTTGAGATATTCTTAAGGCAAATGAAATGCATATCCTGAATTTTCTGGCTAAGCTCTTGTAGTCGTATTTATTCTGAATGACTTTTGTATAACTGGTAAACCGTTAGAGATAGACCAAATCTTACTATACAAGAAGTGAAGATCTTGCTAAAATACACTTTTTACGTCTTAATAAATTTTTTTGTAGAGTGAACATATTCCTTGTTATTTGTGTCAGTTTCAGAAAACAAACTTTTGTCAAATATACATCGTTCATGTTTTTATATGTTGAGTGTGCAAAGAGAACAGAATTTCAAGGTTTTAAAAGATTTGACTATCACACAAAGCCTACTATATTCTAATATTCCCCTTGTACCTACAAGGAAATAAGCAATAAGATAATTTGTACAAATGTTTATCTTAACTAACACGAAGAAGATATAGGAATAAGAGTTTGTAAGAATGGTTAGTAAAAGAGTAGAGAAAGTCATGTGAGTGCAATACATCAGATTATTAATTCCTTGCCTCTTAGGTTTATTTGTTATATGATTTTCACATTCGTATCTGTGTCACTGAAATATATGTTTACTGCAAGAAATTAAAAACAAATGAGGTTTAAGGTGCGAGTTATATAATGAATGTGCTTTATACATATACACATTATAATGCTTTTCATTAGGGTACAAAACATTATGGATATGATTGTGTGTTTTGCCCCTTTCCTTTAATTGGTGAAGGGAAGTTTGCTTTGGTGCAAGAAACTTGCTGCATGTCAACGCAATATGTCAGCGCAGCTATAGTAACTCTGTCTCTGCCTTCTGCGAGAGTAACCGCCAAGTTAGGTGCCGGCCAGTAAGTAACGCCTGTGTAAATAACGGTTTGTGTGAAGCAATTTTGTGCGTGTTTAATTAAAAAGTTTACCAAAAGCAATTAATGCAAAATTTTGTTTTCTTCTACATGCAAGAAATCCTTAAACCAAAGCAGAAGTAGATTCTACTCAAGTCATAAAATTATTACAGGGAGTACTTACAGCTTCTGTTCCACTGTTGTCATCATTTGCAACATCTGACTCAGAATTGTCATCATCTTCTCTTGACAACCTGCAACACGTTTTCATACAAATGACTTATGCCTTTAACACCACTGCACTAACAGATACTGGTACTGTTTTAGCAGAGATAATTCTCTTAATAAGATTGAAAAGTGCACAATGTGCAGAGAGAAATTACAAATGAATAACTATTTCAAAGAGGTAGAACTGGAACTTAAAAATTCAATGCCACAACTGGGATTTGAACCACAGACCTTCCGCTTGCCGGGCGGTCGCTCTAACCACTGAGCTATTGTGACAAACTGCCAGAATGGCATTAAATTCTCAAGCCAGTTATAAAAAAAACACCAACAGTAAGTTTGTTGGCATAAATAAATAATAATTACCAAGTGAAGGTTATTTAATCCTGGGATATAAAGTACTTGCAATAGTAAGTCACCATTGGGGTAATTGTCTCTGATGTGAGACTGCCTTTGTGGTTTACCAGGAGAAATACGAACTGGCTTGAGAATTTAATGCCATTCTGGCAGTTTGTGACAATAGCACAGTGGTTAGAGCGACCGCCCGGCAAGCGGAAGGTCTGTGGTTCAAATCCCAGTTGTGGCATTGAATTTTTAAGTTCCAGTTCTACCTCTTAAACTTTGCCCACACACGGCTTGTGTGTTTAAAAAAAAACACCAACAGTAAGTTTGTTGGCATAAATAAATAATAACTATTTCAAAGCTAGTTTTATAATCGAGGTTTGCTCATTTTGCAGTTTTGAGCGTGGTATCTCTCACAATGTTTCTTACACAAATCACAAACACAATATTTGTTTGGTTGGTGAAATCTCTTGTTTTGGCAGAGTTTATGGTGAAATCTATGTGTGACATAATGCATTACTATGTGTCGTAGCTCGTAGTTTGCTTGTTTCCACTCGTCCGTCATTATGACATCTGTGGAATAGAAATTGGGCCAGCTGGCTCTGCACTTCTTGATGATGGTTTGATGTGCATTCTTGTAGGGTTTGGTATTTGGCAGCCAAAACTTCATTTTGATGTTGTCAAAGTAGATTTCCTTGGTTAATACATATGTTAGCCTTGAGGGTGCTGACTTCCCAATGCCTAGAATCTTTCTCAGGTAGCGAGCTTTGACTTTTTCTATTGCTTGTTTTCTATTGAGTTTTTCCCACATGATGCTGATACCATAGGTAGTTATTGGGGAAATGGCTGTCTTGAACAGTAACATTGCTGTATCAAGTGAGTTGAGGCTGTTGGATGTGGTAGATGTAGTTACTGATGGATGACAAGGTGGTTAATTCTCTTAATGATATACAGAAAACAAATTTAGTAGAATGCACTGTTTGGGAACATCTGTCAGTTTCTTATCCTCTTAAATGCATCTCTAAGGGCGTAAGGCATAACTAATGACCAAGGAACTGTTAACAGTTGCAATATGGGGCTAGAGGCATGCTGTGTTATGAGGACAAGGAGGTTGTGCCATAGCTGAGTGGTTAGACCATTTGCTTCTCATCAAAGTGGCCCAGGTTCGATCCCAGGCAACCACATGAGGGATTTGTGGTGGACGAAGCGGTGCTGGGGTGGATTTCCTCCGAATTCAACAGTTTCCCCCACCAGTGCTCCATCTTTATTGCATGTAACATCAGTGTCACCACCTGCAGTGCTGTATGTAGTACAAGCGGCCATTAAACACTAAAGAAAAAAGAGGACAAGGAAAGGAAGGGGGGGGGGGGGGGTGGAAGTAGCTACACCTGGCCTGTCATGAAACACTTTAGAATAGCATTTTCTTTAGATTTATCTTCAAATTGTTAATGCCTATTATGGAAAATGTAAATATTGCTTCAAATAAGGAGCATTTATTAGGTTAAATGATTCTGAAAAAAGTTCATCAAATAAAGAAGCTGACATTTAAAAATACACTCGCATGCAGAAAGTTCTGGACATTTACATTTTAAGAGTGTCACAAATGCCTGGAAAAGCTTTCCAACTGAGAATTACCTCAAGTCGGGGATGAAGCATTACATTAACAGAAAAAGATCTGATGTGTTGCACTCACGTGACTTTCTCTACTCTTGTACTAACCATTCTTACAAACTCTTGTTCCTATATCTTCTTCGTGTTAGTTAAGATAAACATTTGCAGAAATTATCTTATTGCTTATTTCCTTGTAGGTACAAGGGGAATATGGCAATACAGTAGGCTTTGAGCGATAGTCAAATCTTTTAAAGTTTGAGATCCCGTTCTCTTTGCATGGCTAACATATAAAAAACGAACAAAGATGTTGCATTTGATGAAAGTTTTGTGAAACTCACACAAATTACAAGGAATATCTCCAAAATGGTTCACTCTAAAAAAAAATTATTTAGACATAAATTGTGTGTTTTAGCGAGATCTGCATTTTTTATATAGTAAGATTTGGTCTATCTCTTTTGGTTTACGAGTTATTCAAAAGTCATCAAGAGTAAACAAGACTACATGGGCTATGGTCAAAAAATTCAAAATATACATTTCATTTGTCATAGAAATATCATGTCATTTTAATCAAAATCGTTAGTCATTTTCAGGAGAACCAAAACTTTTTAAAAATTGTCCATATAAAGGGCAGTTTAGAGTGCAGGAATTTTCTTCAAAATCTTTGTGTCGCATCCTTGAATGACATTAAACTTAAATACCAACTTTGGTTTTTAACCGACTTTTCATTTTTGACTTATGCTGACCACAGACACAGACACAGACACAGACACACACACACACACACACACACACACACACACACACACACACACACACACACACACACACACACACACATTTTTTTAAAAATGCCTTTCTTTGGATTTAGGGGGCCTCAAAACATGTATTTCCAGTGAAATCTGGGCATCAAAGCTTTGGATGGAATACTATTCTTCCTCTACTTAGTAGTAGAGAAAGTAAAAAATAACATTGGATTTATTAAAAATGTATAACAATGGCACATAAGAAACTCTCATCATTTGCAGCACACAAGCGGTCTGTGTATGTTGCCATCCCTAGTTCTAGTAACATCTTCTAGGCCATGTGGCTAGCTTCTAGTTTTTCTTACAATTTCTTCGCCAGGGATATTTTCCCATTCTTCCTCCAGAGTAGCTTGAAGTTGTTTTATGGTTTCAGGTACATACATTTCTTCTTTGGGGGACCTTCCTCATGAGCGAGCTTCATCCTTTCTTCGCAGTTTGGGATTTTGGAGTGTAATGATGGATCCATGTCTTATCACATGCAATGATTCAGAAGTCTCTTACAGATCTCCAACCTGACCTCTTTTGTTGCTGGGCTAACAACTACGGAACCCATCCAACACTTCCAAGATGTTCACTGATAATGGTATGATGCAATTTCTTCACAATGCAGCGGCAATCACCTTCAATAAGCTCTTGAACTGCACCAATGTTGTCATCTTGTGAGACTTGACCTTGGGTGTCGAGCGTGACCTTCATTTTCCTCAATTCCTTGGCCGTCCCTGAATTGTCTGGCCCATGTAAACACTTGATTCTGGGATAGTATAGTGTCCCCAAGCGAGTAAAAATCTCTGAGGGTTTAACCCCTTCATTGGTTAGAAACTTTATTATAATGCGTTATGCAGCAGATGAAGGAACCTCTTGTTCACTCATGGCTGTACTGATGCCAAAAGTTATCAAAGTAGCCAGCCAAGCTGGTTCCTCCTCCCTAACACACTGACCTTCAACCCCCCACTCTGCTATCGTGCTCAGACCTACTTGTGCGCAATTCTGGCTCAATTACCATTTATATTTGAATCACTTTTGTGTATTTTCAAGAATTGAAACATGATAGAATGAAATATTCTCAGTCATGAGTGTTTAGATCCCAAATGTGGCAAATATTATATGCAAAAAGCATCAATAACAACAAAAATAGAAGAACAAGCATTGCTCCAACACGAGAAAATGTTACGACTGCCAAACTCTAAATGGACAGAAGAGAACCCCCCCCCCCCCCTTCAATCCTTAAAACTCATAGTAGTTTCCTAGAAAAGGTAACACAGATTAAATCCAAATTGAACATTCCTAACACCAGAGAAAATCTGCTTATTAGAGAAAATCCATTGGAATTATTGCAACCTACCTTCAATTTGGAATTAATAGAGGAAATAAGTAAATCAGACACACCAAAAGAAATACAAAAACTTCTAGCTCTGGAAACAATCAATACTAGGTATCCCACAGAAGAATGGCTGCACATATATACTGATGGATCCTCCACGGAAAAACCTTACTGGAGCTGGAGTTATGTGTTCACATTTTTCCTTTTATCATTCTGTTGGCAGAGACACAACAAATTATGATGGAGAAATAGAGGCTATACACATTGCTCTCCGACAATTATTAAATCTTCCCTTAAATAAATTTAACAAGGCAGTAATTCTTTCAGATTCTAAAGCTGCAATTCAGGGAATATGTTCAAATACTACAAAGAAGTCAACAAAAATTAGAGAATGCTACAAAATGTTAACACAACTTCAAAAAGTTAATAAGACTGTTCATCTCCAATGGATTCCAGCACACTGTGGAGTCATGGGGAATGAAACTGCAGACTCACTTGCAAAGAAAGGCACAACAATAAAACAAAAGTCTAAATTCAATTTCTCATATTCCTCAATAAAACGCTTGATCATTAAAAATTTTTCTCATTCATACCTACAAGAAATAGAAACAAATGCCAAAGATAAAAAATGGATTACACTACTTTCCAACCCAGATATAATCCCCCAGAGACCAAGGAAAACAGCGGTTGCAGCCTTCCGACTATTGACAAATCACGACTGCTTAGCAAGTCATCTCTACAGAATAGGTATCTCAGCCTCACCAATATGTGTCCTGTGTAACGATCCAGCAGAAATGAACGAAGACCACTTGAAGACCTGTGAAGCATTAAGATCAGAAGAAACTACAGTTCAAAAGTATTGGAAAGCACGAATGCTAATGGCTTCATTGCCAGATGCAAGGCACTAGAAAACAACAACAACATATGCAAAAAGTAGACACAAAATAAATGCTCAAGTGACACCAGGATAAAAGCTGGTGTGGAGTGAAAATATTTGTGTTACAACCTTGGAAGACAGACTTGAATACCAAGATTGCATTTGGTCTTTTTACTTATGAGTTATGCTGTTCACACACAAACACACGCGCCCACATGTGCACAAGTATGCACACGCAGACATTTTCTAGAAATGCTGCCTTTCCTTTATTTACAGAGTCTCAAAACATATATTTCTGGTGAAATCTTGGTATTGAATCTTTGGTAGGAATACAATACTTTCTCTAACTGTAGGTATGTAGTAGACAAAGTAAACTCTGAATAGATCTCTGAGGAGTTGTTTGGAAGATTAAAGTTTACTTAATGAAATCCTAATACACAACTTCTATCTTTTATGCTTCTTTGAAAACAATCATGTTATTGTTGTTTGATCCAATGTGCAGGATTTTGATCCATAAATTTTTTCCTAGCTAGCCAATATAAATTATGTATCTTCCCATTTGGTACAGCTTTCCTCAACTCTGGGCATTCCAGTAGGTGTTCTCCATTTAATCCTTTGGCTGCCAAGATCTGATGAAATCCAATGCCAAGATCCAGTCCAATCCGATCTGCCAAGGTTGGTTTTTCGCGTTCAAATAATTTACAAATTATGTAACAGATGGCGTATGTGTCCACATCTATCTAATCTACGATATGTAAACTGTGTGTTGGTGTCATTGTTTGTTAATCTCTGCATTTCTTGTACCATTAATTTTTCTTCTGAAGATGTCAGGCATAGGGCATTTTAGTGCGCTAGAAGAGGAGAGCGGTAAACACGTGTTGTAGGTTGTTGCGTGCAGAGCTTAGTGATTTATTCTATATACAGTGATTTCTTGTGGCGTTTGCTTAATGACCACTAAAGAATGTCATACTGGAATAAGAAATCTTTGGCAGAAAATGAAATTGTGGCAACATTGCTGGAAACTGTCAACTGTGGTGATAGTTCTCTTAGTGATGATGCTAGTGACATAAACAAAATAAACAATCATGTGTGTTCTACGCAGTCTCCTGCAGGAAATGCCACGAATCAGGAAGGAGATGAACTGGATACCAACTGGCAAGATGTAATTAACCATGAACATGAAGCTTTTTGGAACATAAGTGCTCAGTGGCATTCGCCAAGGAAAACCTTTAAATTGCAGTTCATATAATTAACCGTGCTCATTTCAACAATTTTAAATATAGAAGTCTCAAAATTTGTAATCTTATAAATAATATAATGATTGACAGGAAAAAGCAAAATTGGTATGTGATAATAATTATGGTTTCAAAAATAAACCGACAGTGGAAAATTAAAATTTAAAAATAAAAATTTAACAATTCAAAAATTCTTTTAAAAATATGTACACTACAGTAATGTTCTCAAAAGTATGTATAAATGTAAAATAGCATTTCAGAAGTTACTGCAAAAAATCTCAACTGAACAGATTCAAAATTGAAGTGAGTGGAAAGGTTTGTGTAAAGCCTTACATTTCCCCATACTTAGGGCTGGCAGTAAAGCATTTAGCTTGGCAGCGAAAGAGTTAAAATCTTGTCAGCATTGTAGATCTTACATGCGTTGTCACTTCTAAAACCAAACCTATGCAGATGTTCTGCCAAACAGTCATGTCCAGTGGCTGGGCATTGCTGATCTTACATGCATTGTCACTTCTAAAACCAAACCTACACAGATGTTCTGCCAAACAGTCATGTCCAGTGGCTGGGCATTGCAGATCTTACATGCGTTGTCACTTATAAAACCAAACCTATGTAGATGTTCCACCAAACAGTCATGTCCAGTGGCTGGGCATTGCAGATCTTACATGCGTTGTCACTTATAAAACCAAACCTACACAGATGTTCTGCCAAACAGTCATGTCCAGTGGCTGGGCATTGCAGATCTTACATGCATTGTCACTTATAAAACCAAACCTATGCACATGTTCCGCCAAACAGTCATGTCCAGTGGCTGGGCATTGTAGATCTTACATGCATTGTCACTTCTAAAACCAAACCTATGCACATGTTCCGCCAAACAGTCATGTCCAGTGGCTGGGCACTGCAGATCTTACATGCATTGTCACTTATAAAACCAAACCTATGCAGATGTTCTGCCAAACAGTCATGTCCAGTGGCTGGGCATTGCAGATCTTACATGCGTTGTCACTTATAAAACCAAACCTACGCAGATGTTCTGCCAAACAGTCATGTCCAGTGGCTGGGCATTGCACATCTTACATGCATTGTCACTTATAAAACCAAACCTATGCAGATGTTCTGCCAAACAGTCATGTCCAGTGGCTGGGCATTGCAGATCTTACATGCAGTCACTTATAAAACCAAACCTATGCAGATGTTCTGCCAAACAGTCATGTCCAGTGGCTGGGCATTGCAGATCTTACATGCGTTGTCACTTCTAAAACCAAACCTACGCAGATGTTCCACCAAACAGTCATGTCCAGTGGCTGGGCATTGCTGATCTTACATGCGTTGTCACTTCTAAAACCAAACCTACACAGATGTTCTGCCAAACAGTCATGTCCAGTGGCTGGGCATTGCAGATCTTACATGCGTTGTCACTTCTAAAACCAAACCTACGCAGATGTTCCACCAAACAGTCATGTCCAGTGGCTGGGCATTGCAGATCTTACATGCGTTGTCACTTATAAAACCAAACCTACGCACATGTTCTGCCAAACAGTCATGTCCAGTGGCTGGGCATTGCAGATCTTACATGCGTTGTCACTTCTAAAACCAAACCTACGCAGATGTTCCACCAAACAGTCATGTCCAGTGGCTGGGCATTGCAGATCTTACATGCGTTGTCACTTCTAAAACCAAACCTACGCAGATGTTCCACCAAACAGTCATGTCCAGTGGCTGGGCATTGCACATCTTACATGCGTTGTCACTTTAAAACCAAACCTACGCACATGTTCTGCCAAACAGTCATGTCCAGTGGCTGGGCATTGCAGATCTTACATGCGTTGTCACTTATAAAACCAAACCTACACAGATGTTCTGCCAAACAGTCATGTCCAGTGGCTGGGCATTGTAGATCTTACATGCATTGTCACTTCTAAAACCAAACCTACGCAGATGTTCCGCCAAACAGTCATGTCCAGTGGCTGGGCATTGCAGATCTTACATGCATTGTCACTTATAAAACCAAACCTACGCACATGTTCTGCCAAACAGTCATGTCCAGTGGCTGGGCATTGTAGATCTTACATGCATTGTCACTTCTAAAACCAAACCTACGCACATGTTCCGCCAAACAGTCATGTCCAGTGGCTGGGCATTGCAGATCTTACATGCATTGTCACTTATAAAACCAAACCTACACAGATGTTCTGCCAAACAGTCATGTCCAGTGGCTGGGCATTGTAGATCTTACATGCATTGTCACTTCTAAAACCAAACCTACGCAGATGTTCCGCCAAACAGTCATGTCCAGTGGCTGGGCACTGCAGATCTTACATGCGTTGTCACTTATAAAACCAAACCTACGCAGATGTTCTGCCAAACAGTCATGTCCAGTGGCTGGGCATTGCAGATCTTACATGCGTTGTCACTTATAAAACCAAACCTACGCAGATGTTCTACCAAACAGTCATGTCCAGTGGCTGGGCATTGCACACCTTACATGCGTTGTCACTTATAAAACCAAACCTACACAGATGTTCTGCCAAACAGTCATGTCCAGTGGCTGGGCATTGCAGATCTTACATGCATTGTCACTTCTAAAACCAAACCTACGCAGATGTTCCACCAAACAGTCATGTCCAGTGGCTGGGCATTGCAGATCTTACATGCGTTGTCACTTATAAAACCAAACCTACGCACATGTTCTGCCAAACAGTCATGTCCAGTGGCTGGGCATTGCAGATCTTACATGCGTTGTCACTTATAAAACCAAACCTACACAGATGTTCTGCCAAACAGTCATGTCCAGTGGCTGGGCATTGTAGATCTTACATGCATTGTCACTTCTAAAACCAAACCTACGCAGATGTTCCGCCAAACAGTCATGTCCAGTGGCTGGGCATTGCAGATCTTACATGCGTTGTCACTTATAAAACCAAACCTACGCACATGTTCTGCCAAACAGTCATGTCCAGTGGCTGGGCATTGCAGATCTTACATGCGTTGTCACTTATAAAACCAAACCTACGCACATGTTCTGCCAAACAGTCATGTCCAGTGGCTGGGCATTGCAGATCTTACATGCGTTGTCACTTATAAAACCAAACCTACGCAGATGTTCTGCCAAACAGTCATGTCCAGTGGCTGGGCATTGCAGATCTTACATGCGTTGTCACTTATAAAACCAAACCTACACAGATGTTCTGCCAAACAGTCATGTCCAGTGGCTGGGCATTGCAGATCTTACATGCGTTGTCACTTATAAAACCAAACCTATGCAGATGTTCTGCCAAACAATCATGTCCAGTGGCTGGGCATTGCAGATTTTACATGCGTTGTCACTTATAAAACCAAACCTACGCAGATGTTCTGCCAAACAGTCATGTCCAGTGGCTGGGCATTGCAGATCTTACATGCATTGTCACTTATAAAACCAAACCTACGCAGATGTTCTGCCAAACAGTCATGTCCAGTGGCTGGGCATTGCAGATCTTACATGCGTTGTCACTTATAAAACCAAACCTACGCAGATGTTCTACCAAACAGTCATGTCCAGTGGCTGGGCATTGCACACCTTACATGCGTTGTCACTTATAAAACCAAACCTACGCAGATGTTCTACCAAACAGTCATGTCCAGTGGCTGGGCATTGCACATCTTACATGCGTTGTCACTTATAAAACCAAACCTACACAGATGTTCTGCCAAACAGTCATGTCCAGTGGCTGGGCATTGCACACCTTACATGCGTTGTCACTTATAAAACCAAACCTATGCACATGTTCCGCCAAACAGTCATGTCCAGTGGCTGGGCATTGCAGATCTTACATGCGTTGTCACTTATAAAACCAAACCTATGCAGATGTTCTGCCAAACAGTCATGTCCAGTGGCTGGGCAATGCAGATCTTACATGCGTTGTCACTTATAAAACCAAACCTACGCAGATGTTCTGCCAAACAGTCATGTCCAGTGGCTGGGCATTGCACATCTTACATGCGTTGTCACTTATAAAACCAAACCTATGCACATGTTCCGCCAAACAGTCATGTCCAGTGGCTGGGCATTGCAGATCTTACATGCGTTGTCACTTATAAAACCAAACCTATGCAGATGTTCTGCCAAACAGTCATGTCCAGTGGCTGGGCAATGCAGATCTTACATGCGTTGTCACTTATAAAACCAAACCTATGCAGATGTTCTGCCAAACAGTCATGTCCAGTGGCTGGGCAATGCAGATCTTACATGCATTGTCACTTATAAAACCAAACCTATGCAGATGTTCTGCCAAACAGTCATGTCCAGTGGCTGGGCATTGCAGATCTTACATGCATTGTCACTTATAAAACCAAACCTATGCAGATATTCTGCCAAACAGTCATGTCCAGTGGCTGGGCATTGCAGATCTTACATGCGTTGTCACTTATAAAACCAAACCTATGCAGATGTTCTGCCAAACAGTCATGTCCAGTGGCTGGGCATTGCAGATCTTACATGCATTGTCACTTATAAAACCAAACCTATGCAGATGTTCTGCCAAACAGTCATGTCCAGTGGCTGGGCATTGCAGATCTTACATGCATTGTCACTTATAAAACCAAACCTATGCAGATGTTCTGCCAAACAGTCATGTCCAGTGGCTGGGCATTGCAGATCTTACATGCGTTGTCACTTATAAAACCAAACCTATGCAGATGTTCTGCCAAACAGTCATGTCCAGTGGCTGGGCATTGCACATCTTACATGCGTTGTCACTTATAAAACCAAACCTACGCAGATGTTCTGCCAAACAGTCATGTCCAGTGGCTGGGCATTGCAGATCTTACATGCAGTCACTTATAAAACCAAACCTATGCAGATGTTCTGCCAAACAGTCATGTCCAGTGGCTGGGCATTGCAGATCTTACATGCATTGTCACTTTTAAAACCAAACCTATGCACATGTTCTGCCAAACAGTCATGTCCAGTGGCTGGGCATTGCAGATCTTACATGCATTGTCACTTATAAAACCAAACCTACGCAGATGTTCCGCCAAACAGTCATGTCCAGTGGCTGGGCATTGCAGATCTTACATGCATTGTCACTTCTAAAACCAAACCTATGCACATGTTCCGCCAAAGTCATGTCCAGTGGCTGGGCATTGCAGATCTTACATGCATTGTCACTTATAAAACCAAACCTACGCAGATGTTCCGCCAAACAGTCATGTCCAGTGGCTGGGCATTGCACATCTTACATGCGTTGTCACTTATAAAACCAAACCTACGCAGATGTTCCACCAAACAGTCATGTCCAGTGGCTAATCTGAATTGAGCAACTGCTTCTTTCCTTGGGACATCTTTTACTTTTTGTGCTATTTCTTTTACATTAGAACAACTTTTTTGGAAATTTCCTTTTGAAAACTATGTTGGTATTCTTGTTCTATTCTAATTTTGACATTGTTTTGGTTTTGCATCTAATGCACAAGACTTTATGGGTTTTGAGTGTAACACTGCACCCTTTTTGGATAGAAAGTATGCAGTCTCGTTACCAATCACTCCCACATCTGCTGGTATCCACTTTAGTGTTATCTGTTGAAATTTTGTTTGGAGTTATGTATCACAAGATCTTACATCCTTAACATTATAATATTCATATGGACTGTGATATCGTTCAGTTGCTTGAATGGCAGAAACTGAGTCTGTGGTTCAAATCCCAGTTGTGGCATTGAATTTTTAAGTTCCAGTTCTACCTCTCAAATTGAAAGTGTGTTTACTAGTAGATATTTGTGGCCCCCTCAGTCCCCCAAACTAACCCCTGCGATTTCTATCTCTGGGGCAACTTAAAGCATATAGTGTACAAGACAAACCCACACACCCTGGAAGAATTAAAAGAAGATATTCGTCAGGAAATTGCCAGCATTTCTCAACGTGAACTACGACGAGTGATGGATAATTTCCTAAAGAGATGCCAAAAATATATGGACAACAATGGTGGCCAGTTTCAGCATCTGCTATAATTACACTGGCAAGTAAAGCCTTTAAAAGTAGTTTTAAAGATGCTGTACGGTTTTATCTGTGCTGTTCTATGACAATGGTAGTCAGCGATGAGCGCAGAGGACCTATACAGACATAACACAGCGCAGCCAGTTCACAGTCTTTTGAATCACCCATTAGAATACATCATAACAATATGGGGAAATATTAAAGATTTTCAAATTACAAAAAAAAGGGCTATTAGAATAATAGGGTATTTGTAAAGAAAACATACTTGCAGGGAGACGTACAAAAAGTATGACATTCTTACTGACCCATGCATATGAATGTATCAAGCATAGACTATTCAATAAAAAGATAGCCAAACAGTCATATACGTGATTCATAATGTCAGAAATAAAGCTGATTATAGAACTGCACTTAGGAGAAAATTAAATAATCACTCACTAGAAAATATATGAAAAGAACTTTATAATGCACTTCCTAAGGACATAAAACCTATAGAACAAGGAGAAATATACATTATGCTATAAAGAAGTATTTAATAAATAATGCATTTTACAGCATTGAAGAGTTCATATTTTTAACATAAATTAAGAGTATGGTGTACAAATATTGTAAAATTTGAGAGATAGAATCAGAGGTGAAAAACTGAGCTGGGATTTGAACCACAGACCTTCCATTTATCATGTGGGTGCTCTAACCATTAAGCTACTGTGACAATGTGCCAGAATGACATTGAATTCTCCTTAACCGCCTAGTAAGCGGAAGGTCTGTAGTTCAAACCCCAGCTGTGGCATTGAATTTTTCAGTTCCAGTTCTACCTCTCAAACACTGCCCACACACACGGCTTGTGTGTTTAAAAACACCAACAGTAAGTTTTTTAGCATAAATAAATAATAATTGTAAAATGTGTTTATATTAGAAACATAGTACTACTTGGCAAAGCATTGAGGCATATTGACCTTGGCTGTCGAGTGCTATGATCACTTCTTATCTTGTTTATTAGAAGAGCAAAATAATAGTAACTTGCGCTATAGTCAGTGATAAACACAAATAGATGATCTCTCATGTCTGCCGATATATGAGACGTTGCTGTCCTGGAGATATGATTGCATCTGAAGAGAGTGTACACACACCGTCTAGCCATGTTTGTGCAATAAGCTCATGTAAACATCTGGGCAGTTCCCTAACATGCTGACCTGTCATGGCATGTATACGTCCTCTGATTGGTAATCAGAGGATATGGTCGGTGAATTTATTTTGATAATTCTCCCGGTCAGGTCGGTGAGACCCGTAAACCAACGACAGGTGTGGTCCTCCAGACATTCTGGTGGTTGTGAGAGAGCAATGTGACCGCCAAAACATAAAAATATGGTGCTCTCTAAAAAAAAGCGGTTACTATTACTGCTATTGCTCTCTTCAGATATTGGAGAGCAAGAGGATTAATGACTTCATTGTCAAAAATTCAGCATTAGCTAACAACAACAACATCTGGGCAGTTTCACATTCTTTCCGATGCGCTTCAGGGCTTTGCCAGGTAATGTAGAAAGTGTGTAAACATTTAAATCTAGTTTGTAAACATTGTTATGCACCTTTGTATTTGTATATTGATGATACTGTGAACTCCACGTAATTCTTAAAGCTAATAAATCAGGTCAAATCAAATAGTTATGTATTACATTTTCAAGTAACTCTACATACCCAGAGTATTCTCTAAGATCTTCATTTGTTTCTTGCTCCACTTTGATTAGATCCGAGTTTTCTGTAGGGCCATCTGACAATGAAGAGCATCTGGATCTTGTGCATCTTTCCTTCTAAAACATTCACATTTATCATGTCAGTTATCTGATCTAGTTTAAACCAATACAGTAATATTAATTTAAAACTTTTCTGTACTGCCTGGCACTTCTACAGTTCATTTAGCCATTATATATTTCTATTATTTATTTATATTAGTAGAGTTTAAAATAAATAAAATAGTTCACTCATATCCTAGTTTCCTTAAATGTAAACATGTATTCCACTACAGTTCTACCCAAGTCCCAAACATAGAGGGCTATACTGAAAGTAGTGAGGAAATTTTTAAAAAATCTTGCCTTTAGATAAACCAAGCATATCATTGTAATCTACAGACTCTCTTATTTTCCGACATAGTCTGCATTTCTTTGGATGCATTTTCCCCATAGTTCTGCAAGTTTGAAAATACCCTTATGATAGAACTCCGTTCCAGCTGCACAAAGACACTGATGCACTACTTTTTTAATATCCTAAATGGTCTCAGTGTTGACCCCGATCTGTTCCTTAACAAAACCAAAAAGATGGTAGTCGGAGGGTACCAAGTTGGGACTGAAGGGAGGAGTGGAACAGTTTACCACCCAAATGTTCTGATCTTCTCCATTGTGACACAGGCAGTATGAGGACGTGCATTATCCTGAGGCACTTATTGCACAGTGCACAACGGAGGGTATCAAGTTGGGACTGAAGGGAGGAGCGGGACAGTTTACCACGCAAATGTTCTGATCTTCTCCATTGTGACACAGGCAGTATGAGGACGTGCATTATCCTGAGGCACTTATTGCACAGTGCACAACAGAGCTTACAAAGTGTCTAAATGAAATGGGCAGCATTCAAGGTTTGTCCAGGTTCGAGAAAATCAACAAGAATGCAACCCTGTGCATCCCAGAAGATGCTACCCATAACCCTCCCAGCAGATGGTACTATCATTGCTTTCTTCTTCGATGGCAAATCCATACTCTGGCATTTTGTTTCAGGCTCATAATGATGAAAGCAACTTTCATTGCCTGTCACAATACTTGTGAAAAAATCACCTTCATTTTGAAATCTCTGAAGAAGGTTTCAGCTGATGGTTGTTCTCTGAAGTTTGTGGTCTTTGGTGTGTGTTGTAGTGTTTAACGCCCGCTTTTACTACTATGGCACCGCAGGCTGTGGTCTTTGGTGAATAAACATGGGACCCAATGGGCACCGACTTTTCAATAACCTAAGCTTTGTATCATTTCTTTCACTGCACTATGTCCTACTGTAAGATGTACAGTGATTTCATCCACCGTGATACACCTATCTGCACTGATGATCTCATCAACTCTTTCCTTGACACGATCCAAGGAGGTAGTGCATGGGCAACCACTACGAGGCTGTCTTAGGTACTTGTTTCCAGATCTTTGAAATGATTCACCCAACTTCTAACACTGCTAGCACCCACACAGACATCTCTGAGGTGAATTTAAGCAGCAGATTTTCCCTCTTTAACAAGGAATTCAATTACAGCACATTGTCAACCCAAAATATTGATGTCCACCATTCTGGAAATACTGCCTGTGGTCATGTGAAAGAAACTAACGACATCTCAATATGGCAACATGTGGTCTAAAGTCTGTAGATTACAGTTCTACAGTTCTTTCACTTACATTGTTGTATTTTGAACTTTAACAATGGGTTGCTTATGGCTTTCAGTATGACCCTTGTACATGCATGCCAATTACCACTACTTTACATGGGCCCACCCCATCCTTTACCACAAGGTAGTGAGGATTAGAACCTATACTGCCTCAGATATTTAAATCTTAGCTGCTAATATTGCTTTAAATCCCAGGAACAGGAATGGAACAGGAATGAATCAGTCAAAAATGGCAGCCATAATTGCAATTTATTGGTTTTTCTAAGGTTATTCCACAATGGAATAGGAACTAGACTGAGAACGAAAAGCAAAAGACTTAAACCAAATGGAAACAGGAAACCATGTGACCTGGTGCATTGATAAGAACATGAAAAATCATAATTGATTGGAAAAATGGAATGAAACTGAAAAATTCAATGCCATAGCCAGGATTTGAACCACAGCTCTCCTGGTCTCTGTACAGTTGCTCTAACCACTAACCTCCCATGGCAACATGCCAGTAGACTTAAATTCTCCAGTCCACTCACCTTAAGAATTTTAAGTCAAAATGTAGCCTTCATATACTATTAATAGCCTATTATGCACACATACACTTGATAATTAAATATGGAATCATATTTTGGGGAAATTCTCCAGAAGTTAAGGATGTATTTATCAAACAAAAACAGGCAAAAAGATGTTATGCTCTTGTAAGTCACTATTCAGAAAGCTTGGCAAACTTACTTTGGTATGAGCTTATATGAAACAGCTTTATTTGTAAAAAAGAATAGATTTAATTTTCAAAGCAATCAAAATGTCCATAATCATTGCACTAGACATAACAAGGATATACACTTAACCTCAATCAGAACTACGATGTGTAAGAGTGGAGTCCTGTACTCCAGTGCAATGATTTATAATTGTCTTCCTAATGACATCAAAAGTAGAAATAACTATAATGTGTTTAAGGTTAGAACAAAGGCACTGGAACACTGCTTCTACACAGTAAATAAATCTAAGACATTGCACTAATTTGTCTAGTTATTTTGTACCATGTCCTTCACTTAATAGACATATTTTAATTTATTGTATAAAGTATGTTCAAAAAGAAACGAGCCGGAGACATAATTATAGAAACCAGAACCTGTATGTTAGAAGTACTGGCCCTGGCTGTTGAGACACTTGTCTCACTGCAACACAAGACGGTGAATGGCTGTCTCATAAAAGTCCCGGTGCTGCGATGTGAGCCAGTTCTGCACGTACAGCTGGACATCATCATCCGAGGTGAATCGTTTGCCCCTCAGAGCCTTTTTAAGGGGACCAAAAATGGCATAATCACAGGGAGAGAGGTTTGGACTGTACGGAGAGTGGCCAAGAACCTCCCATTTGAATTTCTGCAGGAGTGCAGCGACTGTGTTGGCCGTATGAGGCTTTGCATTGTCGTGGAGCAGAATGACCCCACGGGTGAGATTGCCTGGTCGTTTTGATTTGATCGCTTGGCGAAGGTTGGTCAAGGATTGCGAGTAATGCTGGGCATTCAATGTTGTCCCATGCTGCAGGAAGTGTATCAGAAGGAGACCATCTTGTTGAAAGAAGAACATCAGCATAACCTTTCCTGCACTTGGGTGGATGGCCTTGGCTTTTTTTGGTGGTGATGACCCTGGATGCTTTCACTGGAGACTTTGTTGTTTTGATTCTGGTTTGAAGTGATGACATCATGACTCGTCTCCAGCCACCACTCGTGCCAGGAACTCATTCCCTTCCCTAGCATAGTGCTGCAGATGACCAAGACAGTGGGCCATTCGACACGCTTCCTGGTGTGGTTGAAGAATGTGGGGCACCCATTGGGCACACACTTTGTGCAAGAACAGTCGTTCCTTCACTTCCGACGCTCAATCCAACCTCTGCGGCTATGGCTTTCACTGTCACTCTGCGGTCCTGGGTAATGAGTGCATCAACCAACTGGACGATGTCATCGGTGATGCAGTGTGGTGCTCCAGATCGTGCATCATCGGCTAACAACACCCATCCTCCCCTGAAGTGCTTGTGCCACGCCTTGACCCTTGCAAGGGACATGCAGTGTTCACCATACACTTGTGACATTCGTCGATGAATGTCTGTTCACCCTACTCCTTCTGCTGTCAGAAAACAACATCTCTTTGTTCTTCTTTTGATGCCTCCATTTCACTGTTTGCAATGCGATTGACAGTGTTGGACGATTGATGCATGTTGCTGTTAGCTTTGTATAGTCACGTGACGTGCACACGTTCTTTTAGCGGCGGGCTGTGAACTTCCACGCTCTGGTCAGAACAACACTTCATTACACACACCACGATGTTACCATCCTGTCACCGGCTGGTGCATACCAGACTCCGGCTCATTTCTTTTTGAATGCCCTTTATGTATATTAGGTTGAACTAAGATTAGAAATGTATATCTGACTTTATTGTAATGCAAATACATAAATTTAATTATTGACGTATCCTGTATTAAAGTACTATGTACAGAATTGATTTTAAAGGATTAATAAAATTAAATTGAACTGAATTACTGGATTGCTAACACTTCAGTTTCAGTTACTAAGTTTTCACTCAGAACATGTTTCAAAGATGTTTGCCTCCATTATCAAATGCATGTGCACTGGCACCTAGAGTGAGATCCCTTACTTTGCATTAGTTGTACTGCCATCTATCTGTGTGGTGCTGAACTTCACTATATTATCTACCAGCACAACTGCACAATTTGTTGCTCTGTGTATATTTCTTGGTAATATATAGGGTGATGTATAGATTCTTTCCCCATACTGTGAGTTCTACTGGTGTTTATACGTTCTAAAAGTTTTACTTCCACTTTAATCTTGTGTTCTATTGACCAAAAATAGTTAATTGCTGCAGATTTATCTATTTGCTTAAGTTTTAAATTTCTTAAACACTTCTTTAGTCTGGTTTGTAGGTTTCTCTTGGTCCTTTCTATGTGTATTCCCTGACAGTTTCCTCAATCAATCTGTATTTTATTTTTTTTGGATAGGTAGATTATGCAGGTTGCACTCAGCCTCGTTAGGTCCCTGAGGGGCCAATTGAGGAGCTAACCTGATAGAAAGGTAGCATCCCTAAAAGGTCAAGTAGTCGTCTTATTGTCGGGGGCGTCGGCATGCTGACACTGAACACCCCCAACCTGCACTACTCCATGGCCTTGGCTGCGACTGGAGGATGCAGCTGCCGGCCAATGAGGGTAACTTCTGCATAGAGGAGACGCTCTAAGGGATAGATACATTAGCATCCTCCAACATAGTCACATATCGGACAATGAATGATTGAAATGGGTGAAAAGATACTCAAATGAGTCAAAGTTCATAGAGCTTAAAATTATCCAAGATTCATCTTCTCAAGGTAAGGGAAAACCTTAAAAAAAAAAAAAAAACTATTATCTGGATAGCTCACTGTACCTGGTATTCAAGCTTCTTGAATGTGAGACAGACACACTATCACCACAACCACTGAGGCGGGCTAAATCAATCCGGTAAATACCTCATTTTTTAATATTCAGTTTTCTGAGGTTGTAGTTATAGTAAGGTGCCAATTGCATAGCAGTGTGGTGGTGTCTGTGGCACACAACAAAAGAACAGTCAGGGCCAAGCTTCCCCACAACACTCATGTGCAACATGTGACAACAATGAGCTCAGCATATCAAAAAAGGACTTTTCCAGATCATTCAAGAAGTGTCCATCAGACAGCTTGTTTGTAAACGTTCAAGAAAGATCTGACATCATCGCCAGTATAAAAGCTTGTGGACTGAAGCTGAAATTAGGATTTCAGGAAGTAAATAATCAATTTAAAGGGATAAGGGATGTGATGGAATAAGGAGTAATAATTAATTGATTTAAAGAGAAAATATAAAAGTAGAGGAATACATTGTCTAAAGTTTATGTGTATAAAATTATTTTTGTATAGGAAGTCCATTTCATGTGGAAAGTAGAAAAAGGTTGTTAGGTAAGTAGTTAGCAGAGCATGGACGACTGGGCCTTACAAGCAAGGTACAAATTTGCGGAAATAGAAAGGCTGGGAGCTGGTGAAGGGAAAGAGAAATGATACAGCTTCTAGCCTGAAATCTAGTAATTAGGAAAAGGTAGGAAGGGCATGCTAGCTAGCCAGTAGAAAAAGTGAAGTGATGGGTCACATCTATGATAACATCCTTAGCGACAGGCCTAGTGGTCAGATACAGTTGCATCTCTTGCTGCATGTTGGAACACAGTTGTGTGCCCGCCACGTGCACAACTGTAAGTCTGCAGATAGTCATCAGTCTACAAGTTATATCACATCGGTCTGCAATTTCTCCACAATTGTGAGCTCAAGGATTCATTAAACATTCTATATACTATAAGCTTGTGTTGCCCTTAATTCTGAAACACTCACACATACCCTGAGTAAAAAATGTCACTGCTCAAGCTAGGCCAGGTACAACCACGCGCTGAGATATTGTGGGTTTAATATCCACAATACTACTTCGTCGGGAAGCAAAGAATTGCTTCCAAAGTATACATCATCGGCAGAAAGGTACGCTGCAATAAACTGACCACAATGTGGGACGCATGCTTCAGGTCCGAGGCAGTTTCTGAGTCAGTCAGTGTGTCAGTGAGTGCGAGACAGCTGTGCAGCATACGTCATTTCAAAGTTTTAATGAGTGTTGAGTGATTGTATCATCGGAGTTAGTGTTTGATAGACATAGAAAGTGAAGATAAAACAGTGAAAGGGTTGAGTCAAGGCTACAAGAACAAAACAGTAGTGAGTTGTAATATCATGAAAGACTGTAGACTGTGGTAACATCAGTAGAAGAGAACTATAAAGTGATAGAAAAGTAATTGGACTGATTGTCACAGTGGTGTCAGAAGTGGGATTCGTTTATTTGTTAAAATGTTACAAATATTCTACAAAAGGGTTATTGAATTTATATTATTTATATTATATATCCTATACAGTGTCCCAAAAAACACAAACATTTAGTATGTTGTACGGGACGGCAAACTGATCGATTTTCAAATAGGAAACCCTGACCAGAAATGCATGGTTTGGACGCTGGAGGGCATTGAAGTGTGAGATGGGTGTATTTCGTCAATAACCCCAACATCCAACTGTGTACATTAGAAACGGGCTTCGAACCCATAAGGTCCTCCGCTGATGTTACAGGAGTGCCACACACCACACTCTTCATCCAACTCCACAGAAAATAGTCAAGAGGCATCAGTTCTGGCAACCGCACTGGCCATGAAACTGGTCCACCTCTACCAATCCATCGATTTGCATATGTGACATTAAGGTGATTTCGCACATTTACAACAAAGTGTGCTCGATTTGCCTTCATCAACTTATGTAAAGCATAAGGCAATCAAACCATTGACTAGTAAAAAAATAATAGTCTTGAACATATATTATAAGTTATGTGAGAAATATCCCACCATTCCCGTCAAAGAAGTAGTGAAATTAACTTCTGAGTTCACCGGTGTTTCGAGTACCAGTATAAACAGTGTTCATGAAGAAAAAGCTGAAATGGGAAAAGTGCTTACAACTGGGAAAATAAGAAAGTGTGTGCTATTATGCCATGCAAGGATGTGACGATTTTGTTAAAAATGGAATTCATGTAACAGTACACAATTTTCTTCTTAAAAATTAGCACCAACAATTGACAAAGTGCTACAACAGGTTAATGCCGACCCAGACTTGCCTAATTTCAGAACAACCACCTTTTATAGAATGTTGTGTGAAATAGGATTTGAATTTGTCAGAAGAGGCTAAAAAAGTGCTATAATTGATAGGGAGGACATTATTTTGTGGAGAAGGGACTATTTGAAGGCAGTGCATAGGTTTAGGGAAGGACGTAAGTTGTATTACTTAGATGCAACCTGAGTTAATAAGGACTATATGACATCCAAACTGTGGATGATTACGTGTTCTTTTTCACTCAGTTCTTTTAGAACTAATTATAACTATGACATGTACATCATTTAATTTTGTTGTAACTATCAATCTTATCGTGTTTAACCTCCAGTTTTATGTTAGTCACTCTTTAAGTTGACAGAATAAGGGATTGATCCTTTCTATTATGTACAGCATGCACTCACCACATGGTTGTAACAGTATCTCTGGTGCAAACCAGAAAAAACAATGTATGCAATATACATGTGTTAAGTGTATAACAGAATCTTGCAAATAAAAAGTACTCTACCTTGCTTCATGTCTTCAAACCTTTCTTGTTATGTTATAAATCACTTACCAACCTCATTCAGGAAAGAGTAACCTGGACATCAAAGAGCTTGTTCAAAGTTATGTATACTTACTTTGAAAGTTTTGTGCAGAATTGCATCTGCCTTCTCACATTGCAACTTAAAGTCGTAGGATGCATTCAGTTGGTTCACACACTGCAGACAGACCTGCGCTGGGAGACCATCTCCCTCTTCAACCTGGGAAATAAATCTCTTGGCTACATTTACTTTTGGTAACACCTACAAACTATTCTTCTATCTCCTTCAGGTAAATTGATATATACTTTTGCATAAATAGTTTTACTATACATTTTGTTATTAGCACAATGGTTGCTATTTACTGGTTTGAACATCCATACTCTTTCCAAGAAATAGTGGAATACAAAGCATTTTTACGAAGTGTTCATGAATTTAAACTATAATAATGGGTATCTTAGAAATGCCTGATATAAAAATTTACTTCAAATACAATATTTGATGGTGCAAAACATCTACTTTTTTGTCCACTAAGTTGTTATCTGTCTCCCATTACAAAAAATTTCTTCCAAATACAGAGGCTGTTCCCAAAAACTTCAAAAGAGGTACACACCTTGCCATGTAAATATCATAATTATAGTACATATGGTATTTCATCAGTCATTTTTGATAAAATAAAAAATATAAAAAATTTGTTGATATAAAGAGTAGTTTGTGATGGGCACAAGCAACTGGAAATGGGAAGCCAGGAGATTGAATTTACTTCATGTGATTTTCCCTGGACTTAATTTGGACCACAGACTTTCTTGGGACATACATATAAATTATTAGAAGAGAATCGCGTGTGACTAACTGATATTTACACTACATTTTCTTCTCAAAATGTCTGCCTAATGGTCAATATAGGTGTAAAAATGTTATTTTAACAACATATGATGAAAGAGAATACATTGGCGGTTGTGATAGGGAATATAAAAACCTTAAAAAGTGAAACAATTATTTAATAATGAGAGCTAAACTTTTCGTGACTAACTGACCTACAGTTGTCAAAAATGTCAGTTAGTCACGAAATGTTTAGCGCTCATTATTAAATAATTGTTTCACTTTTTAAGGTTTTTATATTCCCTATCACAACCGCCAATGTATTCTCTGTCATCATATGTCGTTAAAATAACATTTTTACACCTATATTGACCATTAGACAGACATTTTAAGAAGAAAATGTAGTATAAATGTCAGTCACACGTGTGTATTTTATATAATAAAAAATTTGAATATCTCTTACGTGTTTAAACAGTAGTTTCAGAAATGGAGAGTGCAAGTTGTGCATTAAGAGTATTATATAATCATTTGGTAAATTCTACAATAGAATATGGAGCTATCCTATTCGGCAAAATATCTTGTAAGAGAGCAAATGTATTGGAATCTGTGTCATATAAAATCATTAAACAATGCCTATGAGTTTCTGGTTTTCCTTTGTGAAAACTTATACTCAAGGAATTTGGAGTAATACTGTTTAGAATCAGACTCATCTCACCTGGAAGTTTATAAACAAATTGATCTATAATTTGAAAGACAAGCTGGTTATGTTATTAGAATCAATTAAATATGCTCATAACAACAATAATCTACAATACCTCAAGGAAAATTTCAGTAATTTTCAGTATCATGTTCCTAAGAAACACTTTTGGAAAAAATAGTAATGATGAATGGTTCTTCCGACTTATTGTGTTCACTGGGAATTTTCTGCTCCCAAATTGACACAATAATCACAAACTTGATTTAATAGAAATGGGTATCAAACAAAAAATACATCATGCTACGCAAGAAGATTATCAAATTAAATTAGTATGGGTACCTAGTCACAAACATATACAAGGTAACAGAGAGGTAGACTCGTTAAGAAAACAAGCTAGAAAATTAGAAGAAACACTAATTCTTCAGCTTCCACCACAAGATTTCCTATACTTCATCACATAGTTGTTGCATGCTACTTATACACAAGCAATTAGGAACTTAAGAATTTCACTGCATAATGTTTTAGGTGTTTAATGATCACATTAATATTCTGTGTTTTAGGAATCAGGATGGAGAGGGAGCAGCAGTAATTATAAATAATTCTGCAGACAACATAAAAATTAAAATTGGCAATGGCTGTTCAAAATACACAGCAAAACTTATAGAAATTTGAAGTGCTGTTGACTACACACTAAAAACCAAGTCTAAAAAAGTATAATTTTTCAGGTTGCCGACATGTACTGAGTAAACTAAATATTGGCTTCCATCACAAGATTTCCTATATTTCATCACAGTTGTGCATGCTACTTATACACAAGCAATTAGGAACTTAAGCATTTCAGTGCATAATGTTTTAGGTGTTTAATGATCACATTAATATTCTGTGTGTTCACTGTCGAGAAATATTGAAAATGAATGTACTGCAACCTTGAGTAGACCTGTTAGATTCATGGGAGAGGGTAGAGGATAGGTATGCAGTGTATCTGGATGCTCGATACTGAGGCACTGTTCCTATTCCTAAAGTCATCATTAAAGCCCAGATTGCTAAGCAAAATGCTTAACTTTTTCTACAACTTTAAAGGTAAGCAGAAGGGTTATACTTCATAAGACACACCTAGATCAACAACTTTAACTATTTTTGTTTGTGCTTATTTATGCTTATTTCGTAAGAAAATGTTTTTGCTTACTTATTTTACAATGTTTAATTAAAACAGCATATTTTACCCAAAAATGTAAATTTAAAAGTGTATATTTCACAGTCATCTGTGATTTATCAATGATTTGCTATTTTCTCGACTAAATTCATAAGAAAGAAACACTAGGATATGGTGTTATGAAATCATACTGCGAGGAGAAAAATTACTTGCTGTGATTAGTAGACTGAATGCATCAGTCACTTATCACTTGAGATAACACAATGATGTTATGAACAAACATGGTCATTCCTTGAGATCCAAGCTGCAGCATTTAGTCCAGGAAGGCGTGCATGATTGCGTAGTGTCAACTCATCAGTCAGATATTGCAATGATGCCATAAACAAGGATGCTGATTTCCTGAGATTCGAGCTGCATCTTCTTGCGCTATGGTTTTTAGTTCAGTTCGATATTGCAGTTACAAAATGCTGTCCACAAAAACCTCAGATTTCCTGCGCAAATGTGTGAATGAGTTTGGAAAAATATTTTCAGTGAAGATGGTAGTGTCTTATTTTGTTTGGTGTGTGAAAAGAGTGTTTCTGCGAAGAGAAAATATGACATTGTGCAGCACATTAATACAACGCAGCATAAAGAGAGGTTTAAGAAGAAATCCAAGCTAAACCAACAACTTATTAAAGGCAATGTTGGTGAACAATGTAGTTCTTTCCAAAGGCTTATGTTTACCATAAGTGGGCTCAGATATTCCATTGTGTAAATTAAATAATGGGCAGCTTCGTGTATTTTTAGAAAAATACACAAATAAAAGGGTGCCGGATGAATCTACATTGCAGAAAAACTGTATGCCACAGTGTTTTCAAGAAATGATTGGTAATATTCAGAATATACTGAAGCATGAAAACATGGATTTCCATTGATGAAACCACAGATGCATCAGGACAGTGTGTGTGTAGTTGGTGCTATGAAAGCAGGTAGCAGATCATTTCTTCTGAATATACAAATACTCGAACAAGTAAATCATTCAACTCTTGCCAAATTTTTCAATGTTCGTTATCTTTCTTGTGGCCAGAAGGAATATGGTATGACAATGTATTGCTATTTTTCATATATTGTTAAAGCGGGAGCTGGATTAAAAGTCCTTTACCTTAAATTAGTTCACCTGACGTGCCTTGCTCAAGGTTTATATTGTGTCACTGAAACTGTTAGAAGCCAGTATAAAGACATGGATCTTCTTGTTTCTAGTATGAAGAAAGTGTTCGTAAAGTCACCGATTAGAATTCAAAAATTCTGTGAACTACTTCCAAATTATCTTTGCCTCCTCAGCCAGTTTTGACTTGGAGAGGAACATGGTTAGAGGCTGTGTCCTATCTGCAGGACATTTCAGTGAAGTGAAAACTGTTTTGAATTCCCTAAATGCAGATGATGCAGTCAGTATTGCCAGAGCACAAGAATGTTCTGTTAAAAATGGCATACAAGAAAAGATACAGTACATCCATAAGCATTTCTCCAAAACACCTGAACTTTTAAAGCAGTTGGAAGCTTGAAGTAAGCCCTTGGAACATTCACTTTCTCTAATTCTCGAAGTTTCAGTAACAGTGTCGTCAGGAACACCGGGGTTGCAAAAATTGTGTTTGGTAAACTCAATCAGGTACTACAGAAAAATTTCGGTTACAAAACACTGTGTCAAATTTCTAAACAGCTTTCTGGTGAAGAAACACACATTGAATAGAAATTCACCAAAGAACTGTGGTACCTTTCTCATGCACTTGTGGCATCATGCAACATGGAAAGAACATTTTCACCGTACAAATCATTTTTCACCGATAAACGCAGGAGTTTTACACAGGAAAATCTAAGGATGACCTTCCTTGTGAACTGTAACAGCCTTCAATAAGGTAAGCGCTCTGTGAAACTATTTATCATCATATTTGTATGCATTTGCTTTTGCTTTTTTGGTGCTTATTTTCGTAATTTTTCATGCTTATTTGCTTGCTTATTTTATTTTGCTTAGAAATCCGGGCTTTAGTCATCATTGTTATTGTAGGTACATCAGTACCATCAGCTTGTCCAGATGGTAGCTAGCTCATCAGTAAATTTGACTGGCTAAGTACCAAATGTGCAGGAATTAGCAGGCACAACTAAGCAACAAGCCAATGGAGCGGCAAGGGGTGCAAACTGTTACACATGGTTAGCATGCACCTGCTCAATTACTGATCAAACTTATTCTTCTGTTAAATACAGCTGTTTGTTTCTATAGTTATTCTCAGTGATATATGTGAGAAATGTAAAGCAAGATACTTTAGAACATGTATTATTTGAATGCACACACCATCATGATAAAGGAGGAAGAATGAAACTGGAAGGAAAGAACAGTTGGAACGTTGTTAGCAACAAGGAAGATGCCGAAACTTTACAGTTATGGTGGACATGGTGTCGACACACACAATGAAAGAATACTTAAAATTAAAGAAGAGCTGAGAACCACAGAGGAATGGACAGTGACAACACAAAGACAGTGGATCTCAGGAGATCAATTAGATTACAAACTCAAAGAATAAGAGGGGAAGGAGTACAACGAGAAGGTCCAGGAAACGGAAATACACCAGCAGGGGAGAATTGACGCAACAGAATTTGTGTTTTTGTTTCTTTTGTTCTATCTTTGTAATATTACTAGAATTAGTTTACATCTGCAAAAGAATCAATATTGTATACGAAAGTATAGTACGAGTACAATATCATATAAAGTTATGGTAGAAATAAAATCTGAGAAATATGCCCTGGTTTACATACTAGGTGCCAAGATAATGACCATGTAGATTTTATTTTTATATCTTTATTTTTTATAGTTATTCTAATAAGTGCTTATATTGAAAACACCAGTGTGGGGACATTAAAAATGATATGGCAAGACTTATATTGAACTCAGGCTTAACACAGCCTTGACAACTTTGTTCTTATTTACAATGAAGAGAAATGATTCACCTTATTGCAGAAATGGTGAAATGAGAAATATAAAACATATGTTAATACGATGCAAATGGTATAAGAAAGAAAATTTCTTGATTCATTATATAATATGGGTATTCTAAGACCTATTAAATTATAAATATTTGGAAATATGACTCTAAAGTAGTATTCTGTATTATTAAAAATTTTAGAAGATGCAAAATAAAAATGTAAAAGTATTACTATGGAAAAACTTATTGTATTAGTTAAAAGGACACACAAAAACTGTATTAGTCTTTGAGTTTTATGTTGGAGGAAGTGGACACTAAATGAATATGTAAGGCATTCAAAAGTGTCATTAAAAATAAGAAGAAAGAGGAAGATGATTAAGAAGAACGCTTTGAGAGCAATATTCAAGGCCTTCTGTTTTGATATTCACTACAAGTTGCTTTCATGTCCTTGCTTAGGATTCCTGAGAGATCAGAGTGTGTCAATATTATTCTGGTGCATTCTTTCAATGTTACTTTCTCTGATTCTTTAGTTAAATAATGAAATTTCAATACCATATAAATTCTCAAGTTTTCATTTTATAAAAAATATTTTGAACAAAAGTTGCTTAATTTATTGAAGACTTTCAGAAATTTGTAGATCTATTTAAAATTCTGATCTTCACTTTCCTCACACTGCTTGAGATCCATTGAGGTGCTACCCCTTAAGATGATTGGAGAGATCCTCCCTCCCACAAGAATCAAATCAGCACATAACTATTAATATTCCATACCTTTCATTAACCCTATATAAACTGATACTAACACATCTAATATCGTATATTTGCTGTAACAGACACTAAATAAATAGTCAACAATGATCATGTACCTTTTCTTTCTGTTTTCTTATATAGGAAGCTTAAGAATCAGTTGTTACAAACTAAATGGCACAAATAAATGAATGCATAATATCATACAAAAGAATTGGTATGTGTGGTGAAGATCTATTTGCAACTGGTCAAATGTAACTGTGTGCAGTTAGTGAACAAGACACTTGCGATGCAGCAGAAGTAAGTTCTGTTTAATAAATATTATTACTAAGAGTTACTGACAAAATCACAGAGCATTCAGGGGATCCCAGTTTCACATTCAGTGGACTGACCAATCTGGGGATTTTTAATGGTTTCCCTCAGTTGCCACAGTATACCAGATTGGACATTTAATACCACAATCTAAGGTCCTACCTTAAGCCTAAAATAATAATAAAAATAGATGGTAATAGCAAATGCTCTGTGTTCTATTCAGAGATGAAAGGAAGTAAACCAGACAAAACCCTAAAGCCATCTGTTCGGCACATGTAGAAACAGAGATATAGTTTCAATGCATTAAGGTATTCGGTATCAAAGCTGTCATCTGCCCATCACATATAGAAGCAATTGTATATTGCCCTAACACTAAGGCCTCTGAAGCAAGATGGTATGGTACAGTGATGAGACTTAGAAGGCCACGAGATACTTCCTAAGAGATGTTACAATATGACCACATTGATAAAATAGCATAAAATAAACTGAGGGGAAAACAAACACAACAAACTAGAATTTTCCCAAAAATTGCAATTTCAGTTAATACTGCTTTTGGAAAATAAATGCAACTAAGGTATTAAAACATTTTCTGCAGTTCCACACATGGCCAAATAAATCCTACTGAGGCAATGCTAAAAAGAATTCATGTTACTCTTGGCTACATACAGCACTAAACTAGTGTCAATTTTTTATTACCTTTATGGTTTATTAATAAATGTCATGCAAAGTTAGCATTTCAGTTTACAAAATCTATGTATGCAGTAAATTCTTTAAATTCCACAGTTACACCATTTCGGTATAGTGCCAGGATAATAGATACTTATATGGCAGAACGGTATACAAATCAAGTTAGACCAAAATAGCAAATTACCTCATAACATGCTAACTTCGAAACTAGTAACAGCCTTGGATAAAAAAGAATTACCATTAGGAATATTTTGGACTTAGTAAAGGTATTTGACAGTATAGGTTACAACCTCTTGCAGGAAAAGTTGAAGTTTTACAGTTTCAATGAGATCTCTATAAATTGGTTCAGATCTTACTGAACAAATAGAATCTGGAAAACCAAGATGAATAGTTATGACTCGGAAGCTGATGCAATTACTAAACGTATTCCACAAGGTTCTGTACTGGGACCTTTGTTATTTTTAATTTTTATAAGTGACTTACCATGTAATCTTAGTAAAGAATCAATAGCTGTGCTCTTTGTAGATGACACTAGTATACTGAAAGTCAGACCAGCAATTAAGAGATTAAAAAAAAATAAAGCACTTGAACAGCTCAACTTCTGATTTGAAGCAAATAACCTATCATTAAACCACCATAAAACAAACTTGATTCAATTCAAGACAAAGGATAAACAAGTCAAATACAATTACACTATTAGTCAAGTCTCTGAAACAAAATTTCTTGGGCCCTAAATAAATGAAGAGCTAAGCTGAAGAAAAATAAAAAAGATACTACCAAAACTTGGCTCTACTTGATTTGCATTAAGGAACTTAAACTTAAAAAAAAATGCTTAACCAAAGTGCCTTAAGAACAGCATATTGTGCCTTTCACTTCATGAAGCAATATGGAAATTATCTTTCATGGTAATTCAGCACACAGCACATGAGCCATACATTTTATTTGTGGCATTGGGCTCCATCATTCCTGTAGGCCATTATTTAAAACCCTAAAAGTATTTGCTCTTGTGGGAACATACACATGCTCTCCCTTGAGCTACCTTAAAGATAATTCTGAAACTTAATAACAAATCTTGCTGTGCATAACCACAGCACGAGACATGCAGGAAATTTGCATAGACCAGCAATCACAAAGGATGTTACCATTCTGCAATAAAAATATATACATAATAACCTTCTTGGTTACCATAACCTATTAGGCAATTCTAATTAACTTAACCCTTACTTGGTAACATGTGAAAAAAAGAGCGCTAACAGTAATATCCATCTGGGAGACTAAGATGACAAAATCTTGCATTTTATGTCCACTTTAGTGAATGTAACAATTTAGAAGCTCGATGACTTATTCCGTTTATTCCGTTTTATATCATATCTTGGAATAAATTATGCAAAAATGACAAACTTAAATATGTCTTTATGAAAAAATGGTGCAAACAGTAACATCAGTCTGAGAGACAAAAGTTTGCATTATATGTCCACTTTAGTGAGTCTCAAAAATAAATGACAATTTAGGATTGATAAATTATTAATAGATATTTATATTTTGATTCAGTTTACATATCTTGCAAGAACTTACGTAAATATTAGTATGTTAGGTACCTTTACAGTAATATCTGCCTATGAGACGATGTGGCTCATGTGTGCACACTTATAAAACAATACTATTACACAACATCCACACAATTCAAAATTCAACTCTCAACCAAAGCATAGCATGATCAAATTAACATGCACATGTGCCCACTATGCATTGAGAAGTTTTATATGTGCCTGAGAGACAGATGTTACCATGTAAGGATTAAGATCTTCAAGAAGACTTAGTCATTTTTATACTATGGAGAAATTCATGAGCGTCGGCAGACTTTTTTCCAGGGGGGGGGGGGCCACATGTTGGAAGTTTGCAATCAGATATTATTAATTCGTTATTTTACTGTCCAAATTTATATTTGTTGGAGATAACCGTATTGATTTGTGCTAAATAACAATTGTTCTTAATTAAAATAATAGTTTAATAGTCAGTAATTGATTGCACTTTAAGTTCACCAACTTCCAAGGGGGGGCCGCGGCCCCCCCTTGCACCCCGTTCGCGACGCCCATGGAGAAATTCTTTATCTCATTCAATATATACGGCAGATTGCTTGTCATGGTGACTTACACTTGTTCGATATTACTGGCTTAGTGTAATGCACGTTACAAAATGAAATTTACTTTTTTATTTATGGATGCTCTTTATCTGCTGTGGTTCTCAGCATCCCATTGGTTATTGGGTGTGAAAGACTGCTTAATTTTGCTCAGAAGCCTCCTTATCAGGCATGAGATTCTTTTACGTGCCGTAAATCCACACCACGGAAACATCAGCTTTACTTCCCTTCCAACCCGCGAGCTAGGGAACCAGAGGCTAGCATGTTACCCCTAGGCCACGGAGGATAACACACATTACTAAGTTTACCCTTGAAATATTGGTACCTAGCGTACAAATTTTCATCTTTTCTTACATAATGCAAGAAAGAGGAGGTAAAGTAATATTGGTGTTGGGTATACAACATGCATGTTCCATAATTATATTATGTGTTCAATGTCCCCGAGCTTTGCTCAAGACGGGACCAAATGAATGAACATACAAACAGAACATTTAGCGGAGGTTCTATTGGCCCCTTATTGCTGCTGTCTTTCAAGCTTCCCATTATTGCGGTCGGATGTCGTTTATAACATCTTCAGTTCTATTCACGTTATCTGCCATTAAATATAGCATACTGATAGTGTAAAGTATGAAATTATGGATGTAATGTATCAGCTACGTTATAAAATTAACTAAAGCATGCTCATCTAACCTTAATTGCTAAAAACAGCGTCGTGATTTTTTTCAGCAACAATGACTCCTGTTCGAAAAGAGAAACGAATTCTTGATGCTCCCGTAAACACAAACGACACATTTCCGAAAATTTCGACTGCATTGTTAATGTAAAGACACTATACGTAAACAATAACACCTTTAAGACATATCAAAACACACACACGCGCTGACAGACATAGCCTTCTGGATACACTGTTAAGATCACGTTGCTTAAGATTAATTGCTTTCCCCTTCCCGGAATTTTACATTTTTCTTAAACGATATCAGAGACTGATAGCAGAGTGCGAATATAGCTCTTTTTGGCATAGAAACTTTTCTTTATTGCATAATGATACTAACATTTATATAATACATTGGGAAGGATGCATACTGAGTGATTTGATTGTTACAATGAGTGTTTTTCCTTTGTGCCCATTATCCACAATTTCAATGTTTTGTCTCATTCGTATTACATTACGCAAATTATTATCATGTGTACGTTTTGTTCGGTACAGTTACTGTTACAGCCGCTTCCAAAATAAAAGCACATATACATTTTACCAAAACTGTATCGCTCTGCGTTATATGCGAATTTATTTTATGAATTGCAGTAGACAAGCATTTTTTTTTTTGTTTCTTTTTTGAGTCTAAATATAAAATCATTGCGTAAATGCGGCGTGTGGATAGCAAGCTGCCGCAAATTATTAGATATTATAACACTTCCATACTTCAAATAATACAATAGATAATAAAATCGTATTTTATATTGGCTCTTCCTTTTTTTTTTTTTTTTTTTTTTTTTTTTTTTTTTTTTTTTTTTTGTGTGTGTGTGTTTGTAACTTTATTCGCATTTTAATTAGTGCTACCAGAGCACAGGTGTATAGTTATTATAAAGACATATACTTAGACCTACAGGTTTATTTCATTTGCCATACTGCAGTACAGTCTGTCATCAATACGAATTACAGATTAGTAAAGGATTCATTGCTTTATCAGTTGAACTTTCACCTTTGTTTTAAAAGTCTCAAAGCTGGTGATGTCAAGTAGGTTACGAGATAAACTGTTGTGTAATAGGTATACCTTATTGAACAAATTGGTGACGATAGAAAATGTAGTTCTACATGCTGGTAATAATTACATACCTAATAGGAATCCATTTGCTGTTTCTAGTTCCATAATTAGGAAACATTTTTATTGAACTAGATGCATATTATATTTAGAAAACAGAGTAGCTTAATATATATATAATATTGGTGATACATAATTAAAATACCATTTTGTCTAAAGATTTCATGAAAGAAATCCCTAGGCATGGGCGTCCCGAAGGGGAGGGGGCAAGGGGGGCTGGATTCCCCCGTTGGAAGCTAATACACTCAATGTGCAATCAGTTAATGACTAAAGACTATTATTTTAATTTTGATGTAAAAAACAATGTTTATTATGCACAAATTAATAGTTATTCACAACACATACTATAACTTTTGCCAACAAAATAATGAATTAATATTGTTTGGTTGCAAACCTCCAACTTGCACCCTCCCCCCCGGAAAAGGGTCTGTCGACGCCCATGTCCTTAGAAGGCAAATTAAAAATTTATCAAAGTAATCTTTTTTGACATGGAAACTCCTTCAATGTTACTACCATGACCCCAGGATAAAATGTTATACAGTGAGTGTTTAAGGGCCCGTCGACAACTAGGTCATTAGGACCCGAAGTCCAAAAATAAAACAAGCAAACAATAAAACCTCACCCTAAAAAGTTAAAAAGTGAAAGTTAAAATAACTAAAAAATGTTAAAAGATCTAAAAACGAGAGCTAAAAAAGTTGAAAGTTAAAAACTGGTAAAAACGTTGCTTGTTAAAGCCGTAAGCTGATAAAACCTTTAAAAGCTAAAAAAACAAAATAACAACAGAAATAAAAACGTCCTAAAAGTTTATATCTGCCAAGATAAAAGAAACTTTACACTTGCTTACCAAAATCGATACTGGCAACAAACCGTAGTACTGTATTTACAGCTACTGGGTCGTTGCCTAATGCGGAGCACAGTGTAAGACCCAGGTCAAGGGACTGGCGCTCCGGAGCGTACCGCGGACAATCAATAAGGGCATGTATGACGCAGAGTGGAACATTGCACGTCGCATAGACAGGTTCCGGGTTACCGCTCAAAAGGTGTACATGCGTGGCTCGAGTAAGGCCTATCCTCAGGCGGGTTAAAATCACCTCCTCCCGCCTGGAATCCCTGCAAGATGTTTGCCAGGGTTGTACCGTGTCCTTGATTGTCCGTAACTGAGTGCCGGCTAGCGCTTCCCAAGACTCCTGCCAGACAGAATATAGCCGGCGACGGAAGATCATCTGCACGTCCATGTAAGGGAGCGTATGGGTGGAATACTCCGGCAGGCGACATGCAGACTTAGCAAAAAGTAAAAAATAAAAGATGGCAAACAGCTCGGCGGTAAAAACTGCACTGGCGTCTAGAAGGTAGCACGTGATAGTGTCACCGTTGCATATAACAGCGGAACCCGCTGCACTACCCAACTGGGAACCGTCAGTAAATACCGGAGCGTAAGTCCGGTATCGGCCCAGAAGTTCGGAGAAAAGTCGGTGAAACACCGAAAGTGGGGTAGCTATTTTTGCACAGTCCGACAGCTCCAGGTCGAAGAGTGGACGCTGGAGTTGCCAGGGAGGACATCGGCTAAGTGAATGCCGCTCTGCAGCTGGGAGTCGGAGATCGCGTGCAGTCAGCAGTTCTCGAAACCTGGTACCACTTGGACGGGAGATAGTTGTATTCCGCGTATAACGGTGCACTAGGTCTGAACGCAATACAATTGGAAACTAAGGATGATCTGGATGGATACCTTGCCACGTAGGGACAAAGTGAACAATAAGTGTCGAACAGACAGTGGAGGTTCGTCAGAATCAGCATACAGACAATCGACCCTACTGGTGAGGAAAGCTCTAGTAGCGAGACGGATACCAGTGTGGTGTATTGTGTCTAACGCAGACGCAGAGGCCGCGCCATAGATAAAACTGCCGTAGTCTAATTTGGACCGGACCAGTGAGCGATACAACCTCAATATTACCGTGCGATCGCCGCCCCAAGATGCCCCAGATAAAACTCTGAGTACCCGAAGCGAACGATCGCAGGGAGCCCGGAGTTGACGAATATGGTACTCCCAGGTGAGCTTCCTGTCGAGATGAAGGCTCAAGAACTTGAGGTGCGGAACAAACGCCAGACGTGGAGGGAGGAGGAAGGTGTGCGCCACGAAGTCGATGGAAGTAGACACTCTGTGTTTTCGTAAGGGAGAACTGAAAGCCGGTGCAAAACGCCCACTCCGCGATATATGTTATAACCAGCTGCAGTTGACATGTGCCCCAAACTGTGAGAGCGATAATATATCGCGAAGTCGTCAACATACAGCGACATCGGGATTCCGCTACAAACAAAACTAGTGATGCCATTAATGGCAACGGCAAAAAGCATAACACTGATAATCGACCCCTGAGGTAGACCATTTCTCTGGATCTTCTCTTGGGAGAGTGTGTTTCCTATGCGGGCACGAAAACGGCGAAGCAGTAAAAAGTTAAAAATGAACATCGCTAAATGACCGCGTAAACTGTTGCTGTGCATAGTGCGGAGGATTCCATGCCGCCAGGTGGTGTCGTAGGCCTTCTCCAAATCAAAATGTTATACAAACTGAACCAGTGTAAAATAAACTGTCAACAGTGGACTTGTGTTTAAAGAATTCCTCAATTTGTGTAAAATTTGCTAAGTTAACTACAGTTTGTTTACCAGCTCGTGGTCCCTGTCAGGAACACAGCCAGTCAGTATGTCAATAAACAATTCCAGGTACACAGCAATATCTGAAGCTGGACATGTGCTTGTGCTTGCACTTACAATAATAGTGCCAACTTTGGAATGTGTATTCACACTAGATTAAAGCAAAGAAATCATTCAAAATAGTGAAATTTAAATATTATTTTCAGTTCATGTAGTATATTTAACTTATAACATGTAAACAATGCAGAGCCGTAGCCAGATGGAGCCCAGGTCGGGCAGCACTCATACTGGAACAAGTTTTCCCATAATGAGATAATCCCCATTTTCCCTTCCCATTAGAAATATTTCAGTAATAAATTAAAAACTATAATAACTATGAATTGCAGACTATTAATAGTCACAATGCTGAAGAAGTTATCCATTGCCTTATTCCAGTGTGCCAAATATCCAAATCTCTTGGCAGTCAAGGCCATTCAGGAAGATGCCAAAATGCAGTCAGACATGTATCATAGCATGATCCTCGGTCTTTGGAAATCATCTGCTTACCTATGTGCAGTCGCTTCGTTTCCCCTCCCCATCTTTCTCAGTAATGAATTCAAACTGTGAAGAATAATTTTTTTCCAGCTTAATCTTCCACGGAAATGTTTTCAAGCACGACTTGTAATGTTGTATAACATGCTAACACAATATATGTAATACAAGTAATATGTAATATAAGTAAATAAAATTTTCTATGTGTCAAAGTTTCATCACTTAACAATGGGTCATCATTTTTGCAAATAAAAAGTTAAGATAGTATGAATAGCATATTTTCAGCCAATTAACAGTTAATTTGTGAGCAAGAATGAGTCATAAATGTTTAATTATGCATCAATAAAGAAGCACTTCATCCCTCCCACCTCCCAGTTAAAATTAAACTTTTCTCAAATGGGAAGTTATTTTTTTTTCCTCTCTTGGACATGCAAAGAGAACAGAATTTCAACCATCACATTGCAATCGACCTTAAAAGATTTGATTACTGCTTAAAGCCTACAGTCTGTTTTTCTTTCACTAACCATTTTCTATCCTATCTTAGAAGCGGCAATTGCTTATTCCATGCAAAGCGTTACATAGTGGCACAGACTTTAGAAATGATTTTATTCTTGTGTATTCTTTGTATACCTACCATGACCAACAAAAAGTTGGTACAAGAATAAGGTGTTGTAAGAATGTAAGATTTGAAGCTTTCACGGTGAACCTTAGTGATAAGAGCTTCACGGGTGATCAGCCGTGTTAAATTTAAGAAGGTCGAGCTTTCGGCCATTATACTCTCCATGGCCATCTTCATTTTAGTCCTGAAGATGGCCATGGAGAGTATAATGGCCGAAAGCTCGACCTTCTTAAATTTAACACGGCTGATCACCCGTGAAGCTCTTATCACTGTTGTAAGAATGGTTTGCCAGAGCAGGAATGGAGATAATCATGAGAATACAATTTGTCAGATTTTTGTTAAATGCATTCCTATTGTTGGTTTGAATTTGCAGTGTTTCAAGGTACACAGTTTTCAAATCCTATATTTATTAAATTTATGGTTGATATATAACTTTCTTATTAGCAGTTGAGCTTCCTTAGCTATGAACTGTTATTAACTAGCTAAAACTACTGATTACAATCAGCATGAAATGATAACGGTGGTGAATGCCATAAATTGTATTTGATTTAATAGATTTGATTCTATACGCATGACTTGTTAAATTCCACACAAGTGAGCTGAATAATGAATACCCTATGTATAACATAGCACTGAGGTAATAGGTTAAAAGAATAAAAATCTGATGTGTTGCACTCACATGACTTTCTCTACTCTTGTGCTAACCATTCTTACATACTCTTATTCTTCTATCTTCTTCATGTTAGTTGAGATAAACATTTGCAGAAATGATCTTGTTGTTTATTTCCTTGTAGGTTTTGAGTGATAGTCAAATCTTTTAAAGCTTTGGAACTCCATTCTCTTTGTACGGCTAAGATATAAAAAAAATTAATAATGATCTTCCATTTGACGAAAATTTTAGGCATTCCAAAACTCACACAAATAATAAGGAATATCTCCAAAATGGCTCACTCCACAAAAAAATTCATTTGGACATAAATTGTGTTCTAATGAGATCTACTTTTTTTTTGCATAGTAAGATTTGCTCTATCTCTTACAGTTTACCAGTTATGCAAAAGTGATCAAGAGTAAACAGGACTATGTGAGCTATATCCCTAGATTTCTAGATATGTTTCATTTGCCATAAAAATACCTTAAACATGTGGCATTTGAATTAAAATCATTAGGAGCCATTTTTGAGAAAATAAACATTTTCTAAAAATTTTCCATGTGAAGGGTAG
This sequence comes from Tenodera sinensis, assembly GCA_030765045.1. Lineage (NCBI taxonomy): Eukaryota > Metazoa > Arthropoda > Insecta > Mantodea > Mantidae > Tenodera > Tenodera sinensis. The sequence continues at coordinate 22,023,180 of CM060971.1, read as the reverse complement.
TTTAAAGTGGAGGAATTCTCTTCAAAATCTTCATATTGCATTGTTGAAATATATCAAATGTAAATACCAAATTTGTTTTTAAATGAATTTCGGTTTTTGAGTTATGCTGTTCACAAACACACACACAAACACACGCACGCACGCGCACACACACACACACACACACACACACACACACACACAGATCATTTTCTAAAAATGCTCTTTTCTGGATTCAGGGGGCCTCAAAACATATATTTCCAGTGAAATCTCAACATTGAATTTTTAGGCGGAGTGCAATACTTCCTCTACTTAGTATACGTAGTAGAGAAAGTAAAAAGAAAATAAATAAAAAATGTTTTTTCTACTTTGAGGTGCAAACCTCTAACCACATCAAATATCCATATCGTGATGCCGCGTCTTAAACTATTCAGTCATCCGAACACATCATGCTTGCAGCATTATCTAAACTGTCTGTCTAATTTTGGGACATCCTGTATATAGCAATGCAGCATAGAGAGCTGTGTTTGTCATACAAAAAAGACACATGCGAGCCCTGGTCGTCAAATGATGCGAACGGGTTAATTACCTTGGCCAAGAGGGTGATCCTGTCAAATCCTGGTAACTCTTCCCTTCAAGGATGGCCGTTATAACATTAAGTGCTCTCCACTTTAAAGGTTGAAGTGACTTTTGATAAAACTTATATTTAATACAAGGTAACATCAGAACAACAGTACAATTTTGTTACATCAGTACACTTACAAATATCGTATATAAAAACTTACAATATTACTGTTAAGTATGTTCAGGAACTCTATATTAATACAGCAACATTAAAATACTGGATGACCCACAATGTGTTACACGTGAATATCCCTTAACTGAATAGAAAACACAAATATTAAGAATTCCAGATCTTATTGGAGCAAGACAAATTGTGATATGGCTAATATTTCCTCAGGGCCCCTTATGCGCCTTGGGGAGGGGGGAATCTCAGAAGTATAATAAATACCTAAACCCTACTGTGAAAAACTCCATATGATATATAAATAAAATTCTAAACACTACCAAAAGAAACAAAAGAATCATATCTCGTCAGCAGGAGATGATTCTGGCTCGGTTACATTTTGACCACTGCAATTTCATGCAAAATATTAGTATGAAAAATCAAAAAACAAAAGATGGGAACTACCAAATATTCAAACAGTAATTCCTGAGTATCCTTGAAAAATGGCAGTTGCAACCTTCAGGTTGATTACAGGACATGATTGTCTGGCAAAACATTTGAACAGAATTGGGATATGTTCTTCACCACTCTGTCCTCTATGCCAGTGGTGTCAAGGTCACAGGCTGCTGATAGCTCCACTGGCATCTTGTACATCCTGGGGGCCAAACATGACGTAATACATATCAACACCAGCAGCGTTATCACCTGATTCCTGTTTACTTGCAACTTGGCTGCATCCACCTTTCTTAGAATGCATATATCTTATGAATGTTTTCCTTCAGAATTGCCCACAAGGATACATAGCACAGATACAAGTTGGATCTGTGACGGGAAACAGTACTTCTTACGTGTAAAAGAAAACTATTTGACAGTTATTCAAGTTGATTAAAATAGTACCATAGTTGCAACTTTGTGATGATTAGGCTGAATTATAGGTATTATTAAACCTACTCTAGCCCTTGGGTTAGCGTAGATAGACTTTTCAATCCCAGATGTAAAAATGTCAAAATTGATTTTCAAATGAATGAATGAATAAATAAACAAAATAAATAACAGAATAATTATACAGTATTTATAATAGTGTTTTTTATATGAACTTGTATCAGATATACCTATTTTATACAAAAAGTAAATGGCAGCTTTGAAATCCTGTTATCCCTTAAATGGATATTCTTACCTATTTTGATTAAACATAATTGACAATATTTACCTGGATTATCTTCAAACAAGTGAAATACCACGAACTATTATTAGTAACAGGAGTTGACGATTTCCTCCAAAATTAAAGGGAAGAACTACAGGTAGGTTGTTTGAAAACTACTATCCTTAAAGATACATATTTTAGTGTTAAGCGTTTGCATAATGAATTTAAGACAATCTTACTGAACACCTAAGTAAAATACCACATGTTACACATTTGTAGGATCAGTCACTTGGCATATTTTTGAATTCACACACTTTTCAAAATTTGGTTCAATAATATTACAAAAACAGATTCTAAGACTGGATGCCAAATTGCTATCCGAGAGTCTGTTTCTGTGGCGAGTTTTCAGGAGCTTCATTATACAGAAACCCTGTTCACAAAGGCAGATACTACCATACATTGTCATAGAGTTTGCTGTGTTAGGAATCAAATTTGGGAAATGCCTATTGTCAAGCTTCTGATAAAATTCAATCAGTGCATCTGAGCATGAATAATTGTCAAATCTCTCTTGAAAGTGGCAATCACATTGTACTTCTATCAGCTCCAGCCAAACTTCTGCATTATTTACTTTATCTACGTTCATAATGTCTTTGTATGTGGTATTTTTAATGCAAGATACTGGTTGCATGTTAGGTACAGACAACTTTGCAGAGGAATTGTTTTCCCATTTGAAAAATGCGAATCCAAATGACTCATGTCTGTGCTTTCGGACGCAGCCATTGCTCTCCCTGCATCACATGGAAAACTGCACTGAACTGATTTCTAACGGACTGGCCCGCTATACCCAAGTCACAGCAACTCGCTCTCTCTGTGGCATTGCCACTCGGGGCCATGATTGACACCACTGATCTATGCGATCTGCAAGAGGAAATGGACCAAGACCACCTTCAAATATGCCCAGCCACTTCTAGCACCCTTCCCATCCAGAGTGAAAAATATTGGAGAGCAAGAGGATTAATGACTTCATTGTCAGAAATTCAGCATTAACCAACAACACTTCATGGATGGTTGGTTACCTTTTTAGATGGGACCCTCCTCCTCTTTGTCTGCTGTGTGACAACATTTTGTCTGTCCATCACACGCTGCTAGAATGTGTTTCACTAGCGCACCTTCAAAACTCTCTGCAACTGTCTGTCAGTCTTGCAGAGGTCCTAGTGGACGATAAGCCAGCGGTTTTGAAGTTTATAGCAAAGACAAACATGAACCTGAAGATTTAAACTTTTAGATGCTGTAATTTTATAATTTTTCAAACTTTTTTGCAACTTTCTTAATTTGGACTTTTGCCTTTTAACTGGTATATTTGTTTCATTTGATTCTTGCTAGTATTCTTACTTTATATTTAAATTTATCTCTGGTTTTTGCCATGATCAGTTTTTCAAGGGTGCTGATGACGAAACAGTTAATCACCCTTAAACCACAATCATTTATCCACTTACTCCAATACATGAATATGAATAAGTTTAAATGGTGACTGAGCGGGATGGTTCAGGCAGTAACGTCTGTTGCCCGCATTTGGAAGGCTGCAGGTTCAATCCCCGTGACCTTGCACTTGACTTGTGTTTTTCCATGGTTTTATTCCATTGCCTTATCGTCTTTCAGGTGTACTGTACAGTGTTGGCAGTGCCAGGCAGATGGCACAGATAACTGCACATGGTAACTGCTGTTCTTGGCACTAGGTGGCATTTGACTGGCCTTGTCCTCTATTGTGGGGGGGGGGGGGGTGGAGGAGGGCGATGCTCAGCGTGACACTGGTGTGGCCTGTCTAGCTATGACCCTGTGTGGCACCTTTGGTTCCCTCATTTCATCCCTGCCTTCTGGGGGATGTAGGCTGAAGTGGGCGAGGTATCCCCTCTGTGTCTGTACCCTTTACCCTTTTAGTTTAAACGGAACCATGATACTTTGACCTCTCAAACTGCAATACTGTGTGTAGTAGTTGTTTGGTGTGGTGCTTCAGAATTATTCAGAAATCCATACTGTATATACGACTCTTGTATGTTGTTAACAGATTCACAAGTGCTTAGAAGTTCATGGAGGCCACTTTGTGCATTTAATAAAGTGACTGCCTGGGATTTATTGATTTATCTATTACTGTATACTTCAATAAAAGCATCTAATAACCCAACAATTTATTTTAGACAAAAAAGGATTAATAAAGAATGCTTAATATACTGATGGGAGCACAATAAAGAAAGGTATCATGGTCCCCTTGTGGTCAATAAAGGGCCTTGTACACATATTTTCTGTGTCACAATTTGGGAGACCTTCTGCTCCAATAAGATTTGAAATTGTTAGCATTGGTTTTTTCTATTCATTTAAGAGAGATTTACACATTGGAGCACTCTGTATATATGAAGTATATTGACACATTTCACTCAGTTACCATAAAGTTTGCATTACACAGTGTATGACATAGTTGAAATACACATATTATATGGAGCAGTGCAAATATATTTAACATAGGGTATCTAAAGGGTTATCAACAAGTTTTCTCTGCACTGTGCTGGTGTGTATCACTCAAGATAACTTGGTATCCTGTTTATCCACATTATCTTTCATGAATTAGATATGTGAATCTATCACATACTTTATTTCGCTGAACGTTAAAAAATAACCACATGCTTGTGGCAGCCAGTGCTGCCACCGGAATTCTCATCTCTACGGAAATTGATTACACAGGACTGCAGAGCAACTTCTTGATAATCCTACATAAATGATGCATACAAATTGCTCACATATGTAATGTAAAATCCAAAGTTGGAAAGGTAGAACAGAACTAAAAGTCATAGCCAGGATTTGAACCAAGGATCTTCTGCTTACCATGCTGCTGGTCTAACCAGTAGAGCTACTATGGCAACATGCCACCACAAAATTTTTCCCAGCAGACCATGAGATGTTTGATTCTACATTTCCAACTTTAGCCTACACATGGTTTGTTAGAATAATATACGATCATTGATTTATCCTTAATCGGTCCCAAATATAACAATGGGAGGGAACAATGCGAGAGATACAGACCAAGAAATGGAATGTTCTTAAATCACTGATTGGTGGTGGGAAATTCATATTTTTTTATCGTACAATAACCATCTTTCCAACAAGGGAAGCACCCCAGCTTGAACGGCTAAAACTGATTGGAATCACTTTTAAAATATAGTGTTGTATGTGCTATTGAAGTAATTCATCTGTAAAACTATATGTGCGGGCGCTAGCACCCCCTGAAGGTCAGCGTACTAGCCTCACTGCGCCGTAGCTGTACAGACAGTATCAGCATGACGTTTGCACTGTTCGGTAGCAATGTGCACATAGTGGCATCAAACATGAGTAGGCTGAAGCCAATTAATCCTGTCAACATTGTTAACCAAACATTTAAACAGAATTGGGATATATTCTTCACCACTCTGTCCTCTATGTGATCTGCAAGAGGAAATGGATCGAGACCACCTTCAAATATGCCCGGCCACTTCTAGTGCCCTTCCCATCCATCAGTGAAAAATATTGGAGAGCGAGAGGATTAATGACTTCATTGTCAGAAATCCAGCATTAGCTAACAAACAACATTGTTAACCTACTGTGTGGAAAGGTACATCAAATTGACACACCGGATGAGTATGTAATTGGAGTGGACAATAAGCCATTTGCATGCATGTTATGAGTCATCAGAATACATAAATACTACAGGGATTTAATACAAATACGAGGGTAATCCCAAAACCAAGGTCTCCAAAGTACGAAGTACTTTACGAAGTAAAGAAAAAATGAAACCTAGTGGGTTATAGATATAGAACTGTAAATTATAAACCAATGTTTATGTGAAAAGTTGAAATTGGATTTTTGGGCATAAAAGAAGATTTTTTTTCCTTCGAGGAAGGGGATTTTTTTTATTTTACTTAAGTTTGTTAAAAACTGGAAATACTTTTAGAAGTAAGTTTTATGTTCCATGATTTTTGTATAATTTTGATCATTTGATTGGTTTATTAGTTGATTTTTTTTTGTTAATCCAATGATTTAGAAAAAAGTATTAATTGGTGATTAATTGGTTGAAATTAAAAAGTTGATAAATAGATGATAATAAATTATTAAAACTTTTTCAAATTCATGAGAAAGGAATCATTAAAATTGCCTAAATTGTAACAGGTAATTGTAATAATTAACTTCTGAAAAGAAGTGAACTATATGCTGGCGTTTTGATAATATTTAATGATTTTTAAATATTAGGGAAGAGAGATAAAACTCTATAGATGGGGTATGAACCCATTAGCTTAAATTTAGCTTACTTCCCTACATTTTGGTGTAAGGTGCACAAAAATTTTTGATATTTTAGGAAACAGTTTAATTCTGTTGAATGTAAATGAAAAGATAATAGTAAAAGTAATAATAATTACATGATTTATCCTATCACGATAACCCTTTTTAATCAGGCATTTTACTAGTATGAATTGTGTAGTTTAAAGAAATTTTTATTTTGCTGGACTGAAATTAAGATTTGTGATTAATTTCTTTAGAGCTAAATTAATAAAATAATATTAGAATGGATTTGTAGTATAATAAGGACATAATATAAATATATTTCTTATTTTCTATTAAGAATATATCAAGAAAGATTTATATTATATTATACGTATAAATTAACACTTAAATTTATATAGGGTATAATAACCTATATGGAAAGAAATAAAAAAGGGTCTTAATAATAAATACATATGGAGGTGTATTCCAATTATTTTTAGTTAATTACATAAGATAAAGATATGTAATTAAATTTATTATTATATATATATATATATATATATATATATATATATATAGGGTTACAGTCCTATATCTATAACCCACTAGGTTTCATTTACGAAGTAAAAAAAAAATGAAACCTAGTGGGTTATAGATATAGAACTGTAAATTATAAACCAATGTTTATGTGAAAAGTTGAAATTGGATTTTTGGGCATAAAAGAAGATTTTTTTTCCTTCGAGGAAGGGGATTTTTTTTATTTTACTTAAGTTTGTTAAAAACTGGAAATACTTTTAGAAGTAAGTTTTATGTTCCATGATTTTTGTATAATTTTGATCATTTGATTGGTTTATTAGTTGATTTTTTTTTGTTAATCCAATGATTTAGAAAAAAGTATTAATTGGTGATTAAGCCTTAAAAAATTATAAGTTTGATTCTTGCTTAAAAATTTGTTCATTTTAACATTAATCTATATGTAAATTTTTGTTCGTTTTAATTTCTAAATGATGTTTTGACATGATTTATTGCAGTAGATAATTTTATTGATATTAAATAAGTTTAGATTTGGTAAATGTTAATTAGGTTTGGTTAAAGCTGTGCCAGCATCCGCGGTTATACAGCGAAATCAAATGAACATTATTGGTTTTGAAGTAATTAATATTATTTTTATAAATAGGAATTGAGAAGAAATTATTGTAAGGTGAAATATTTATAATGTCTTGAGGTATATTTATTTTTGTATGATTGTTATGAAAGTAAAAATATAAACTAGGATTAGATACCCTATTATTTTTATTGTAAAATTTGAAACTTGAGTATTAGTAGTTAAGGTCTTGAAACTTAAAGAATTTGGCGGTATTATAGTCTATTTAGAGGAATCTGTTATGTAATCGATAGTCCACGTTGAACCTTACTTATATTATTTCTTGTATACCGCTGTTTGAGAATATACTTTTAGGTTATTTTCTTAATATATTATTAATTAAAATTTCAGGTCAAGGTGCAGTAATATATAAGTTGAATAATGGATTACAATAAATTTATATGGATTGTTATTGAAATATAATTTGAAGGTGGATTTAATTGTAATTTTTTAAAGATTATTAAAATGATTAATAGCTCTATAATATGTACACATCGCCCGTCGCTCTCGTTATTAAGATGAGATAAGTCGTAACAAAGTAGGTGTATCGGAAGGTGTACCTAGAAAGTAAAATTTAAAGAGTAATTAAATATCAGGTTAAACTTAAAGTTAAGGTTTTCATTTACACTGAAATTATTAATCGTGCGATTCGATATAATCTGAAATTAATATAATTGTTATATAAATATTGTTGTTTATTGAATTTTAATTAAATAAATTTTTGTTATTGTAGAATTAATTGATGAAATTTTTTTACTATAGTGAATTAGTACTGTGAGGGAATTTTTAATTACTTATTTATAATTAATTAAAGGTTATTTTATTTATTGTATCTTGTGTATCAGAGTGAATTAAAATGAATTATAAATTTTTTTCTTCTCGAATTTAAAAGATTTAATTAAAAATATTAGTTATTGTGTCATAAATATTAATAATTTTTAATTAGTAACGAGATGTTATTCGTTTTTAAGGATATCTAGTTTTTTAATAAACGAATTCAATTCGGAGAATATTAAGTTATTTAATTAATTTATATTTAAATATTTTATGTTCTTAATTTTAAAGGGGATTATCTCTTTAAAATATAATTATAATATAATAGTTGATGAGGATTTTATGAATTTAGAATTTGTTATTAATTAAAGGATGTTAAAATTTAATTCTTATTTTTAGTGATTTTTAATTTTTATTTAATTTTTATATTAAAATTTTAAGTTTAATTTAGAATTTTTAGAAATGATGATTTAATTAGTAAATTTTTAAAGTATACTATAATGGTTTTGTTTTGTTAATATGAAGAATTAGGCAAATATTTTACTCACCTGTTTATTAAAAACATGGTTTCTTGTAATTATTTAGGAGATCTGACCTGCCCACTGAAAATATTTTGAAGGGCCGCAGTATTTTGACTGTGCAAAGGTAGCATAATCATTAGTCTTTTAATTGAAGGCTGGTATGAATGGTTGGATGAGGTAAATTCTGTTTTATGTTAATTGATGTTGAATTTAGAATTTAAGTAAAAATACTTAAATGTTATTAAGGGACGAGAAGACCCTATAGAGTTTAATAAATGTAATAATTAATTGAGTTAAAGTTTAATTTTTGGTTTTTATGTAATTTATTTAATTGGGGTGATTGGAAGATAAAATAAACTCTTCTTTATATTTAATAAATTAATTAGTTATATGATCCATATTTAATGATTAAAAGATTAAATTACCTTAGGGATAACAGCATAATTCTTTTTAAGAGTTCATATCGAAAAAAGAGATTGTGACCTCGATGTTGGATTAAGATTAGTTATGGGTGCAGATGTTCAATAACTAGGTCTGTTCGACCTTGAAAATCTTACATGATCTGAGTTTAAACCGGCGTGAGCCAGGTTGGTTTCTATCTTTAATTAATTTAAATATTTTAGTACGAGAGGACCAAATATTTAAAATAATTTTTATTATTTGAATACTATTAAATAAACTATTTTGGCAGAATTAAGTGCAGCAGATTTAGAATCTGCAAATATGATTTATAGTCATAGATAGTAAATGTTGAGTGGAGAATTATTTGTAATAATGTTGGTAGGTTTAATTTTGGTAATTTTTGTTATAGTGGGTGTGGCTTTTTTTACTTTATTGGAACGTAAAGTGTTAGGTTATATTCATTTACGTAAAGGTCCTAATAAGGTAGGGTTTGTGGGTCTTTTACAACCTTTTGGTGATGCTATTAAACTTTTTTGTAAGGAACATATTAATCCTTTAGTTTCTAATTATTTATTATATTACGTATGTCCTGTTTTTTCTTTATTTTTATCTTTAATTTTGTGAATGTTAATGCCTTATATAAGAGGTTTATTTACTTTTAATTTGGGTTCATTTTTTTTTTTGGTTTGTACAAGAATAGGAGTTTATACTGTAATGTTAGCTGGTTGATCTTCAAATTCTAATTATGCATTAGGAGGTTTACGTGCTGTAGCTCAAACTATTTCTTATGAAGTAAGATTAGCTTTAATTTTACTTTCTTTTATTTTTTTGGTTAGAAGATATTCTTTACTTGATTTTTTTTATTATCAAATCGGGGTATGGTTTTTATTTTTATGTTTACCTTTATGTAATGTTTGATTTGTTTCATGTTTAGCTGAAACAAATCGTAGACCATTTGATTTCGCTGAAGGAGAATCTGAATTAGTTTCTGGTTTTAATGTAGAATATGGAAGAGGAGGTTTTGCATTAATTTTTTTAAGAGAATATTCTAGTATTTTATTTATAAGTATGTTGATATGTATTATTTTCCTTGGTTCTAATTTAAATTCTTTAACTTTTTATTTGAAATTAATTTTTATTGCTTTTATATATATTTGAGTTCGTGGTACTTTACCTCGTTATCGTTATGATAAATTAATATATTTAGCATGGAAAAGATTTTTACCTTTATCATTAAATTTTTTGTTTTTTTATTTAGGATTAAAAATTTTCTTTTAAAGGTTGTCTTAAGTAAAATTAAGTTAATAAGGGATTTTAACCCTTTCATTATGATTTCAAGACATAAGCTTATTCATTAAGTTTATAACTTATTGATAAAGAATATTATCCCATATCTTAATAATTAATGGGTTAATAATGTAATAGAGGAAATATAAAACAGTTAAGATTTGTCCTGTTAAAATATAAGGATCTTCAACAGGTCGTGCTCCAATTCACGTTAGAAGAATTACAATTGTTACTATAGATCAAAATAAGAATTGATTAATAGGGTAATATTGTAAGCCTCGTGAATTTGTAGTTATTAATGGTATAAAAAATAGAATTGCAATAGATATAACTAAGGCAATAACTCCTCCTAATTTATTAGGAATAGAACGTAAAATTGCATAAGCGAATAAAAAATATCATTCTGGTTGAATATGTACAGGTGTAACTAAAGGGTTGGCGGGTGTAAAATTATCAGGATCTCCTAAAATGTAGGGTTCCTTTAATGATAAAATTGATAAGAATATAAATAGAACAATAAATCCTAAAATATCCTTAAATGTAAAATAAGGACGAAAAGGAATTTTATCAATATTTCTATTTAAACCTAGAGGATTATTAGATCCTGTTTGATGAAGAAAAAGTAGATGAACTATTACTGCAGCTGCTACGATAAATGGTAATACAAAATGAAATGTGAAAAATCGATTTAATGTTGCATTATCAACTGCAAAACCTCCTCAAACCCATTGTACTAATTCAATACCTAAATAAGGGATAGCAGATAATAAATTTGTAATTACTGTAGCTCCTCAAAAGGATATTTGTCCTCAAGGTAGAACATAACCTATAAATGCTGTTGCTATAACTAAAAATAAAATTACCACCCCTACTATTCATGTGTAATAAAATTTATAAGATCCATAATATATACCTCGACCAATATGAAGATAAATACAAATAAAAAATATAGATGCCCCATTAGCATGAAGAGTTCGTAATAGTCATCCATAATTTACATCTCGACAAATGCAGGGAAACTGTTTGTGTGGATGTTGGCCATACAGCTTCTTTCCTTCCCCCTCCACTGTCTACAGACACCACTATACATCCGCTGGGGCTCTGTCTTGGCTTGGCAGCCAGTTGCAATGGAGCTCCTGTTAGCGACTACCACCAGATGTGAAGTTCGCACAGTTATTTAGTTTTTGAGTGCAAAAGGAGTTAAATCAATTGAAATTTAACAGTTGTTGGAAATGTATGGAGAGTCTTGTATGAATGTCAAAAATGTCTGCAAGTGATGTAGAGAGTTTGCAGATGGTCGTACAAAACTTCACATCGAGGAAAGTAGCAGGAGGCCATCAAGCAAAGGTTGAACAAATCGAGCTTCAAGATCGGTGCATCACTCGATGAGCTCTGCCTTGTTGTTCCTGAGACTTCTTGAAGCACCATTCACAGGACTTCAACTGAAGAATTGAAATTTCGGAAGGTATGTGCAAGATGGGTCCCAAGAATACTGACAGATCACAAAAGGCAACATGCTGAAACTTCCCGCCAATTTCTTCAACACTATGCTGACGAAAAGGACAATCTTCTGATTCAATAATCACAGGTGATGAAACTTGGGCTTTCCACTTCACACCCGAGACAACAATCTCATGAGTGGTGGCATTCTGGTTCACCCAAACCACGAAAGTTCAAAAGAACACAATCTGCCGGTAAAGTCATGGCAACTGTGTTTTGGGATCGAAAGAGAACATTGTTGGTTGACTTTATGGTTCCTGGGACAAAAATCAATGCCCACAGGTATTGTCAGACATTAAGAAAGCTCAGACAGGCAATTCAAAACCGAAGAAGAGGAATGTTGAGCAAGGGCATCAGCCTTCTCCATGATAACGCTCGCCCCCACACTGCCCGTAAAACTATGGATCTCCTGCAACAGTTTGGATGGGATGTCATCACCCACTCACCCTATAGTCTGGACTTAGCGCCCAGTAACTACCACTTGTTTCCCAAATTGAAAGAACACTTGGCTGGAAGGCACTTTAGTGACGATGACGAGGTGAAAGATGAGGTCCAACGCTTCAAGAGCATGGTGATGAGCTGGTATGACATAGCCATACAAAAACTGCCACAGATTTACAAAAATGCATCAATCAAAATGGTGATTATGAGGAAAATATAAAAATGTTCAAGCTTAAAATCTCTGTACCATTTGTTGTAAATAAACATTTATTTAAATTTTAAAAAAATTGAAGACCTTAGTTTTGGGATTACCCACGTACATGCATTGACGCACTGGATGTGCATAGTGATTGTGAGTCTGACGGCAGAGAAGAAACTGCACATGGGCATGAGAGTTCCGACAGTTCTGGAATGTCCTCTCCAGCAAATGAAGGAACCACAAGTTCAAAATTGTCATGAACCAATGTGCTACAGTGTGCTGATGACTAAACATTGAACAATATTTATGAGGATTATTTTAATTGCGGTTACCATTCTTGCAGAAAACTTATGAACCATTATAACTGCATTTGTTTGAAATCCAACTGCAAGATAATTTTAGATTATATGACGCATAAAAGGTAAGACCCAGGCCACTTCATGGGAAATAAAACATCAAAATTGGAGGCTGTGAAATAATTTATAAGAAACCATGCTTGAACATGCCAACAGTGGGCTATATCCACATTTTCTGGCTTTGTCAAACTGTGCACCTATCTGCGCAGCAGGTTAACAATGTTCACAGGATTAATTGGCTTCAGCTTACTCATGTTTGATACCGATATGTGCAGTTTGTAACGGTCATGCTCATACTGTCTGTACGGCTACCGTGCAGTAAGGCCAGTGCATTGATGTTCAGATGGCGCTAGCGGGCACACACATAGTTTTACAGATGAATGACGTTAACAGATATTCAAATAGATACATTATATTTTTAATGTGTTTCCAATTGGTTTTAGCCATTCCAGTTGGGGTACTTCCCTTACAAGAAGTACAGCACTATAAGTAATTTTCTAATTACTGTTGAGCGTGATTAATTTTAGGGAGTACAGTCTACAATTAATTAACTTTTTTGATGCTTTGCTAACAGTGAAAGCAGGTTCTAATGAATGAATGTTGCAAGTCAAGTTTTTGAGCATTTTTCACTATTCAAAATACTCCTCGGATTCTAGTTTATAACTTATTAGCTTGAAATTTTTGGGAGAGTTTCAGAGATTAAGGTATTAAAATTTGTCATGCGCTGGTTAAAAAATATTAAATAATTGAGCTGAAATTAAATATTTTTCATAATTCATACTGAAAAAATTGAAAATATCAATGAACTGTACACAACACTTTTTTCGTCTTAAATTAATTAAATCTAAGCAATGGTCATATGAGAATTTTTTTATATCTATATACTGAGCTCAATTAAAAATTTAGGAGAGTTACAATAAACCAAGCATATCAAAAAGTGATTTATTATTAATAAATACATTAATAATTTAAACATAGTTTGACATAGGACATTGAAATGTTGTATATAGGTACTATATATTTTATGTTTTGAGTGTGCAGACAAAAATTCAAAGCAATCAGAAAAAACTGGATGTTTCAATTTTCATAGATAGATTGCCTTAAGGTCATAATCACTGTGTTTTGAGACTGCGAGGGTGTCATGATGCCAAGGGGCAGAACTATTAAATCTGAAGCATATGTCAACACTTAAATCAAACTCAAGAAGCACTTCCAGAATAACCCAGGTGATTGCTTGATTCAACATGATGATGCTTGAGACTAACTAAACAGGATTGGAGAGTGCTACCCCATCCGCCCTATACTCCATCCAGCCTTAGATCCACACCAATAACCTGGTGTTTGTATCTGCTGCGACTACTCAAACATCACATACACTCATGCCTTGTGTTTATAATCCAGCAGAACATTTACTTGCGAGTTTTAGAAACAGCGCTGCTATCACATTACATTCAAGAAGTCTTTACCAGGGTTATCATATATCTTGATATTTAAGCTACTATATTTTATGGTGAGCTTTGGTTTCAGCATACTGCAGCCTAGTTGTTGATGGTCTGTGTTTATATCAAGTGGGGATCTAAGGTTAAGTAATGCCTCCTATTTTTTTTTCCTTAAATAAGTTAGTTATGTGAAAAATTTGAATTTGGCACAATTCCTCAAACCTTTTTCTCCAATACCCTGCAGGAGTAACTTCCTAAGTCAACAGGTGGCAGCACTGCATCCTCTTGCAAAATGGCTGACATCGACATTTGTATTAGACAGCGTTCTGTGACTGAGTTTTTTACTGCGGAAGGTGAAATGCCAATTCGCATTCACAAAAGGCTAAAAAATGTGTATGGTGATGCAACGGTGGATGTCAGCACTGTTAGTCGATGGGTTCGTTGCTGTAACGAAGCTGAAGGGCAAACACCATTGGCAGATGAAACGCGAAGCGGCAGGCCAGTGACTGGAGTGACCCCATGCAACATTCAGCGAGTCGATGAGATCATTCGTGGTGATCGCTGGATAACAACAGGTGAATTGTGTTGCATTACGTCTTCGCCGAGTTTGCCCAACAAAAACTGTCGGATGTTGTTCTTTTGCATGACAATGCAAAACCACACACCAGCCGTTACACCGCTGCAGAAATTGAGAAATTGGGATGGCAAGTCTTACCTCACCCCCCATACAGCCCTTACCTGGCACCATCAGACTTCTATCTGTTCGGGCCACTAAAGGAAGCTCATCGTGGGATTCATTTTGAAGATGGGGAGACTGTGAAAAAGTCTGTGCGTCAATGGCTTAGGAAGCAAGACCCTGTATTTTACCACACTGGAATACATGCCCTAGTTAAAAGGTGGACCAAAACTGTGGAAAAGGACGGAGATTATATTGAAAAGTGACAAATTAATCGTCAATGTTGTAGTTTTCAAGCTATGTAAATTGGATTCAATTTTCTTGGCAATTAAAAGAGAAAACAAATAGGAGGCATTACTTATTGACCCACCCTCGTAGATATTACAAAAACACACCATTTATGTCTAAATACAATTTTTTGTAGAGTAAACTATTTCGGAGATATTCCTTGTTATTTGTGTCAGTTTTGGAAAATTTAAAACTTTTGTGAAATGGAGTGAGTGAGTGAGTGAGTGAGTGAGTGAGTGAGTGAGTGAGTGAGTGAGTGAGTGAGGAGTGAGTGAGTGAGTGTGCAGGGTTTAAAGGCCCACTGAAATGGAACATTGTTCATGTTTTTATATGTTAAGTGTGCAAACAGAACAGGATCTCAAAGCTTTAAAAGAATTGACTATCGCTCAAAGCCTTTTGCATCCTAATATTCCCCTTGTACCTACAAGGAAATAAACAATAAGATAATTTGTACAAATGTTTATCTCAACTAACACGAAGATACAGGAATAAGAGTTTGTAAAAATGGTTAGTATAAGAGTAGAGAAAGTCATGTAAGTGCAACACATCAGATTTTTTAATTTTCACAGATACATTGCCTTAATCCACACAAAACCAAAACTGAAATTGCTTCAGACTTAGGAATTGCTTACACCATGCAATTATTATTGGAGATTATTGCCAATGTGGTGATGAAGAAAGCAGACTAGCTTCAAGTGACAATGATCCAAGGGGCCTGCATGTGGTGTTTGTGGGGACAAAGCGGCATCAGGGCGAGTTTCCTCCAGTAAATAAACTGATTTCTTTAAAACAACACCAAGTTCAAAAGAATGTTTTCTTCATACATATGTATCTTTGTTGTTTGTAAATTTTTACATGTGTAGGTCCACTATATTGCATGAAATATCAAAGTTCCATTTGTAAATATTTCAGAGTTACAAGTAATCGTCCATGTTCCCCTTGACACACACATAAATCAGGTACAACTGTATTTCTTAAGCCGTGCTTTTCTCTGATCTGACAACTGAACTAGAACTTAAACTTTTTCAGTTGATAGTCATGTGATCATGAATGGACACCTTGTTTATTACGGAAGTTCTTTCCTCCGGCCAAGAACTAAACTGAACTGACAACTGAATCTCTTCTTATTCGTTTGTGACTAGACTTTTAAGTTTTCCACCAGAAATATATGTGTCAAAAATTACACGGTGATACAATAGTTTCTTTAGTTCAGTTCAGTTCAGTTCAGTAGAGCTTGGGCAATCTGAAGTGAGGTTAGAGTTGCAGTATTGGTTTGTTTACTTTGCAAATTGGACATAATGAGTGGAGAACAAGAGTTTTCACACAGTGAAGAGAAATTATTAATTTTATTCATCAGAAAGAATTTACATACAACCTGCAGCGTGCATACTATAGAAACGTAGAGAAAAACAGAGACTTTGGAAGGAGTAGAGGAATTAAGAAAATCAAGTACATAAGTAAATAAGATTTATTCTTTCTGGATAATGTTTAATAATTTTTAGTTTGTTTCTGTTCTGACAAAAGGCGTACAAAGATTCTGTAATACACAACAGAGGCAGATATAGCCTCGTCATGTATGTAGGTAGTAATCTAACCTCACTTGATCATTTGGTTAAGATTGCGTATTGATCAGAAATACTTTACCTGGGAGGTGTGAAGATCCTGAGTGTGAATTACTGTCATTTATGTGTATTACTACAAGTTGTGCAATAAACGAATGCAATATAATGCTACATATGCACAATAAACAATGGTGTACTAATGCAATTATAGACATCTGTTGTAATATAAAAATGCTAGGTTACGTCAGTGAATTCCGGCACTGATTGCAGTTAGTTTATCTATATCTAGATGTAGTAATATTAAGATTGGATTTAATTTAGGTGTTCATCTGAAGTACTCCAAGAACTAGTGTCATTGTCCTTCAGGTGTCTCATAACCTAAATCTCATAGACACCTTCTGAATTACGATTAGCATACAGAGCGTTTTCCACAGCTTTGCTCATTATCAGTATTATCTGTTAATTATCCACCAAAACAAACAACAAAGTATTCAATTCCAACTCACATTTTTCACTCCCAACCGCATTTCAGCCATTTTACTTAATGGTGTGATGTTTTCAGTTCAGTTTTCAGACTGGAGGAAAGCAAGGCTTTGTCTAGTGAAGCTTTTTATTATCCTTCTCAGCCTCTGGATGAGCCTCACATTATAAAAATCTGATGTGTTGCACTCACATGACTTTCTCTACTCTTGTACTAACCATTCTTACAAACTCCTATTCCTATATCTTCTTCGTGTTAGTTGAGATAAACATTTGTACAAATTATCTTATTGCTTATTTCCTTGTAGGTACAAGGGGAGTATGGGAATACAGTAGGCTTTGTGCGATAGTCAACTCTTTTAAAGCTTTGAAATCCCATTCTCTTTGCACGGTTACCATATAAAAAATAGAACAATGATGTTCCATTTCACGTAAGTTTTAAGTTTTCCGAAACTGACACAAATAACAAGGAATATCTCCGAAATGCTTCACTTTACAAAAATATTTCAGCAAGATCTACATTTTTGGTATAGTAAGATTTTGTCTATCTCTTACGGTTTACGAGTTATTCAAAAGTCATCCAGAGTAAACAGGACTACATAGGCTATAGCCAGAAAATTCAAAATATACATTTCATTTGTCATACAAATATCTTAAACATATAGCATTTTAATCAAAATCGTTAGAGCCATTTTCAAGATAATCAAAATTTTTTAAAAATTTTCCATGTAAAGGGTAGTTTAGGGTGGGGCTATTTTCTTCAAAATCTTCGTGTCACATCCTTGAAAGACATTCAACTTAAATACCAACTTTGGTTTTTGAGTTATGCTGTTCACAGACTGAGACACACAGACTCACAAACATGGACCTTTTTCTAAACAATGCTTTTTTGGTTTCAGGGGCTCTCAAAACATATATTTCTGGTGAAATCTTGACATCAAATTTTTGGGTGGAATACCAGTAGAGAAAGTAAAAAAGGACCATACAAAAAAGGTTAAAAAAACTTTGGGTTTCTTGGTTGCTCAACTGAAGCTATGCCTGGCACTTTGTTCACAGCAGAAACAAAACTGACAATGGAAATATGGCCAGCTCCTGGGAGCCATCTCAGCTTCGTTTCTTAACAATGCTATCAAGCAAGCTCTAGCAGCTGAGATGGCCCCCATAACTACAAGGAAAACAGATACACAAAATCAGCATGCAGGAACAGGAAACAGCAACCTTCCTGTTGGGATTCTTTGGTTTAGAAAGCTTCCCTTGATTCTGCACTCCTGCACAGATGATGCTCCATTTCTGCCACTGTTCCCAGACTTTACAGTTTACTAGCACCTAAAAAGCTACAAAGATTCAGACTTAAGCTCCTCTTCTGAGTTGGTAAGTTGACGCTGCTCGTTACTTCCAGGATGTGGCTGTTGAAATTTCCCTATATACATGCAGTATATTTGAACACCATGGCCAGGCACCAAATCTTTATTATTGATATAGCCTGTAAATGTTGAATCACAAAAGCGACACTTGCCATGCAAACTGAGAAATGCCCCTTCCTCACTTGCTTCAACAACACTCGAGTATAACATCCTGCACTTTGCTTCTGTAGCAGCCTTAAACAATTTGTTGATATGACTCCAACCATGCCTATTCAGGAATGGCTCTCCATATACCAGCTCCAGAGACACTCTGAGCCATTCTTCTTCCGACAGATTGATTACAAACTTGACTGTTTTTGGTTCTATATCCTCTTGCATATGATAATCGTGATCATTATTTTTAACTTCATCTGAATCACCTCTTTTGTCATCTTCATCACAGTTTACATTTGTCCCAAGCCGACCTTTATGTCTTCCCTCGGTGTCTAAGCCGAGGTACGACTGTAAGTTGTATCTGTTACACTTGACATACGTGTAGATGTTGTTTGCGCTGGTGTTGTAGACTCCCTGTAGCATGCTGTTAAGAAGTTCACAGATGAACTGCCAACAGGGAGCTGTTTTAGGTTGTATCTGTCCATCCTTGGTCAACAGAGCTTCCTGGTATTCCTGTAATAGCTGTGCTACCATCTCCACCGGAAAATTTGGCTTCTTCCCTGGTTTTCCCTGCAGTAAAAAAAATCTGATGTGTTGCGCTCACATGACTTTCTCTACTCTTGTAACAAATAATGTAAATATAAGAATGGGGGCATAGCAATTTATACCCAAAATGATTTAGAGGTAAAAAAACCTTGAGTTAAAAAGTCTTTGTAGTGAAAAGGTAATTGAAGCAACAGGGATAATACTAAATGAATATAAACTCATTGTAATTGTAATTTACAGATCTCCTATTGGGGATGAAAAAGGCTTTCTTAAAAGTCTTGAAGAGATCTTAAGTTATCTGATAAGTTTTAAACACAAAGTAATTTTGTGTGGTGATATTAATGCCCAGTTTGATGTGACAAAAAGACATCACACAGTAAATTTGTTTCAAAATGTATTACAACAGATGGGTTACCATTGTGCAAACAAACTTCCCACAAGGGGTACATCATGTTTAGACAACATGATCACAAATTTAAAGCAACACACTTATAGCATAAAAGTTTTGGACCATGGGCTATCAGATCATTGTGGTTTATACCTTGAAATGGGTATACTTAAGGTTGAAAATATTCCTAAGAGAGAAGTAAGAGAGGTCAGAGATCTGAATGTGAGCAGTGTAAATAAGCTTAAAGAGAGTCTGACATTAGTAAATTGGGAAGAAATATTAGGGGATATTACAAAAACAGCTGAAAAAAAGTTTGAATCATTTTTTATTACATTTTTAAATCTGTTCAATAGTGAATGTAAAATAAGAAAACAAATTGTACAAAACGGATGTAAAAGAAAAACAATTAAAACAGGTGACTGGTATAATTCAGGCTTAAAGGAAAAAAAGACAGGTTAATGTTATTAAGAAGTATATATAAAAGTATTCCAACAGAACAGCATTTGAACATTATAAGGAAGTACAGAAAGCATTATAGGAAGTGTATAATAAAAGCTAAGCAAGAAGCAAATCAAAGAGTAATAAAGAATTCAGAAAATAAACTCAAAGCAGCATGGGGAATTACAAATTCTGCAACTTGAAGAAAGAACAATAAGAGTACAAATAATGTTGAAGAAAGTCTTACTCCAGATGATTTCAACAGATTTTTCATAGACTATGTAAAAGAAATCACTACACAAATAAACTTGGGGGCCGGGAATTCTGTTAATGTAATCAGCAATGTTCAAGCTAATCCAGGTTTCACACTCAGGGAAGTTACGTATTTAGTAGTCATTAAAGCAGCAGAAAGACTGTATAATGTATAATTGCTGTCTCAATGCGTAAGAAAGAAATGGCTGAGAAGGGGAAAAAGAACAGTGGGGAATGTGGGTAGAGGCTGTGCCATATTACGCAGAATATTTCAGTGAAGTGAAAACTGTTTGGAGTTCCCTGAATGCAGAAGAAGCATTGCTACAGCACAGTAATACTTTGCTAAAAGTGGCACCAAAGAAAAGATACAGTACATCCATAATCATTTCTCTAACATACCTAGACTTCTAAAGCAGCTGGAAGTTCAAAATAGTTCCTAGGTACATTCACTTTCTCTAATTGATGAAATTTCAGTTATATTGTTGTCAGAAATATGCAGGGTTGTAAAAATTGTGCCTGACAAACTCAATCAGGTGCTACAGGAATATTCGGTTACAAAACACTGTATCAAGTTTCTAAAAAGCGTATAAAATTGCAAGCGTAGATAAAAAATGGAGCATCATTCTTAAGATATGAAATACATCCCTGATTACCCACAAAGATAATCAGTGGCAATATTTCGCTTGACTACTGGTCATGGCTGTCTCACTGCACACCTTCATATACAATACCACACAGTGCAACCTCTGCAAACATCCAAATTCAATTATGGACAAAAAACACTTACTAATATGCCCAGCAATTCCAAAAATAGAAGAGCTTCACACACAATTAATATCTTATTACTGGGATGCCAGACGGAGAATGGATGAAGTCCAAGTTCCAGAGCATTAGCAAACAACAACAACAGCAGTTTCTAAAAAGCTTCCCGGTGAAGAAACACATACTGAGGAGGAGTTCACCGAAGAAGAACTGTGCTGCTTTTCTCATGTGCCTTGACGTCATGTGACATCGAAAGAACATTTTACTATATCAATCAGTTTTCATTGATAGAAGCATGACATTTATACAGGAAAATCTCAGGACGACCATCCATATAGTAAGAGTTTTCTGAAACTATTTATCATATTAAGGAAATTGAAGCAACAAGATTCTAAAGTAAGAACAAATTAGAAACTAAAAACTTCACTTATCTTAGTAATATTGCAGGTTCATGGTGCAAAGCTGACTAAAAGCTGACAAAGCTTTGAGAATGAGTTGGAGTCAACTCAAAACTTTCGTCAGCTTTGAACCAAGAACTTGCAACATTACTAAGATAAGTGAAGTTTTTAGTTTCTAATTTGTTCTTACTTTAGAAGTATTTATCATCATATTTGCATATATTTGTTTTTGCTTAATTTGATGCTTATTTTCATCTTTTTTTTTTTTTTTTTGCTTATTTTACTATTTTATTGTGCTTAGAAATCCAGACTTTATTCATTACACAGGTAAGTAAAGTGACAGTGTGGACTAAGTAGAATCATAGATGAACTGGATCACGTTACTGAAGCGATGGCAAGAACTGAAATCACAATATTGTGATGCTGGCCTCAGCACACAGCAAAGGAATGGTCGGGGCCAAGCTACTTCACACCACATGGCAGGCTGGTGAGCAAACAAAGGCGCACCACTCATGCAAGCGAACATGTGACTACACAAAAGGGGTTTTCTCTGGAGCCTTTGAGAAAAGTCTGATTACATCATCAGTAGCATTTTGAAGGAGATTGTTAATTTTTATGCCAACCAACTTACTGCTGGTGTTTTTAAACACACAAGCTGTGTGTGGGCAATGTTTGCGGGTAGAATCTCTGATGTGAGATTCCCTTTGTGGTCTACTGGGAAAATACAAATTGGTTGGGGAATTTAATGTCATACTGGCAAGTTGTCATGGTAGCTTAATGGGTAGAGTAGCCGAAAATGAAGTGGAAGATCCATGGTGCAAATCCCGGCTATGGCATCAGTCCTGATTCTACCTCTTAGGTGTGATGTCACCCTCTGTATATAAGGGGACGAGGAAACAGCACAGCAGTTAGTTAAAGAGTGACAGTTATAGACATGAGTCAGTAAGTGTGTCAGTGAGTGCGAGACAACTGTGTGGTAACTGTCATGATGTTGTCTTCATTGGTCATCATGAAGAACATTTAACGAGTGTCAAGTGATTGCATCGTCATAGTGTATGAGAGACAGAGAAAGTGGGGAAAGACACTGAAAAGACTGAGGCAAGGTTATGGAAGTAAAAGTTGTGAGTTGTGATAGCATGAAAGACTAAATAATGTTAACAAGAAGAAGAAATCTGTGTATTTGTGATACAATTTTAGAAGACAATAAAGTGACAGAAAAGTAAGTGGACTGGATTCTGTTACAATATCTTACCCGTACATATGGCTCCATTACATAGTCTGGGATAGCTGGCTTCTTGCTGGGACTTCCCTCTCCATTTGCTTCATCACTACACGACTGCCTAATAACAAAACAAAGCCCTGATTCAATGTAAAGAGCAACGCTTTTACAAATGAGGTACAAGACTCATATGTTAAATTACATTACATTGTTAAACAAGGAAAAATTGAAGCTATTAACAGTGAAGCAACAAGATTCTAAAGTAAGAACAAACTAGAAACTAAAAACTTCACTTATCTTAGCATTATTTGCTGACCCTGGGTTTCAAGCTGTGTCCAGCTCATTCTCAAAGCCCAGGGTCAGCAAATAATACTAAGATAAGTGAAGTTTTTAGTTTCTAATTTGTTCTTACTTTAGTACATTACATTGTGTTGATGGCTAGGTAGGCCTTGAACATGGAACATCCCAAAAATACATGCAAATATACATAGACAAGGTGTACAAAATTTAAAATTCTGTTGATAAAATGCCTAGCTACAACAAATATCGCAACACTTCCAGTATCTAATAAACTAAACATAAAATTATTCCATTTGGCCTTTACAACCCATGTCACTGCATATTTATATCCTTACTAGGATGCTGTAATGAAATAGTCCGCTGTATCTGATTTTTACTGACTTTGTCAAAGCCTTTTATTCGGTAAACAGGAACTTTATATGGAGGAAGCTTCAACAAATTAGTATGCCTGCAAAAATTATTAATATAATCAATAGTATGTATGAGAGCAGCGTCTGCTATCTTGAACATGAAGGAAAACTTTCTGCACCTCTCCCCTTGGAAAGAGGAGTCAAACAGGGATGTTTCTTGTCACCATTATTGTTTATTTTGATGCTAGATGGCATGCAGAAAAATGCACTCCTAATCCTCCTAGAAATAATCCAATAGATTTCATTAAGATAGCAAATAAAGAGTTGACAGAGTGACTAAATGAACTAGAAGACTCATCAGAAGTATGCAGAATTGTTACACTTGAACATCTATACAATCAATTCCCTGAAACAGAGTGACTCAGAATTGACACAGATGGTTCTGCAGATAAATTGAGGAATAATGTGGGAAGAGGTATATACTGTAAATACTTTTCACATTATTTTACATCGCCTAGACTATCCACAAATTTTGATGGTGAAGTGGTTGGAATATAAGGAACATTAGAACAGATATACTATAGGACTGCTATAAAAGAAAATAAAGTAGTTGTTCTTACAGATTCAGTGATGATGCCATGTAATTCTAGAAAAAATTCAAATAAATACAGAGAAATTAAAAACTCACCAAGTCGTGCAGACGAGCAGCAGCACACCCCTCACATAGGTCAAGAGGTACACACCGTGTGCTAGCCAATTACATACCATGTGTTGCATTTCCGTCAAAGTCCAACTGTTAAGCACAAACACTACAATAGCTATAGCTATAGCCATCACTTGTTTCACACAACCCAAAGTTAACATTCCACGATTTAAAATTCCAATAATGGATTTATACTTGCAGTCATTACACTTTGAGATACACTGATTTTTAGATATCCACCTACACCTGAGATGTAGATATTGGAACCAAACAGTGCAACGTTAGAATGCCTTGCACTACTTTTGTTAATTGGCATCTTGACTGAAAAGTATTATTATGCTCTTTGTGTTCGTTATCGGAGAAGAAATTGAAGACAATTGTATTTCCGGTAAAGTGTCTCCAAAACCAACTCCTTTTCAATATTATAAGGCATTTTAATTACTTTCACCAAAGAGTAAAGGTTCCGATGAGCATGAGCAGTAAATCCTTTTTATTCTTTCTGTGTTATACTCACATAACTTTCTCTACTTATTCTTCTACAAATTAGTCTTACAGCAGCTTATTCTTCAAGCTTCTTGTTAATAAAATACATTTTGTTATAGGTACAAGAGAAATACTGAAGGCTAAAGTGGCAGTGAAATCTTAAAAAATCGCATGTGCTGCACTCACATGACTTTCTCTACTCTTGTACTAACCATTCTTACAAACTCTTATTCCTATATCTTCTTCGTGTTAGTTGAGATAAATATTTGTACAAGTTATCTTATTGCTTATTTCCTTCTAGGTACAAGGGGAACATTAAAATACAGTAGGCTTTGTGCGATAGTCATATGTTTTAAGGCTTTGAGATTCTGTTCTCTCTGCACACTTAACATATAAAAAAATGAACAACGATGTTCCATTTCACAAAAGTTTTAAGTTTTCTGAAACTCACACACATAACAAGGAATATCTCCGAAATGGTTCACCCTAAAAGAAAATTTATTTAGACATATACTGTGTATTTTAGCAAGATCTGCATTTTTTGTATAGTACGATTTGGTCTATCTCTAACGGTTTACCAGTTATGCAAAAGTCTACAGGGGCTATAGCCAGAAAACTGAGGATATACATTTGATCTGTCATAAAAATATCTCAAATATTTGACATTTAATCAAAATCGTTGGAACCATTTTCAAGAAAATAAAAATTTTCGAAAAATTTTCCATGTAGTTTAGGGTGGGGCTATTTTCTTCAAAATCTTCGTGTCGTATCCTCGAAAGACAAACTTAAATACCTACTTTGGTTTTTAAACAACTTTTTGTTTTTGAGTTATGCTGTCCACAGACACATGGACCTTTTTCTAAAAATGCTTTTTTTGGATTCAGGGGGTCTCAAAACATATTTCCGATGAAATCTCGACATCGAATTTTTGGGTGGAATACAATACTTCCCCTACTTACCAGTAGAGAAAGTAAAAAGTGAGTCACATGCAGTTTCATTGTTCTGAGTTATGAAACTCAAGAAAGTATACATGCTCACATAAAATAGCAAGAAAAGACTTAATGACAAAAATTACAACATTAACACATAAGCTGCAATCTTGTTGGTTGCATCCACACTATAGAGTCTTCATTTGATGTATGGTCAAGCTAGCGGGAATTTGTTTGGTGCTACCAAGAAGCATGCTGTTTACCAGTAGAATAGAATACTCATGGCCCATTAAATTCAAGCACACAGATTTCTCCTCCATATGCAGTTTCTATTAAAGAGTGCATGAAATAAGGCACATGAGCATCTCCAATCCCTAATCAGCTATGGTGCGCTGTGCAAAAGAGAGGGGAGATATGCATGTGAGACAGCAACGAATGAGGTAAAGGATTGCAAGGTGCCGAATTAAAACCAATCATAACAATTTCTCTCTCCTTATAACAAGACAATAGCTATGAAATCCTATAATTTGCTTCAAATATAAATTCCTTGTTTAAACAGACAATTTTCATTCGCAATCTACAACAATTGAGTCAAGGGAACTTACATCCATCATGATGGAAACTGTTGAAGATTACAATTCCGGCTTTTAATTTTTTGGTATATCCCATTAACACAACATACAATGTATATATCAAACCATTATTTACTTACTGCAGCGAAGTTCTTGTAACAGCAAACACAAAAAAAATTCAAATCTTTCAAAACCAAAGTCTGAGATTAATTACAGGTGCTATCAAAACCACACCAATAGCAGCTATGGAAATACTAACCAACCAATACCCCATTGAATATGAAATACAAAAAGCGGCTCTTATTCAACACGAAAAGTTGATCAGACTCCCATTCAATACATGGCACAAGAGAAATTTTACACATACACTAAAGACTCAGGAGAGCTTTCTTTCCAAAATTCAGGACATCAAGAAGGATGTACACCTTCCTAATTCAAAGGAAAACTTCATATCTAAAGTCAATCCAATACATACATTAGACATCACATATTATTTACACCTGACAGAAGAAGTTAAGAAAAGTGATACTCCAACTAGTGTTCTAAAATTATTGGCATTAGAGACAATCCATACTAGATTCCCAGAACATGAGTGGCTCCATATTTATACTGGTGGATCATTGATATCAAACCAAGATGGAGCAGGTGCTGGAGTCACATGTCACCTCTTTTCCTATTACAAATCTTTAAGTTATGGAACTACTAACTTTGATGGAGAAATTGAAGCAATTCGAATGGCCCTACAAAATCTTTTGTACAGAATTTCACATTTTCAGCAAGCAGTTGTTCTCTCAGATTCCAGGGCAGCAATTATAGCAATTACTTCCAAGTTGTCACCAAAAAACCAAACTATTATAGAATGTTGGAAGATGCTTAGCCATCTAACAGCACTTCAAAAACACCTAGTCTTCCAATGGATACCAGCTCACTGTGGACTGAGTGGTAATGAGAAAGCTGATTTTCTTGCAAAAAAGGGTACCAGCGGTGTACAAAAGTCTATAGTTAATCTACCATTTTATGCAGCTAAAAGATTAGTCAACTCTGAATTCAAAAAAATTGTTGCAAAATATTACTATGAAAAATCAAAGAATAAAAGATGGGAACTACCAAACATTCAAACAGTAATTCCTGAGTATCCTCGAAAAACAGCAGTTGCAACCTTCAGGTTGATTACAGGACATGATTGTCTGGCAAAACATTTAAACAGAATTGGGATATATTCTTCACCACTCTGTCCTCTATGTGATCTGCAAGAGGAAATGGATCGAGACCACCTTCAAATATGCCCGGCCACTTCTAGTGCCCCATCCATCAGTGAAAAATATTGGAGAGCAAGAGGATTAATGACTTCATTGTCAGAAATCCAACATTAGCTAACAACAACAACAACAACAACATTTTCTGTAAATATTTTCATGTAAATATTTTTTTTATTGGAGTGAAAATGAAAAAGTTATGTGCGATTTAAATAAATTTAAGTAGATGCGGTTGAGTATTTAAGTCATTTCTGATATTTCTCATATTTTTCTAAAAGAGTTATGCAAAATTTCTGCACATATGTTAACCAGTTTGTAAATTATATATTCTAAGTAAAAATGTACATTATTTATTAGCAAATGCCTAAGCACAATTTCAGACCGGTTTTTACACTTATTTTTCCAGTGTGGCTTTCTCGGTTGTGTATTTTATACATTTTTCAGCATTTTCAGAGTGAAACTGCAGAAGTAGTTTCCCCATTATGTGCTAACTAAAACTTGCTATACAGTTATTAATGTAAGGCAGTATGTTACAACAGTACGTACATCAAAGTTTGGTATATATACATTTTTTAAGTGAAACCAACAATTGAACAAATTTATTTTTTAACACCCAGTTGTGTTAAAACTGTATTTCTTAGCAAACTTATTTTACAGCTCAATAAGGAACACAAACATGCAGTATTGTTTAAAAATTGTGAACATTGCATAGTGAAGAGACCTTTTTATAATATAACTTACATTTATGGTTTCAAACACATAATCCTGGACTGACTTGACTTACCTGCACCAAACATTGCAGCTATGCTTCTTTATAACAGATACAACATGAGTCATAATTTTCGAACACCCACGAAAGCACTTGGAATTTTCGAAAGTTCTAATATCACTCCCCTTAAAATACAATACCTAAAACTATATATTTTAAAGAACATATGCTTGAAACCACAAAGTTCACTGAATGATCACTTGCATTGCATGCCTTAGCTGTTGACACCTGACTCTTTTTAAATGCAGTGTTTGTACACATTTCTTCCGAGGCCAAGTCTTTTAAAAACTTGTAAACACTGAAAATAATTGCCCGCAGATCTGAATGCAACACATTCCCTTTTTATCTACTTGTTCTGTAAGCCATTACGTTTGGATAATGCAATGATTCCTAACAGCAAAATGAGTTACAGTAACTGTAAGACACAGATGTAATTGTACATATATATCTTGAATATGACTCGGAGGATTCATAACAATAAACTAAACTCCTTAGAAAATGATTTGAGATGTGTTAAAAAACAACCACGATGCAATGCATGTGGCATTTGCTATTGCTGACAGCAGTGTTTATTTAATTGCTGAGATCTTAGGCTACAGTCCACCTAAAATATTGTTTCTTGAACAGTCAGCTTCAACATTTCCAGCTCTTTCCAGTGGAATACTTTATAATAATGAGCCATTGCTGGATTTGTTGAGCACAAAAATAAAAGTGAAAAGCAAATATTGCGCTAGACAATGCGTTAGCGAACTGGACAACGTCGCCACCCTAGGATAGGCTACTTGCTCTCACCCATCTTCGTCTAGCTCTGCCTCATGTGCCTTCTTATTCCGGACGCCCTTTAAAAGATAAAGTGTACTGGAATAATCTGTATATGTTGTGATGCAGAAACTCATTTGATGGCAGTGGTGTATGCAGATCATCACTCGACTTTACCAGTCGTATTTTTTTATAAGTAATGTATGTTTTAAAGTCAATAAAGTAATTGTTAATAAAAGTAACAAAAGCAATTAAAGATAAATGAATGACAATAACAATATAAGTAAATTAAATAAATAAATAAAGAGAAATAAGAAAAATATTGGGTTTTGAGAATCATAGTTTAACAGTTTTATTTAAAATATAGCTTGGCATCATTCTACTGGCATGGGTAAGCTAGCAAGCCAGACACACGCTCTGGACGTGTTAGTGGAAGAGAAAGGACGCCGTAAGCATGGTCCATTTAAATATTGTAATACATCAGTGATATCAAGTCTAATTTGTTTTAATAACCATAAAGTGTTATTAATGTATCTATGGTGGATAATAAAGTTAAAAGTACAACAATAGGAAGTGAATATTTCACAATTTTTGAGGTCAGCACATCTTATATGGGATAGCAAACAAGTTCAGACATTAAACTTGATGAAAATTCAATAATTATTTGGTCACTCTCCAACACACCTGCACATACCCAGAGAAAACGATCCTTGCTCCAATATTTAGCTAGGCAGAGAATTACAATTTCGAGTACTGGAACAACCAGTAATGCAACCTCGTGGAACCAACAAAGTAATAAGAGATGTTGCTTGCCACACACCACAATTGTTATAAGTGTATTCTGGTACCAATACGATCATCAAAGCTGAGACAATCCAAGGTTTGTTGAGGACAAACTGCCATTTCTACATGGAACTTCTAGACGATGTCGGAGGCCGAGCAGGTAATGATAATATTGTTACAGTTGAAAGAACTGAATGACACTATAACGAGAGAAATTATTGCAATTTTGGAATAATAATTAACAAGTGTTACTACAAATATTGTTAAGAGGTAGGCAGCTGGATATATAGATAGATACTTTATTTCACTGCTTCGGGCATGTCCCGGTGGCAGCGCTGTTAATATAATACAATGTAATTGAATATAATACAATATAATTCAATATATTTGTCAATATAATACAATATAAATCAATATAATACAATGTAATTATTCCTGCCAACAAGATTTATGTAATATGAGAACTATAAATCATTACTTTTTAGCCTCTCTTAGAGATTATTAACACTTAGAGGCAAAGTCTCCAGTAACTCTGCAGTCAAATTGTTCCAGTCATCAATTGTTCTACATATTTGTAAAGGAAAATTTACCTAGATGGTTTCCTGTTCCCTATTTCTTATTTTTTTTGAGTGATCATTTCTCCCCCTATATGATGGGATTAACAGCCGCTTTGTTACGTCTTTCCATGCAGATTCCCCCTTATACGCTCTAAATATTGCACATAGCCTTGCCCGTTTTCTACGTTTCTCTAGTGATTTCCAAGAGGTAGCAGTGCCTGTAGAATTTTTGAAAGGTTTTGCTCTGTCTACAAATTTAGCTACTCGTTTATGAACTCTCTCGAGTGCTAGTTTTTGCCCAACCCAATATGGATCCCAGCATGCCATGCGCGCTATATTCTAATATTGGCCGGACTAAGGATGTGTATGCTAAGTTTCGCAATTTCCCATTGTTGTGTTTTAATATCCTCAATATAAAGTGTAGTGCTTTACAGTGACCAAGTTTACATGTTCCCCCCGCTCCAATCTTTCATTTATTATTACACCTAGGTATCTAGTGCTATTTATCCTGGGTATTTTCTTGTTTTCTAATTTATACACATTTTCTTCTGTTCTTGCCCTTTAAAATATAATTGTTTTGCATTTACTTGGATTTATCTCCATTTGATTGGATTGTGCCCAGAGTTGAATTTTGTTTAAATCTTCTTGTAAGTTTTTAACATCACATTCGCTCTTAATATTTCTATAGATTATACAATTGTCCATAAAGAGGCAAAAGTGTGAGAGATGTGTGGACATCTCTAATATCCATCATGACAAAGGTTATTGTACCTAGTCATATCATAAGTTGTGCCACAAACATAAATGTGAATACCACAAGAAAGAATGACACTAGCCAAAACATTTTCATACCATTTATTAACTATAATATAGTGAATACAAACAACAGATAATTACTCAAAATGTCTTCGTTTGCAGACCACACAGACTTTTAAACAGCACGACCAATCATCTATAGCAGCACGTATGATATTTAGGTATAAATTCTGTACTGTTCACTTCAAATCTCATTTTAAGGTGAGACAGTATTTGTATATGCATCCCCTATAGTGAACAATTTAAATGTGAACTTGATTTTAGTTTAATGTATGTTTGACTCTGTCTAGAGTCACTCTTTTGTCACCAGGAAGATCATCAATTAGTGACAATAATTGTTGTAAAGAGTAGATTTTAATTGTATTTATGTAACTGAGTTGTGTAATATATGTATTTGATAAAAAATGTTAAGAGACAAATTATAATGGTTCTCTTAGCGAGTTTGAGATTGTGATAATTCTTAAAATACGATGACAGGTAATAACGTCACAAGTAAGCACAACAATGTGTAATATTATGCGAATGCAATACCCTAGCAATGCGGGATGTTGAATTGTGACGACTTCAGCAAATGTAGACAGGGAATTTATGTGCCGCTGTTCTAAAAGGATTATTAATTGTTTTAAATACTCCCGGACCAAGGTTTTATAGCGAAAAAGAAGTAATTCTTTTAGTTATTCTTCGTAAAGTTAAATATATTATCTATACTATGATAATACTATTGAAAGAGGCGAGAAAAAGAGTTTGTGTATTGTGTTTGTCTACACGTAGACTAATACAGCTATGTCAAATTTCTTTAGGTTTTCTGAAAGCTCTTGTCAGTACCTTTAATATCCTGGCTTATTTGTTTAAATTGGGCCATTAACAGAGAAATTATGGCCAAAATAAGGTTTAGAGTAATTGTGACTGTTACGTGTAAGATTGCGTCTTCTCAGGAATGACACCTATACAGATAAATTTAATAAGCAAAAACCCTGTCCGAATACAAAATTTGATCAAAATCATTAGAACCATTTCCAAGTTATGCAGAATACACACACACACGCACGCACGCACCCACGCACGCACACACCCACCCACACACACACACACACACACACACACACACATATATATATTATACATACATACGCACACAAGAATTGCTATTTAAATATATAAGATTATAGCTAATCAATGTTTTGGATAGTTCATTCTATGTTGGACTACTCACATTTACAGTTGTGACACAACTAGGCAGTTTAAATTTCCATGCACTTGAGTTTAAGGAGTGATGAGGATCCGACTCTGTCATGCTTCCCAAATGAAGGCTTGTACAAAGCTTACCTGAAACCTCTATAACCTAATAACACCACAGCAGTGAGGCAGATTACTTACTCTTCATCGTTTTCTGAGCCTCCTTGTGGTCCATTCTGTATACACTCGGTTTCTCTCTCAGTCTTGTCAGCAGCGTCTTCAGACATATCCGACTCTGTCATGCTTCCCAAATGAAGGCTTGTACAAAGCTTACCTGAAACCTCTATAACCTAATAACACCACAGACCATCATGTGGCACAGCAGTAAGGCAGATTACTTACTCTTCATCGTTTTCTGAGCCACCTTGTGGTCCATTCTGTATACACTCGGTTTCTCTCTCAGTCTTGTCAGCAGCATCTTCAGACATATCTTCTTCCAGCTGTACCAACACAAATACAGTACACTTATTACATTTCCCAAACACAACTCAGCTGCAACAATGTATTTATTCATTTGTTAAATCCTACTGGCTCATTAATGGGACATTATATCTAAACATCTAATGTGTTACACTCACTTCATTTTTACTTTCTCTACTGGTAACTAGGGGAAGTATTGTATTCCACCCAAAAATCTGGTGTCGAGATTTCACCGGAAATATATGTTTTGAGGCCCCCTGAATCCAAAACAAGTATTTTTAGAAAAAGGTCCATGTGTGTGTGTGTCAGTCTGTGGACAGCATAACTCAAAAACGAAAAGTCGGTTAAAAACCAAAGTTGGTATTTAAGTTTAATGTCTTTCAAAGATGCGACACTAAGATTTTGAAGAAAATAGCCCCACTGTAAACTACCCTTTACATGGAAAACTTTTTGAAAATTTTGATTTTCTTAAAAATGGCTCTAACGATTTTGATTAAAATGTCATATGTTTGAGATATTTTTATGACAAATGAAATGTATATCTTGAACTTTCTGGCTATAGCCCCTGTAGTCATATTTACTCTGGACGACTTTTGCATAACTGGTTAACCATTAGAGATAGATCAAATCATACTGTTCAAAAAATGTAGATCTTGCTAAAATATACAATTTATGTCTGTATAAATTTTCTTGTAGGGTGAACCATTTTGGAGATATTCCTTGCTATGTGTGTGAGTTTCGGAAAACTTACAACTTTCGTGAAATGGATCATTTCATTTTTTCATATGTTAAGTGTGCAAAGACAATAGAACCTCAAAGCTTTAAAAGATTTGACTGTCACACAAAGTCTACTGTATTCTAACATTCCCCTTGCACCTACAAGGAAATAAGCAATAAGATAAGTTGTACAAATGTTTATCTTAACTAAAACGAAGAAGATATAGGAATAAGAATTTGTAAGAATGGTTAGTACAAGAGTAGAAAGTCATGTGAGTGCAACACATCAGATTTTTTCTATTCTTTGTTCTGTGCACAATTCTTACAAAATCTTATTCATTTATATACTTCTTCACTAAATATTTCGTTTTAACCATGAGGTGAATAAAGTAAGCTAAAGTGAGCCATATTTTCAAAAAATGCAACACTATGTAATAGACTATTACATATGTTTAGTTTTTCTGGGCTTGTAGGCCGTGGTCTAGAAGGCATTGTAGATACCAACATTTTGCCAAGTACTGCACTTGGCATTATCAGGATAACACGATCCACTGTCTGCACTGGTCAGAGTTTGAATGTGGAAGCAAAGACAGTTAATGTCGGTTAGGGTTTTTGTTATATATATAGTGGGGGGGGGGGGCAGGGCATTGTTATGAGCCAATCACTAGCCAGTGCAACAATGCTTGACTTTGACTTTTATTCATATATGAATTTGACTCTGTCCCATATCATTCTTTCATTGCCAAGAAGATTGTCTATTTACAAGAATGATAATTATTGTTAAATATTATATTTGAATTGTGTTTATGTAATTAAGGGTTATTTTGTATATATTTGATGTCAAAAGTGTCAAGAAGACAAATTAATATTGTTTTCCTAGTAAATTTGTGATTATAGTGAAACACAAAAATGTCATAAAATGAAGTCACAAGAAAGCATAATGAAGAGATTAAATATTCAAACACGTTACCGTAGGAATGTGGTAACATTAAAATTTCTCTTGGTCCGCTGACTTTAAATAGAACAGACATGTGGCTCAAATAATATTTGTGGACCAAGGTTTAGAAAGTGAAGAATACATTATTTGTAAGTCTAACTTTGAGAAGTTAAACCATATAATGAGTATCAATTACTATAAGACACTTAAATCGATGAAATATAACAAAAGAGAATGCATTTTGCAAAATTTTGCTAAACCTTTTGATACAAAATCTCGATCCTGCTAAGAAATATGAATCAGTGAAACTTAAGAGTTTTAAATTGTGCTCAATTTAAACACTGTATTAATCTACAAAGGTGGAAATACAATTTCAGCAAAAATAAAAATTGAGTTCAATAATTCATCTTGCCCTGTACCATCACCCAAGATAGCAAAAGGGTGTCATCATCTCAATAGCCAGAACCTTTTACAAAAACTGCACCAGTGCCAGAAAACAAAAGTGTATGAGAATATTACATATGTTATAAAAGCATTCATAAAATGTTAAAAAGTATAATTAAAATGGGATATAAAAATTCATGGAATAAGCACAAGACTGTTTCATAATACAGATGATTTCTGGCAGTTTATAAAAAATAAATTGCACGCACGCACCCACACACACACACCCACCCACACACACACACACACACACACATCGGGAATATAATGGCAGAAATTTGAAAGATCCCATTGATTGCCCAGAAATTCAATGTGACCTAGAGTCTCTCTGTACACGGAACACATTGTTACTCAATCCACAGGCGGAGGAATTCACCGGAAGACTACGCTCTTACTTAAATTTTGTATCTGTTAAACCAAGAGGTGAGTTTCTCTTATTTTCTGTTTTTGAATCCTGAGGTAATGCTGTTGCTTGTATTGCTCTAGAATCTGATAAAACACGTTTTTACATTTTTGTAGCCAAACAGATATTTTAGAGCAGTGCAGATTGCATCAATTCCTCCATCAAAATTTGTACTGTTTTTCCCCACAGTTTTGTAAAAGGAGTAAAACAGCCCCATCATCATCACTTACAAATGAGCCATCTGTATATATACGTGTCCATTCTTCAGGATATTTGATTTGCAGTGTTTCTAATGCTGCCATTTTAGTAGATCTGAACTTATTGTTTGTTTCTTGATGATTTCACAGAGGTCTAAATTATACTCTATTTCAAAGCTTTCTACTGGAGTAATGGGACATAATAGGTATGTGTAGTTTTTCTTTCAGCTGTTTTACTTCTTCCACAAATCCTGTTTGGGTTTTTAATGTATATTTCAAATTCTGATGCTTGTCTAGCTTATTAAATGATAAATTTTTATAAATTATATGTTTATTGATTATGTTGAAAAATGTGATAGTATGAGTAGTATGATTTTTTAATTCTGCAAATATTAATAATATACAGAATGATAATAATAATTATATTAAGGGAAATAATAATTATTGTTTTAAGAAAATATAAGAACATTGATATAATGATCTTGCCATATTCATCGATTTCTTTTTGCTAAAATGGTGTCTAATATCAAAATGAGATGCATGGCATAGTGAATAATCACAAATTAAACAAAATGATTCTTCACTGTATAAAACACAGAAATAATCTTCCCATTCTTGATGAAACATGCACATAGTCATTCTGAATGCCTGTCCAAAACTGTTTACTAGTTTCAACTGCACTGTGTAGCCGACTGTCATGCAGGGAGGTACACAACTGAATAGGGGAGGTGACTCGTTAATGATATGCCTGATCTAAACCCAAGAGATGCACCACAACACACTGCATAGACATTCACACATGAGACTTGACTATGACTATTTTTGGAAGTAGGTTTCTCTATAGCACCTCAGCCTAAGAAGACTTTGTGCACTTCCTGTTTTCTAATCTAAGGATCAATATCTACGTTTTCAATTAAGTGTAGTATCTGTTTCTGGCTGTGTGTAGGCTCCAAGAATCTAGTACCTTTTCTGTTCTGTGGCCTCATATTCCAGTAGAATATACCTCACCATTTCCTCAGCTCATAACCACAGACAACATGAGTTCTGTTTCACTTAGCCACACAGTTTTCAGATGTTTTCTGAATTTGCCATGTCTAGTTGTAAAACTAATAACTCATCGGAGGACAACCCAATGAGCCTGATTAGTGAGTTAGTTTTTAACTACGGTGATTAATTATTTCCCTGCAAAATTTATTGGGGATTCTTTAGGATTTCTTTTTGAACCGAAAAGTTAACTATGTTTTTGGTGACTAAACTGCTTGTTCCACACATTTTCTGGTCCTATAAAGGAGAGACTTGCTCCTTTCTTCACTAGGACAACAGTCTTTTCACTTCCCAAGATACCAATGTCCAGGTACCCACCGAAGTGCTACAGTATTACGGGAAGAGAGAATAGTTAAATATTTGCAACATTCCCATAAAAATAAAGATTTAAAATGATGGCAATTGAGAGCTTTTAGTCCAGCTTGGCCTGAAAGATGGTGGCAATCTTCCCAAGCTTACACTACAGCATCTGCCCATTGACTCCCGAAGATGTCAGCTTTAGTTCTTCCAGTAATACATAAAGCATCACTCTAAATTACATGTTCATTCTTATGTATTAACTTGGATTTCACTTCAAGGTAGTTTCTTTTAAGAATAGTTACAGTTTGTCCAGATTGTCGTGACACTCCATATGCACAAGCAAGGGGAAATTAGGGGAAGTAACTGGAGTGGTGGGGAACAAGCAGGTGATGTCAGAACCCAGGCAGTCATGCACAAGCAGTGTATGTTAATGTATTATAAACAATTACTGTGCAGTTATCACAGTGAGAGCTAGTGAGATACTAATCCCCACCTCTCCTGTTAGCCAAGTGGGCACGTCTCTGCTATTGCACATCTATGCTTCAGGAGTGGGGGAGCATCACGACGATCTGGACAAACTGTACTTTGAAAGATCAAACTAATGAGACTTATACAAGACAGGAAATGTGGAAGGGAAAATAAAATATACCAACATATACTAAGTAAAAGCAAAGCATAACTAGCATAACTCCTGCTGCGGGCCAATCAGAGAGCTTCAGCTCCACAGTGAATGCCATTGGACCCCAGACTCTGCCTACTGTGCAGGGCCCAAGCCTGTCACAGAGTGGCAACGGGCTAAGATATTGATCATTCACCCCCCAACCTCATTTTCACATGCCAGCCCAATACCCCACATCCTGTCATGAAAATGGTTAAGGCCAGAGAAGGGTAGGTACATGTATGACACACTTCGGGTTGCTCTCAGCCTGCCAACAGACTGATGATGATTTATCATTCCCTGAAGATGACATTAACGCTTGAAAGTTTGGAAGCCATTTCAGAATATACTTAGCTGACAGTCCAACAAGTTACTGCAACAATTCATATTACTGGCCTGGGAGGAGCTATGAAAGAGCTCAAAGTTTATCTACACTGGCACTTCCAGGCTTCTTATTATTTGTGAACACTCATATTATAATAAAATACATCTTAAATGTGTTGTTGCCATTCAGTTCCCAAGCCTAAACATACCTGATTTTCAGCCAAATCACTGGTTAAGGAACTGTTACCGAGACGAAAGAAACAGTCTGAACTCTCACAGCGTAGTTTGAAGTGGTAAAACAGATTTACCAATTGTGCACACTGATGACATATTTGTGCTGGAAGTCCATCATTTGATTTTACCTGTAAAGGCAGTACAATGGTTAACTTTGTTAATAATGCCAGCATAATTAGAAACAAATCAAATTTCATATAGTTCAGAACAAATCTAAAAATCTGATTATGTTAATGTAAACCTCCAACCATACTTCCATAAACTATTATTACAAACTTTCATTCCTCCTCTACTTTTTGGTATCCAGATAAACCTTTGCAGAAATTGTTTTATAAGACATTTTGTTATAGGTACAAGAGGGATAAAGGAACTTAAATGTTTAAAAGCCGGTCTCTACATACTGCCTTTGAAATGCCACACTTTTTCCATGACATCACTAAAGAAAGCTGACTAACCAGTTCAGAAAGAATGCATAACATATTGGAAATGGCATGTTTGGCATTAATTGTGTATTTTAATGTCATTTAGATTTTTTGTGTGTACTTTAGTGACATTTACATTTTTTGGGTAGTATGTCTTTGTCTATGTCCCATAGTTCACAAAATTACACAAAATTCTTTCAGAATTAAGTTCACTTTCAGGCTATTTGCTCACAAAGTGTGTATTTGAATGACATTTTACATTTTTTGTCATCTCTTCTTCTACAAAACTCTTGGATGTGGTACCACAAATTTTGAGGGAGAGGTCGATGCTATATGCACAACACTTCAAAATCTTCTGCACAAAATAACACAATTCAAGAATGCAGTGATTCTTTCTAAACCGAGAGCAGCTGTTTTAACCATAAAATCCACTTTAACACCAAAAAATTAATGAATTCTCGAGTGTTGGACAAGTCTATTTCTTCTCACCAAATTAAAGAAAACAATAGTTTTTCAGTGGTTACCAGCATATTGTGGAATATCTGGCAATAACAGTGCTGATTATCTAGCCAAAAAAGCATGCAGTAATATACAAAAGCCTTTAACCGACTATCATACCACACAATAAAAAGAATTATAAATGTATAATTTCAAGAAATCATTACATAATATCACTAAAATTTCAAAAGATAAAAGATGTGAATCTGTTACAAATCACAATATCCCTGGATATCCAAGAAAAGTGCAGTTGCAATCTTTAGACTATTTGTAGCCCATGAATGTCTAGCAAAGCATCTCCATAGGATTGGGATTTATTCATCACCACTTTGTCCCTTATGTGATCTTCAAGAGGAAATGGATCAAGATAATCTTCAGTACTTTCCAGCTATCATCTATGTGGCATCAGTGAGTGAAAAATACTTGACAGCAAGAGGATTAATGATTTCATTGTCAGAAATCCAGCATAGGCCAACAACCTTTTCTGTGTGGTAAGCTTTTGTTTATGTTTGCAAAATTACACAAAATTCTTTCAGAAATAAGATCTGTTGTTGTTTTCCAATGGCACTGGGGATTAATTGATCTGCATCTTTTCCCCCTGGCTTCCCAATATAAAGTCTGCAGGTTATAACTTTTAAGGCCTTTGCATTTGACAAGATGCTATTTGTTCAGGATGACATCTTCACACTTGGGTGTAGGTAGGCAGCGTACCTTGTGGAGGTCATGGCAGTTGTGGCCAATTGCCACCCTAAATAGGGCTACTGCACTTTCCTTGGTATTTTTTGTATGTCAATTCTGACTGATATTCTTATAATCCTTATCTTTTAATTTATCTTCTTCATCAAGTCTCTGCTGTCTTTTGAAATGTTACTTAATGTTGTTTAATTGTTTGTTAATTTCTATTTGTCCTACAGGTTTTATTTGTTGTACTGCACATTTCTTTGCTAATTGATCCACATATTCATTGCCCAAAAGCACAACATGGGTTGGGATCCTCTGCAGAGTGAGATGATTTCTTATTTCAACTGCTTTAACCAACGTTCTTATTTGTTTAATATTTCCTGCTGTTTTATTGTTGTAATTTACTATCCCATCTATGGCTGATTTTGAATCTGATGAGTATCTTTTGTTTTATGTATGGTCTGTATAGGGTTTTCTATAGTGCTGCTTTTATGGCTGTTAATTCTCCATCATAATGGTTTGAAGTTTCATCTAGTGTTAGATACTGTGCAAAGTGTTTACAGTATACTCTTGCAAAGGCATTTTTTTTATAGATAAGGGATCCATCTGTATATATGCAGAGCAATTATTTTTCTATCTTTCATTCTCTGTGGCTATTGTTGTGGCTGTCATTTCATCTGGTATATTGTTTTGTTTGTGTATTGTATATATATATATATATATCAGGTCATTCCAATATTGTATGTCAATATATTCTATTGGACTCGTCACCTCTATTGCTATTACAGAGGAAACAAGTTAAGAGCTTTTAACAGGCTATTTGCACATAATTCAAGAGTGAGTGAGTAGTGTTTAAGGGCCCATCGACAACTAGGTCACTAGGACTCTCAATTCAAGATATATGTAGTTTATTAGTCATATTTTAAAGATTTGGTATTTTAATCAAAACTGCTTAAATCATCTTTGAGTACAATTAAAAATAACAAAAGTTTTCCATTAAATGGTAGCTATTATACCAAATTTTGTCCCATGTCTCTATTTCCAGGTGACTAGGCTACAACACCTGGGTAAAATTTTTGTGTGTGTATGTGTATGGAAAAAAAAGGGATGACAGAATCCTGTATTATCAGAGACAACATCTATTCCTGCCATCAATAACTACGTATTTATAACACTCAACTCCTTATCCACTTTTAGAAATTGATGAAGGTCTCTCTCATGGACGTACACACTGGAGTTGCAACTCTCCCATATTATATGGGCACTCCCTTATTTAATGAATTTTTAAACTATCTCCCGTCTCTCACTCGAATCTACCATATTTCAGAAAATTACACTAGGTCACACTTAAACCTGCCATGCAGTTTTTAAAAACATTACTTCCAGTTATTTTATGTACCATCAATTTGTATTAATATAACAGTGCACAAATCAATATTGTATTGCAATTGTGATAGCAGACTTCATCGAAATGAGGTGTTATCTATGATGCCATTTCCATTCACTGATTTCCACTTGTGCATTAGTTGAAATCAAGTTGAGTTGAAGCCATTACCTTACGTTTATTTGTTGTAGTAATTTTATTAAGCAGTGAATTATGAATGGAGATGGACACAAAACTCCTCCAGAAAGAAAGGGAAATACATGTGTGTGTACCACATAAAGTGGGAAAAAGCTTATTGAGGATTAATCCAGTAAAAAATAACAATTATAGAGTGCACTGGCAATTCACATTGTGTGCAGCAAGAAAATACCGATGGACACAAATGTTCAGTTCAGGGAATTAAGTCTTCTAGTAAGATGTCCAGTCACTTTAAGTCTTTGAGTGAAAGTAGTGAATCTTACAAAATTGCAGTGAGCAAGTTAGCAGTGGTCTACCACAGTAGCATGGACTGTGCAAACTAGCAAAAACTATATACTGTGATCCAGATGTAGCAAAAAAATGCATTACGGAAGAACGAAGACAGAATGTATTGCAAGAAACGTGTTAGCGCCAAGATGAGTGATTTTTTGGATGTACCAAATGGTTCAGAAAAGTGCAGTACCTTTTTCTCTGTAGCTACTGATGCCTCTAAACACAAAAAAAGAAAAATGTTTCCAGTGGTTATCAGGTATACCTTTAATTGGTATACAAAACAAACTATTATTCTTTGTGGAACAAGCAGATGAGACTGCTGTTGGCATTCACAAATTGATAAAAAGCAGTCTTCAAACACATTCTCTGAATGTAAATAATATAACAACATGTTGTGCAGACAATGTAAATGTAAATTATGGTAAAACTAGGTCAGAGATGAAGATTTTGTGTGATGATAACAACACAATATTTAAAGCAAACTGCTCAAATCACATTCATAACAGTACTAAGCATGCTGTTGATGTGTTAGATGTGGATTTAGAGATAACAGCCATTAAGGTTTATGGTCACCTTCCAGCATCAGCGAAAAGGAGGGAGGAGTTGAAGTCTTTCTGTGATTTTGCAGAGTATACCACTCATATATGAGTTGGTTAGAATCAACCAATTATGTGCATAACAATTTCAAATTTCAACCAATGGCAGCCTTCATTTGCAAAAAAATTCATGATCACCTCCTCCGAATTTCATTATGACCTCCTCTGCTTTTCTTGTTATGATTAGGTTAGAGATAGCTGCACTGTGTTAACAGATACGCAACATAATTTTACGTAATACAGCCGCTATTCAAATGTCAAATATGGCTGACTCTTGCTTTGATGATGTATTTAATCCTATGCTTGGAACCAGTTTGAACAATTTTGTATTGAACAAAATTATAAATTAACAGCAGATACTCCAACTTCTGACATTACCAACATCTTAACAAACTGGAGCATCAATATGAGAACCTAGAAGGCCTTGGCAATGGACGCTGGTGTATGAAACCTGCTTAATGTTTCTTTTTAGAGGTTAGTAATTACAAAACATCATTTAAATAACATTTCATAGGCTTTATCATCCCTTAATTCATGAATTAGTCTTAATAAATGCTACTCATGATAGTCAAATTCTCTAGTTTAACTGACAATCACTCGTGGCATTACTTATGACTAAAGACTGGAGGGATGTGCATTTGCATGCAACATAGGTTAGCTGGACACAGATTATGTGACGACAGTACAGCACGGCCATCAAACGTGCAAACTACTGCCACTAGATGCAATGGTTGAAAAGCATGTGATGTAGTACTCTGCAAACTGGTAAAGATTGCCTTGCAAGTGCATGCAGACACAAGGTCAAGGTATAGTATAAAGTGACTGTTTTATTTCTTCTCACAGAGGGCTGCAGACATACAGTGATAGTGTTCTTTAATGTTCAAGTAATTCAAAATGCCAAAAGCAAAGGATTCAGAATTTCATGGCCAAGCTGTACCTACCTGCAGTTGTTTACATGTGTGAGCGATAACAGTAAAGTTCATGCACAGTATACCTATGGAAAAATGCACATGCCTCCGGCCTTTACTTATGATAATGAATGGAGTGAAATCTGAAGTTGTGTGCCAGCTAGATGTCTGTCCCTCACACCAGCTATTGATAGGCTGTTAAAGAATTGGGAACTATTAACAAGTTATTTTCAAAACACAAACAAAACCCCTGAGTCATTGACACTATTTTAGTGATAGAAGCCACATAAAATGTTACTACTTGAGACATATCTGCTTTTTTTTCTTATATAGGTAGTATTCTTGTTGAAACTGCTAAGTACCTTAAAATTTCAGATTTAACTATCATGGAAACATTTACTGCTGTGACTGGAATAGTATGTCAAAATGAATTAGTGAAAGGATTTACACCAGCATTTAATATACCAAGTTGTTTCCACATAATATCTGTAAATCTCATATATGTAATGTAATTACCAAAATTGTATTTCTTGACATATGTCCCACGGTTATTCAAATCAAAAGGAATTATGCCCAAGGTCGATCATAACCCCTTATGATCAATATGTTGAAATCGATAACTATAGGTAACCAATAAGCTGTGGTTGCTCTGCCCGTAACTAGGAGAAATAACTATTTACCCAGATAAGGTACTAATGAATCGTTACCAATTATACATGCGTCAATGTAGATGGATGCATATTCATACTGCAGAAAGTAAAGAGATTTTGTAGGTAATCCAACAACTTTGGATTACATTGCTGAAGGACGTGTAACTGAATACTGTATTTAGATATTATGCACAATTATCTCATGAATACTCCAAGATATTTACGAAAGAAATGAGGGTTTAACTCACAAAAATCACAAAGGTCTTGAATAGAATAGCTTTGGGACCTAAAAGTATTAAAATTTGTAAAAGAGTAAAGATAATTTGTTATACTGTTACAAGTTCATTGCGATAAAGTTAAATTAGTGGAAAATTTGAAAATCTATTGGAGGAATAATAATTATCACGCCTATTTATCCACTTGACCCATGAACGCCCTCAAGATAAGACTCACTGCTGCAGCAGCTTCCTAATTATAAAAACTGCTATTGAATTTTTGATGAAAAAGATATTGGAGAGAAAAGAAGATGCTTTATTTGGAAGCCGTACACAGAAAGTTTTAAATGTGTTAGAACCTGCCATTAAGAAAAAAATTCAAAT
Organism: Tenodera sinensis; assembly: GCA_030765045.1. NCBI lineage: Eukaryota > Metazoa > Arthropoda > Insecta > Mantodea > Mantidae > Tenodera > Tenodera sinensis. The sequence goes on along the minus strand of CM060971.1, from coordinate 21,979,054 downwards.
TAAAAATAAGAACAAATTTACAAACTAAAAGATTTTATTTACGATGGATAATTTAGAACTTAACAATTGTTTGTTTAGTCTAAATTTTAGTGGAGCTAAGCATTAAATTAATTTATATTTAAAATTACAAGAGAAGAAAAAACATACTCTTGTGGACCTTAGATTTCTGAATACTTATTTAAAGCAGAACATAACCCCAGTGTTTGTTAGAAGAACAGTTAAATTTGATGATAATAATAATAGTATTCATCAGAAAGCAGCAGAAAAGAAGTTATTGATGTGGAAAGAAGTTTACACTTTAAAAAGTTAAATAATATTAAACTTAAGTTGTATGAATTACAGTTAAAGTTAATATATATTTTAAGTAACCTAATGTGGGTTAATTTGGAATCCAAATTACTTGAGTATCTAAATTTTAGCATGAAAAGTAAAAGAAAGAGGTTGAAAAACAAGCTAAATAGATTATGCTTAAAACAATGGAAGTTAAATACAAATTGAACAATCCAACAAATAATGTAGTAATTAATCTTTCAAATTGTGACTTTAATGAGAAATAATTCAATTTCATAAATAAAGGTATGCAAACCTGCGTAAATTTCTCAAAAAATACACATGCATTTTTTGCAGATATCGAAAATGCCAGTCAAGATTTAAATAAAATTGATAAATGTTTGATTAAAATGAAATGCACTAACATTTTGCAGGATACGAGTAAACCTCACCCTAAAGGTAAGTATAATATCAGATTATTACATCATTGAATGAAAAAGATGTAATTTATACTAAAGCGGACAAAGGGAATTAAATGAACTTCAGGCAAATTTGATTATATTAACAGAGTAGAACATCTACTTTAAAATGAGAATTACATAAGAATTAATAATGACCATTAAAATCATGCATTTTAACTTTTAATAAAGTTCTTAATGAAGTGAGAATGATACCAAATAAAGAAACATGTATTTTAAAAGTCAACAATCCAGTTTTACCCAGATTGTATGCACTTTTTGGAATTCACAAACCAGGAAATAAAATGAGACCAATTATAAATTGGATAAATTCACTTACTTACAATTTAGCAAAATAGTTGAATAAAAATCTAGTCCTTTCGATCAGTTTGAAAGCTTAAGTATTAAAAATTCTTTTGAACTGGCAGAAAAGATAAGTAATATAGTATTTATTATTTATTTATGCCAACAAGCTTACTGTTGGTGTTTTTAAACACACAAGCCGTGTGTGGGCAAACAGAAGGTCTGTGGTTCAAATCCCAGTTGTGGCATTGAATTTTTAAGTTCCAGTTCTACCTCTTAAATATAGTATTGTCTGATAATGATAAACTTGTTTATTTTGATGTAACTGCTTTATTCCCTAGTATTCCTCAAGAAAACGCTTTTGATATTTTTAAAAAATGGTTAAATTCTTTAGAATTACATGAATTAATAGACAATTTTGTGAAGCTTGCAAATCTTTGGATCAGAATTTTTTCTGGTTTTATTGCTAATTTCTTTCAACAAACTTCTGTCTTGGCAATGGGTAGTCCACTTTCACCACTTCTTGATAATCTTTTCATGAACTTTCTTCAAACAGAAATTACTAAAGCATTCCCTTTAATTTTTACTTTCTCTACTACGTTTAGTAAAGTAGAGGAAGTATTGCATTCCAACCAAAAATAGATTTCACCGGAAATAATGTTTTGAGACCCATGAATAAAAAAAGCATTTTTAGAAAAAGGTCTGTGTGTGTGTCTGTCAGTCTGTGGATACCATAACTCAAAAATGAAAAGCCAGTTAAAAACCAAAGTTGGTATTTAAGTTTAATGTTTTTCAAGGATGCGACACGAAGATTTTGAAGACAATTTCTCCACCCTAAACATAGAAAATGTTGCAAAAATTTTGGTTTTCTTGAAATTGGTTCTAACGATCTTGATTAAAATGCCACATGTTTTTATGACAAATGAAATGTATATCTTGAATTTTCTGGCTATAGCTGATGAAGTCCTATTTACTCTGTATGATTTTATATAACTGGTAAACCAGAAGAAATAGACGAAATCTTACTATACAAAAAATTTAGATCTTGCTAAAGCACACAATTTATGTGTAAATAAACCTTTTTGCAGAATGAACCATTTCGGAACCATGTCATTTATATAAGTTTTAGAGAACTTGTATCTCTGTTAAATGGAACATCACTATTCATTTTTTTTATATGTTAACCCTGCAAAGAGAATGGAATTTGAAAGCTTTAAAAGATTTGAATATTGCTCAAAGCCTACTGTATTCCCATATTCTCCTTACACCTATAAGAAAATAAGCAATAAGATAATTTCTGCAAAAGTTTACCTCAACTAACATGAAGAAGAGGAATAAAAGATTGTAAGAATGGTTAATACAAGAGTAGAGAAAGTCATATGAGTGCAACACATCAGATTTTTTAAAATATGGCACAAATATGTGGATGACATTTTTGCTGTTGTCCCTGAGAAATAGATAAATGATGCTTTAAAACCTTTAAATTTGCAAGATAAAGCCATAAAATTCACTTTGGAAATAGAAAATAATTACTACCTTCCATTCCTAGATTTAAAAATTAAAAACATAAGAATAAATTGAATTTAGGCATCCATAGAAAATCTACCCATATCGACAATTACATAAAAAATAGAAGTTTTGATCTTTTTCACACAAATTCGCTGTTTTCAATAATTTAATTTATAGGTTAATAAAATATGCCTCTTAATAAGGAAGAATTTAACACAGAATAACACATTAACACTGCGGTAATTAATGGTTTTAGTACTCCATCCTTGGGGTAATAAAAAGTTTACAAACATTTTTAAGGAACTGGAATATCCTTGGTCCCTCACAATTTAATATACAAAATTTATTAATTGTTCTAAAAAGAATAAAATTATAAATTATAAAAAGTCTCACATTTACCAATTTAGCTGTTTGGTTACATTGGTAAAAGTAAACGTCGTTTGGAAACCAGAGTGAAGGAGCATTTGAAATATTAAATATAATTAGACTGATAAATCAGCAGCGGCAGATCATTTTTGGTCATTTAATCATGAACTAAATCCAGAGGTTAAATTATTAAAACAATTAAATGGATCTATAGATTTAATGGTTTGGAAAAATATATTCAGTTTAAAAAACAAGAACCGCATTATGAATTTTGAAATACCACCAATAGTTTTTATATATATGTTTATTTTGTTTCTAAAGCTTGGCAACACAAAGAAATATTAGGTAGCTGAGCACCTGTAGTTATGGTTACTGTTTTAAATAAGCCATTGAAAATGTGATGAAGTTACGAAACATAGCATATCAGGAGATTTCAGGAACTTGCAACAATTATTAAGATAAGTGAAGCCTTTAGTCTCTATGTTTGTTTTTATTTTAGATTATGTTGCTTCACTGTTAAAAGCTCCAGTTTTTTCACTAAATGCAAATTAATTGTGTTCCATTCTACGAAGCCCTATATTCATATTTGTTGGAACATACAAACATTTCTGATAATGTAAAAATCCAATCCTTACTCTCATGATCTCAAAGATTAATGCCAATTTTAAAGATTTTCAAAATATTCTTGTTCACTTTGAGATTGACATAAATCAGGTTAACCTGTGTAATGAATTATGTTCCTTAAAAGATGTGCCTATTAAGTTCAGTAATTTCTACTGAGGATAGTCGCGTGAGAAAGTGGATAACTGATGACTGAGGCAAAATCCAAAGGTATTAAAATTCATGAGATAAATAAAATTCTTGTCTTTGTTTGCAGTATACCAGCATCTAACGCTCATACTGAACGAATATTTTCGTTGATGAACAACAAATGGTCTTATGATAGGAACCGTTGTAATGTAAACCTAACATAAGCAGAGTTACAAATTAGTGTGAATTTTTATTACACTTGTCAAGAATTTGTAGAGTATTTAAAATGTAATTGTAAAGTTCAAGCTGATGTCAAAAATGTACAAAAATACACTACAAAATATACAAGTAAGGTCCATGGGTACTTCGTAATAATTAATACAGGTTTTCGTTTATTTGATGTGCAATTAGTTTAGGGATATATTAATAATTAAATATTCTAGATGCTCTCGGGCTTCAAGCCAGGTGTAGGTCTCTTCATCACTACACCTGACTCGAAGCCCGAGAGCATCTAGAATATGTTCGTCGCCAGGAAAGCTTCAAATCATATTTTAATAATTAAATGTTTACGAGCTTAACTAGTCTCCCTTATTATGGAAAAATAGTTGGCAACCCTGGTACACACACTTGCGTACATAAAACTAGATTTATGCAAAGCATGTATTTCTGACTGTTCTGAAAATTAATCTGGTTTGGAACGGTACCTTAAAAGAGGCCGAAATCAATTATTATTAAATATGTAATTTGTTAAGAGGATTCGGGGAGACTTTTATCCTTTACCTTCCTCAACACATTATTACAGTTATTTTATTATTGTGTAGAAGAGTAGGAATGTTGCATTTTGAGTGTTCTAAAGTATATTTTAAATAATCACTTATATTCCATGTGTTAACTGTTATCTTCTTGTTATAATCCTAAAGGATTGTTTCTTTAGATATTTTGCATCTTAATTTTAATCATTTTTTTTCCTTAAAATTTGACTTTGTCATATATCTTTGTATTCTGGATCTTTATGGTCACCTGAAATGTCAGGCAGGTGTCACAAAATTTTTGTTTGTGTGTTTTTTTTTTTTTAATTCAGGGGTCTCAAAACATTTCCAGTGGAATCTATTTTTGGTTGGAATGCAACACTTCCTCTACTTTACTAAACGTAGTAACAATCAGGTGAATCTGTCACTAATACCGCAATTCTTTTTCTTTTTTCTTTTCTTAATTAATAATTTTTTCGAGCGGGCCAAGTTCTGCATAGTAACCAACAGTTCACGAGTTTTTGCCCTAGCCACAAATAACCGCCTAAGATAATGCATAGACGGCTGTTCTGCTACGAGGTTTTACAACGCCGGCAAAAGTGCGAGGCACATAACCTCAACTTACCTCCAAGGAAGAGATGTTCTGAATTTTCATTGGCAGATCGTCGTTTCCAAATATAGGTACAACACTCATAAATGTTCCTGCACAAAGACGACAGATTTCCTGTGGTTCAACTCCCATATTTATAATGCTATATGTACTTCCACAATTGTCTACTTTGTAACTTTGAACGAATACATTCCACCTGCACACCAGCGAGTATAACTATGCAGCAAGGGGTGCAAATCGACTCTCGCAAACGTTGTATTGTATTGTATTGTATTGTATTTTTTGTTCGGGAATGTTGTCTCCTCACACCACGTAGTAGAGAAAGTAAAAATTAAAGGGAATTTTTTGTAATTTCTATTTGAAGAAAGTTCTTGAAAAGATTATAAGCTATTTGGATGTGGTTTTTTCCCCGGGATTTTCCCTTATCCTGAGAACGAAAATGTCGAGTTCTATAGCATACGGGTATATCGGAGGAGCAGTTCATTCAATCATCGTCCAATATGACCTGCCAGGCGAAAGGACGTTAAACATTAAAAAGAAAAAACAGTTCAGAAATCTATATAGCGTCTCACTCTTAAAAGACAGTATGGAGTTAAATGGGACATCTCTGTCTCTATCTAGCGCATACAAGTTGCCATTAGCCGCGTCCTTTTCTACCCTCGCTCTGTTGCCACATTCCTAATAGCATGGTATAAATATTCATTTGTTATAAATTTCAGGTTTGAACACATTATCCTATGCAGAATTTTTTTCTCTATCAGGTTATATCCTTTTCAGAGTCATTATACATTTCTATAGGTTCAAATTTCTTCAGAAAACGTTTTTTTCAATAGAAGTCCGATATTTGCTGTTTCTACACTCATCACGCACTAACTAACAAACTAACTGCTAGAATGCATCTATATTTTTTTCTTAGGTAGAGTAGACCATAGTGCTACTACCTGCCTACTTTGAATTCTCTATGTTTACCCAGTTAAGTGTTATAATTTTTTAAATTAAATGTTTTCGGAAAATTTTATATCTGTGCACTGCAAAAGTTACGCAGTGTGAAACTATTTTGTTATTGAGTTTACATCAGGGAACCAGCGAGAACAAATGTTGAGGAAGGTTGGAGAAAGTTTTTAAAATAAACCAAAAGGCAGTAACCTCTTTCTTTTATCCAATAAGGCAAACAAAAGGTATTCATCTATTCAGCGTCAGGCCTGACACAGAAGATAGTATAAGGAGCAGCACTAGCATTAGTTCGAAAGAAGCCGTGTGTGTAACTGTGAGCTGTTATTGCGTTATTTGTTTAATATTTTTGTAAATATTTGTAGTTATGGAGGGGGAAGCTAGGAAGAGACGATATGTTGGTAAATTAAGAAGTAAGGAACGCCAAATAATTATGAATGTGTTAGATTATTTTTGAAGTAAAATGCGTGTAAGGCAGTAAAAGAAACAGCTAAGGCTATTGAGTGTTCAGAAGCAGTAGTGTGTATGATTAAAAAGGAACTAATGGAAGGACCTCTAAGAACGCCATCGAAAAAGAAAGCAAAAAGGGCGGGACTACACAAAACGCTAGGTTAACGCAATAAGATTGAATAGTGCAAAGTGGAGTGTGGCGAATTGTTCATTCTTTACAGTTTGCAAATATTCCACCCACGCTGAATATAATTTTGTCACAGTTCAACAGTGATGAGACCCTACCAAATTTCTCAAGGGCCACTCTGATTTGGGGTTCGAATATGAAAGAAAGGGTAACAAGTGCATATTAATAGAAAGAGACGATATCGATATCATCAGATGGCGACATAAATATCTAAAAGACGTAAAAGGTTTAGGGACCAGGGGAAATCAATTGTTTATACAGACGAGTCATTTGTAAATTTAGGTCATACAATAACAAAGGCGTGGAGGGATACCAAAGTTAAAAGTGTCCGTCTCGTCAAGCAGCAATTGAAGGACTAAGTACAGGACTCAGGCCACCTCGAGTCGCTCGCGGAGAGAGATTCGCAACTAGTACATGTTGCAACACTGCGCTCCATTTAACGTGTACTGTCTTTTAAGGGTGAGACGCGCTTTAGACGTTTAACGGATTTCTTGAGGGCAGTCCATCTAACACATTCTACGCTGCCCCCTTTTTTATTTATGGACACTCTTCAACCTCTGTGGCTCTCAGCGTCATAGTTATCAAAAATTCACAATCACAGATTTTGAGGACAATGTGTATGGAACTAGAAATGTATACTGGGCTGGGAGAAATTATTTTAGACGTTTCAGTTCCGTTTAAAATATGGTAGGTATACTAATATTATTTAAACCTTTTATTTAAACAAAACTAAAAATATCTTATCTGCCTATCTATTTGTTTTACATCCTCTGCTGAGCTATGTTTAAAATTGTAAAGCATTTCAGAGGCTATTCCCAAAAAATTCAAGACATGTTTTTCATTTCTCACGAAAATAACTTAAATGTGTCCTATTTTAATCCAGCCATTTTTGAGAAAATCAAAATTTGGATTTTTGTTTCCATTTAAAGAATAGTTTGCGGTGGAAGGATTTTCCTGAAAGCGAAATAATTCATCCAGTTCTGAACCGTGCTTAAAGTTTCAAGTCCCCAGCTCATCATGGTGTTAGTTAAAATGTTTCCATGTAAAGGGTCATTTGAGTTGGGGGGGGGGGTATTTTCTTGAAAGCATCTTGACTACACTTTCGTCCAGTCATGTTTAAAGTCTCTAGCCCATCGTGAAGTTTAAGAAATTTTCCATGTAAAGCATATGTTGGGATGAAAATGTTTTCTTTGTTTCTTTTTATCAACCGGTTTTGTTTAAGCTTTAAGTGGCATGCTCATAAAGAAATTAGTTTAATGAAAATCGAAATTTGCCAGAAAAGAATATACCAATTTAAAAGGTAGTCTGGGGTGGGGAATTTTCTTGTAGGCGAGCTGTCCTTTCCTGCTAAGAAAGCGGTTCCGACATGGGGAATGATCTGAGGTTTTGTTCAACTCTTACGTTCCTATACGTAAACAAGTTAGATTACATGACTTAAATGGTTAATGTGATGTAACATTTCGCTGTAACTTTTTACTCTATCCAGTAGCATCTTTGTCTAATGAATATTCTGAAAGAACTCCCCGACTTTGGGTCTGTCAAATGATGCGCGGCTTTCAAAAGGGGTAGGAGTCAGTGATGAACACGTCCACTTTCCTTCGGGGGAGGGATGTTAGCTTCACATGTTAGTGATAGTGTACTAAAAAATCTGATGTGTTGCACTCACATGACTTTCCCTACTCTTGCACTAATCTTTCTTACCAACTCGTATTCCTGGATCTTTTTCGTCTTAGTTGAGATAAGCATCTGCAGAAATTATCTTATTGCTTATTTCCCTGTAGGTACAAGGGGGATATGGGAATACAGAAGCCTTTGAGTGATAGTCAAACAGGCGCGGCTCCTCAGGGTAGGCAGGGTAGGCACTGCCTACCCTATCGTAATACATAAACAAATAATGTTTAACTATGATTCTGCATTTTATCATTTGAACCGTCATTTTCCCCTAAATTGCAGTTCAAGAAAAGTTTTCTCGGTTATAATGACCAGCGCATAGTCAAATCCTTTAATCTCAATTCCGATTCATCAAAACTGCGCTGCGTGTTTGAAACGCGCGGCAGAAATGATACGCATGGAACCTGGGTAGTGGAGAGCAGGCTAGCTTAACCTCTGCCTGCCCGGCCCCATATCCTCAGTACGAGGCCCTTGAATAGGGATAAGGAAACACTCCGTCTGTATATGCACTCCGAGCATGCGTAGACGCGTCTGCCAGCAGTCCGAGGACTTGCCGGCCCAAATCCGAATTTATGCGACATTTTCCGAAGAGCCATACTCCACGAACGAAGATCTCAGAGATCTGAATCTGTCGTTATCTCTGTGTAATACCAATATGACCGACTTAATTAGATTTGGATTTGGTTTAAGGGCGCTCAACTTCAAGGTCATCAGCGCCCTCCGACTTAATTAGTGAACTATTACAAATTTCGCTTTCGCGGCGCACTAACAATGAAAAGAGGAGTGTTTTAGCTATTTAACACAAAGCTGCAGTCAGACAATTTTTCAATTTCTTAATCTATTTTAGTCATGGGTGAAGCGAAACGGGAGCAAGGGGGGCCACGGCTCCCCCTTGGAAGTTGGTGAACTTAATGTGCAGTCAGTTACTGACCTTTAAACTATTATTTTAATTTTGATGTAAAGAACAATTTTTTTGTTTAGCACAAATTAATACGGTTATCTGCAACAAATACTATAAATTTTGACAGTAAAATAATGATTTAATATTATATGATTGCAAATTTCCAACATGTGCCCCCCCCCCCTGGAAAAAAGTCTGCCGACACTCGTGATTTTAGTTTTGGCGGTAATTCGTCCGTAAGTCACACTCATTCACTCTGCTCTTATTAAACAACCAAACAATATATTGTTTGCGTTATCCGCAATGACTTCGCCCCCTATATTTGGATAAACGGGGTTTATTATTATTATTATTATTATTATTATTATTATTATTATTATTATTATTATTATTATTATTATTATTATTATTATTATTATTATTATTATTATTATTATTATTATTATTATTATTATTATTATTATTATTATTATTATTATTATTATTATTATTATTATTATTATTATTATTATTATTGTTGTTGTTGTTGTTGTTGTTGTTGTTTGTTGTTACTGTTACACTTTGCCTACCCTAAAATTTTGACTGCGAGCCGCCACTGTAGTCAAATCCTTTAAAGCTTTCAAATTCCGTTCTCTTTGCACGGTTAACACATAAAAAATTCAATAACGATGTTCCATTTGACAGAAGTATTAAGTTTTCCAAAACTCACATAAATAACAAGGCATGTCTCCGAAATGGTTCACTCTACAAACAAATTTATTTAGACATAAATTGTGTATTTTAGCAAAATATACATTTCCTGTATAGTAAGATTTGGTCTAACCCTTACAGTTCACCAATTATGCAAAAGCCGTCCACAGCAAATACGACTACAGGGGCTATAGCCAGAAAAGTCAAGATATACATTTCATTTGTCATAAACGTATCTCAAACATATGACATTTTAATCAAAATCGTTACAGCCATTTTCAAGAAAATCAAAATTATCGAAAAAATTTTCCATGTAAAGGGTAGTTTAGGGTGGGACTATTTTCTTCAAAATCTTCGTGTCACATCCTTGAAAGACATTAAACTTAAATACCAACTTTGGTTTTTAACCGAGTTTTCGTTTTTGAGTTATGTTCTCTACAGACTGACACACACACACACACACACACACACACACACACACACACACACACACACACACACACACACACACACACACACATCTTTTTCTAAAAAGGTTCTTTTTTGATTTCTCACGATTCTCGAGATTTCCGGTGAAATCTCGACATTGCATTTTTGGGTGAAATACAATACTTCCTCTACTTTACGTAGTAGAGGAAGTAAAAATAACAACGTACAAATATTATAACATTTCCCTTAATTTCTGATATTTAATTAAGGAACTGTAAGTAGGTACCTCCTACATAGGTGTAAGTTAATTATCTTAAAGAATAATATGACGAGAATCAACACAAATATATCTAGTATTATGGCATACACCAACTTACATTTTCACCAACACAACGCGTCCAGGCTTTTTATAGCGTATTCACTGATGTCCTAATCAAAAAAACTGTAGGTTTCTCGGCCCTTTCTCTTGACACATTCACACAATTTGAAGTGTGTCACATTAATTTTTTCATTCCGGTCTATTGAGCTTATTTGTGACCGTCTCGAGCGATCGTTTTTGCAAAAATTTGGTTGAGTTTAACACTGAAGACACACGAGTTTATTTAGCGTGTGTTTTCGGTAGAGGGATGTTGGCAGGCTGAGGACAGCCCGAGGGGTGTCTTACTTGTGCCTGCCCTTGACAGAGCTTAACCACTGTAATGGTGGGATGTACGGTTTGCAGTTTTTACTTTCTCTACTACGTACAGAAACGTACAGAAGAATTATGGTATTCAACCCAAAAATTCGATGTCGAGATTATTTCACCAGAAATGTATGTTTTGAGACTCCCTGCATTCAAAAGAAGCATTTTTAGAAAAAGGTCTGTGTGAGTGAATAGTACAACTCAAAAACGATTAAAAACCAAAGTAGGTATATAAGTTTAATATATTTCAAGAGTGCGACACGAAGATTTTGAAGAAAATTTCTCCACCCTAAATTACCCCTTCTATAGAAAAGTTTGATTTTCTCAAAAATAGCTTGAACGATTTTAATAAAAATGCCTTATGTTAGAGATGTTTTATAGCGAAAGAAATGTACATTTTGAATTTTCTCGCTATAGTCCATGTAGTCATGTTTACGCTTGATAAGTTATGTATAAATGGTAAACTGTAAGAGATCAACCAAGCCTTACTATAAAAGTGTGGATCTCGTAACAAAAATACGTTATGTCCCTTTTTTGTGGGGTGGACCATATTGGAGATACTCCTTGTTATTTGTGAGTTCTGCAATACTTATATTTTTCGCAACTGGAAGGTCATTATTCACTTTTTTATCTCTCGGTCGTATAAAGCGAACGGAATTTCAAAATCTTTATTTAGCGACCTGCTTTAAAGTATTTTACTACCGCTCAAAGCTTATTGTATTGCCCTTGAAACGACAAGAAAGTTAACAATAAGATAATTTGTACAAATATTTATCTCGACTAACATGAAGAAGATAGAGGAATAGGAGTTTGTAACACTAGTTGGTACAAGAGTAGAGAAAGTCATGTGAGTGCAACACATCAGATGTTTTGGTAGTGCTTAATGCCCGCTTTTACTACATACGGCACCGCAGGCGGTGCCACTGATGATACATGGACTGAAGATGAAGCACCGGTGGAATGAGATGGTGGGTTAAACTGGAGAACTCTAACCCTGCACCGCTTTGTCCAACATGTGGTCAGCTTGGATCGAACCTGGGCCGCTTTGGTGAGAGGCGAATGGTCTAAGCACTCGGCCACGGTGCGGCCAGGTTTGCAGAGTGGCAGGGGTATTGAAAGGAGGTAGTTGCTTCTCAACGGCTGCACATCAGGGTGCAAGGTCGTAGTGCCCCGCTGGTGGTATAATTTCATCCAAATAAGCATGATTGTTGATTAAATGTTGAAATCCTAGCATCTCTTGGTAGGATTGTATAGGAGCTCGGATTTTGCTGCTGGTAAATTAGCTGCGTTGTTATCAGATATGCCCGCATGCCATGCAGGGAAGCCGGCGGTGCTCTGGAGTTATAGTCCCCAAAAGACCTAACCAGAACGCTCCGATGGAATAGCAATGAGACCTAATTTCATCCTTCACGTACGGAAGAGATGAGGTTTCGTGCAGTAGTGCCGTGGAGAAGCAGTGTATACAAAATAGATAATCCGAAGACCCCTATTGTGCACTCGCTGCAGTTGCACAAGGTTTGAGTGTGCGGCCATTCCCCATATATCGTAAGCGCATAACGGGGCGGGGAGTACGAGAGTCCGAGAAAGGCGTAGCTACAAGGGAACAGGCATCTCGAACCTTACCATGGGGTACAATGAGGCTGCTGCCCCGTTAGCCCAATGCAACAGGCCTCTGATGTGTTTCTCAGACCCTTACTGAGCTTCACTCCTAGGTAGGTGATGGTATTCATCTATTCTATCCTTCTCCTGAATGCGGGGAAGTTTGCGGGAAAGCGGCTCTTGGTGAAGAGAATTGCGTGGCTTTTCTCCGGGTTTATGGACAAACGTCAACGCCTGTGCCATTCTTGGAGGAGGCGGTGGTGTCTCTGAATGGGGAGGATGGTTCTGCATGGATTTTAATTGTGGAATATAGCAGCACATAGTCAGCATACTGGGCTATGTTGACGTGCTGCTCGGTTGTTAAGTCGGTCACGAAGACGCTAAAATGGGTGAGGGACAGAACAGAACCTTCGAGGACTCCGCCTCTAATTGGCCTTGGTGTAAATCTGTTTCCATGAGTGTCGGCAGGGGGGGGGGGGGGCACATGTTGGAAGTTTGCAATCAGATAATATTAAATCATTTTGTTGTCAAAATTTATATTTGTTGCAGATAACCATATTAATTTGTACTAAATAAGAATTGTTCTTTACATCAAAATAAAAATGATAGTTTAATAGTCAGTAATTGGTTGCACATTAAGTTCACCAACTTCCAGGGGGGGGCAGCGGCCCCCCTTGTCCCCCTTTCGCGACGCCCATGTCTGTTTCCCGCAACAGAGGCTAAAAGTATCTTTGTTTTGGGTAGGAGTGCAATATGTGTATAGTGTGTATGAGTAGTTGTTCCAACTGGATTAGTTTGTGCGGGAGACCTGCATGCCAGGTCATAGAGAAAGCCTGCTCCATACCTAGAGATACTGCTGCAGTTTATGCCCTTTCCTGTTACCCAGGGTAGTGGCCTGCACTATTCGCAGCAGCTGTTGAGGCGTCGAGTGATCAAGGCGAAACCCATACTGTTGGGAAGGGATAGCTTGAATATTTCCTAGTAAGGTGGGTAAGTAGAAACCTCTCGAAAACTTTTGGGAGGACAGATAGGAGGTTTATGGAGTGGCAGTTGATTGGATGTATCGGGTCCTTCCCTGGCTTCAAAATGCAGATCATCCGGGCTTCTCTCCACACATGTGGAAAGTGACACAGGGCGAGGCGCATATTGAGGACCTTTGTGAGAAAGAGCACGACCTTGAAGGGAAGGTGGCAAAGCATGACAGGAGTTACCCCGCCAGCTACTGTGACCTTTTCGGTGCGCGCTTTGGAATTCGTTTGATCTAATGAGGAGACGACGATCCGTCACCTCGAGTGGTCGTCGAAAGTATCGGCGTACCTACCCATGTACACGATCAGAGAAATTCAGATCATCAAAGCAATCATTATGACCTGTAAGATGTGATTAGCTCTGTCACATACCTACGTCTCATAATCCGCACAAATCTTAACCTACATTTTGCTTTAACAGCCATTTTGCCAACAGCACACCTATCATACACAACAATAAAATGTTAGTAAATGATGCAGTCATAGCCGAAACATTCAATAAATATTATGCTAATTCACATAAAGTAACAAGAAATAATAAAAAGGAACGTAAAGAATTTAAGAAAGATTTGAAACAAGAAAGAGAATGTCATCCTAACACTCAGTGCAATATCTTTTATCAAAATTTTAATATGTAAGAACTGAACATTGCAATAAATCTAAAAAAAAAAAAGTCTCCTGGACCACATCACATACATCCAGAGTTCATAAAAAACCTTGGAAAAACAGCAAAACAACAACTACTGAAACTCTACAATCTATCCTGGAAAACCACTGTACCTGCTGAATGGCGAAAAGCAATAATTGTCCCACTTTTGAAGAAAGACAAAACAGCAGCAGAAATAAAAAATTATAGATCAATAGCTCTTACTAGCATAATAGCAAAAGTGATGGAAAGAATGGTGTCAAACAGGTTAAATTGGTTTCTAGAATCACAAAATTTAATATCCCCATGTCAAGCTGGATTCAGAGAGTTCCACTCTACAAATGAACAAGTCTTACTTCTCAGTCAAGAAATCAAAGACTCCTTCAATAGAAAAGAAGATAATTTATCAGTTTTTATTGATTTCCAAAGTGTATATGATTCTATATGCAGAACAAAACTACTAAAGAAAGTAAAACAAATAGGGATACAAGGTCCAATGTTTTCATGGCTATGTCATTTCCTAACACAACGCTTTATTGCAGCCAGATATGGAAGAAACATATCTAAATACAAACAAGTACCTGCGGCTTACCACAAGGCGCAGTGCTCAGCACTACACTTTTTAATATATTTATTAACGTTCTGCCACAACAAATACAACAATCAGGTGTGAAGTGTGCACTATTTGCTGATGGCTTAGTAATGTGGACTTCAAAACCAAAAAGCAAAAGTACAGAACTAGAAAAAACCATGCAACAATCCTTAACCAAATTACAAAGGTGGACTAAAGAAAATTTAATGACTGTTAATACAACAAAATCAAACTACCAAATCTTTTCACTAAGAAAGAAACCACTAAAAATAAAACTAAATTTTGAGGGTCAACAATTACCAGAAACACAGGAAGCAAAGTATTTAGGAGTTACATTTGATACCAAACTTACATGGACCAAACAATAGAAAATGTAATACAAAGAGCAGAAAGGCGCCTTTCACTGTTAAAATGTCTAACAGGAATGAAGTGGGGATGCTCCAGAGCAACTCTTAACACAACATACAATGTATATATAAAGTCATTATTTAAAACAAAAATGATATTCAAAAAAATTCACATATCATCCATGGGCCTTTGATAAATTTAAAAGTGTTCAAGGAATACAACATTCAGCTAGCACCAGTAAACCATTACTCCATAAAAAACCTACTACTTTCAAACATCAAAGATGCTATTCCACCTAACAAAAAATCTGGCATATACCAAATCGAATGCAGTGATTGTAATGAAATATACATAGGAAAAACCAAAAGAAATTTAGTAATCAGATCCAAAAAACACGTTAGAAACATTAAGAGTAAACAATTAGAAAAATCAGCAGTTGCATATCACTTTTGGACAAAAAATCATGACATAAAGCTAGAACCGAAACTTCTCAAACACATAACCAGAAAACAAGAACTGTCCACATGGGAACAAATCTTTATTTTAAAAAATAGAAACCAAGTATTTAATTTTGACATTCCTCAGAGTGGCATTTTCAGTAATTTCATTGAACCATTACCAGAAGAAACATCAGAAGAAGCATCACCATCCACACCACGAAACACCATGGAAACCCAGTTATTGTCCGGTTGATAATGGAGGAAAGTTAACCTTCGAAATGCGTCCCCGGAAAAATATTTTGTAAGTGTTGTTCAGTGTTATTAATTAACTCACCTTTTAAAAAATAAATTATGTAATACATGTTTCACATCCATTGACACTATGCCCCTGCCTTACTTACTAAATGTTTTGGAAAACATTGGTTTACAAATTATTATCCATATCACTTTGTGCATTTTACACAATCATTTGTATACTGGACCAAATTTAATTAGTAAATAAATAAGTAAATTTTAAAATCGTTAGCCTCCCATTTCCAAATGTTATAATAATTTTGAACATCATTGCACTTTATCAAATATCCTTACATTATACATTTTTAACCTTTCTTATTCATATTTAAAATTGTCTTTTTCTATAGAATTATTAGTAGACTGTGCCTTTATGATAATCCTAAAATAAGACAGAGATCCAACTACTGGATTGATTCTCTCTCAAGTAGAAAATTAAAAGAAGTATCTTTTAAGTTTTATTAATTACATTAGTCTAAAGCCACATTGCTTGCCTTTGGCACAGAGGACCCAGGTTCATTCCCTGGTACCAGCATGGCGATTTTTCCACCACTGGAAGGTCTGGAACGGGGTGCACTCAATCTCGTTAGCTCCTGGGGGACCAATTGAGGAGCCACTTGATAGAGAAGTAGCAGCCCCAGGTTGAGAAGGTTGCATAACTGACTGGGAGGGCTTGGGGCCCTGACCACATCCCATCCTCTAGTATTGCACCCTACCAATGGTGCCTGTACTTGGCAGAGGTAGGGGACAAGTGGTTGGGTGGCAAGCCTTGGCCCTTCATGGGCTGTTGCGTTGGGGTTTACTTTTTTAAAGCCACATTGAGGCACTATTTAAACACTGGGTCATTGGAATATTAAGCAATGGGGAATCATTATTAGAGCAATATAAAAATGTACAACTGCAAACAGGAAACATTTAGTATAGATGTTAGGTGGCAAATCGCCAACAGCTAAGAGAAGCTGAACGAGGCCTAAAACGAACCTTGTACAAAAGGAGCAATACTGGGAGTTGCTGGTTTGTTCTCTGAAGCTCTTTGTACAGCTGTAAGTCAGTTTTACTTTGGAGCATAAATATGTAAACAGTCAGCTTGAAAAATAATACCATTTATTTTTAATACTTCATTACATAATCAACAAATCATAAATCTTTAAGAAAACAAACATTATACACTTATTTACACTTTATAAACTTCATTGAAAAAAAGACAACAATGAATTATAGATAAGACAAACACAGTGGATATTGAGTAGGCGTAGATGTGGATATTCTTCAATGGTAGAGGCTTCTTTCACAAAGATTTCTGATTCTTTTGTGCAAATCATTATTTCTGAATTTAACAGTGGTTCATCAGCTGATAACTATTGGGATAGGTACCTTATAGTAGGGGAACCCAATAGGGATTTTGGGATTTACTCAAGCATGGCAGCAGATTAACATAAGGGGGGATACCTGGATACCGAGCATCCTGTTGAGTACCTCCACCATGTATAAACCCTCTGTACAGTGTCTAGTGCGGCCGATCAGAATATGAAAAAAGAAGTTAAAAATGCCTGAATGTGTCAGATTAAAGTATGGTGGATTATTTACATGCTGAAAAGTGTGTGTTTCAATAATCTGATGAATGGAATGTGACAAGAGGGAGCAGGGGTCACAAACTTGCAAACAAAAAATGTCACCTTGACATGCTTGAGCACGGTCAAAGTTTGTGGTATTTTGAAGGAAATAATTAAAAGATAATGGGGAAAAATATAACCTGCCAAAGTAGGAAAACTTGTCAATTAAGTCTAGATATTCTCTCAAGCTTCCACAGCCAGCATTAATAATATCTTGGCTATCCGGTTTTTTCTGCATCAAGTTGGATAAAACTGACGTTTTGACCATCTTGCTGTGGTCATCTTCAAAGGCAAAATGCACCACTTGTTTTTTTAGGGTGGGTGTTGGCGGGTTGTTATGGGGGAAGATTCTAATGTTGCTGACTTCGCTAACAGATGTTGGGGATTTTGATGTATTTTTCCTGTGGTCGCATTGCCATGTGTGTTTAGCTGCTCCACAGTAGAAGCAACGGGGGTCTCTTGTGCATTCCTCCATGCTGTTTCTGTACCTTTGGCACCTCTTACATGGGGCATGTTTAACGGTATGTTGGGAGGGTTCCATATAGAAATGTTGCCCTTTGATGTATGTGTCTTTGCCGAGTACTTTTTGTATTGCGTTTGTATCCTGGGTGAATATCCTGATAAGTGTGGTTTGTCTGCCATTACTGATTATTCTTGTAGCTTTTGTGATGTCAGGGTATCATGTTTGTAAGCTCTCTAGCAGTTCATCATCTGTGGACGAGGTGGAGAGGCCTTTAACAATTGCTATGAGTGTTTGTTTAATTGTATTAATGCTGTTGCTGCCGTGGCTTTGCTGTGGTAGTGAGGAGACAATCTGAGCTCTGGGCCCAAATTTGTCTTTCATTGCCTGTTTGAATACAGTGGCGCTTTGTGCATTATTGAATAGTAGTTTGTATTCTAAAGTAAGAACAAATTAGAAACTAAAAAATTCACTTATCTTAGTAATGTTGCATGTTCTTTTTGCACAAACTGACTCGAGTTTCAAGTTGTCTCCAACTCATTCTCAAAGCTATACAAATTCGTTACGCATGTGCCCCACTCTGCGCCTCGGCTCTGGTGACAATACTATGTGGGTTGGAATGTCATACTTTCTTCCCTAAGGTGGATTATTTGCATGCTTTTTTCCATGTATTTTATTTGTCACATTCAGTGGTTTAAAAAAAAGTCATGAAACAATTTTTCACACCCTCTTTAAGAAAATCCCTCCAAATAGTTGTAAAATTAGGAGATCAAGATGAACAATTTGTATGAAAAATTTGTATAATAAGATGACACGCTCAAATATTTCAAAAAGTGACCTTTTTTTTTTTACATTTTTAAAAGTATGTAGACACTCCCCCCACTGGTGAAAGGCTACACATCATAAAACCGTTTTCTTTCTTTCTATCATCTAATCTTCAAAATCCAATAGGTCACCATTATGGTCAGTAAATCCCCATTTAGCATCTTGGGCTCCCCTACTATTAATGGTATCCATACTTTATCCTCTGCAAATCAGTAATGTTGCCCTACTTACCCATAGAATTCAAATTCTACTGGGTGTTCAAATAATATTGGGGTCTGAACTATAGTTGAAGGTATAGAATGAACATCATTAGACATCTATGACAAGAAACAACAATGCAGTAATGTCACAAGCTCCTATAGAATTCAACATAAATGCGATCATTTTATACTGTAGTCTGTGTATCACCACAATAAAGATTGAGATCAATAAAATAATAATACTTTACGGAACAGGTGGATGATCATGATGATTATGGCATGCAGTGGCGGCTCATGACTTGCACTGAGTGTGCAGTATATCACATCCTCCCCACCTTTACTCTCTAACTTTCACTGACACACATCACACAATTCTAATTTGCATTTCAGGTGGCCATTTGAGTTCTCATGTTTTGCTATTTTTTTGTTTTGAAAGACCAATATCATAACAACCGTTATTTGTCCAGAATCTGTTTCTCTCACTCACACACAATAAGCACAGAAAACAGCTTCTCTTCTAAGAGTAAACCCGAAATATTTATCTCCCTCAGTGTCGCCATGTTATTCATTTCCACACTTTCATAGATTCAAATTTCCCGCTATGAGCAAACACAACTGCATGCAATTTGCTGCCGGAAACACCAACATTACAAACAATAATAAATACTGTAACAAAATAACTATTACAAACTAAAATATTGGCTTTAGCAAATTACGACATGAAGTGTAATTATATGCATTTATAATTGTTTAATAAAAATAGATGTAATTGTGTTTACAATATTTATATAACTGTCATTTTGATATAGAAAATGGCTACATTACATTTAGAAAAGTCAAGTTTGCTAGCTGCCTAGCAGGTTTATTTCAACTTCCACTAAATGAGAGGGAGAGAAATGCTCGTAGCAAGGAAAACAGCTTTGTAGGAGAATGCAGTGCGCTTGCGCAGTGACAATCACATGTCCTACATTTGTCTATCATGCTGCTTTAAGTCGCTGCATTCCTTAATGCAAGCTTTTCCCTGTTCCCCACGGCCCTTCACCCTAAAGGTTCTTTCAACAGTTGCAAAATCTGGTTTATGCATCTCTACGACTTGTTGACTGCCATTTGGTAAAGAGGGCGCAGGAAAATTAAACGAGCAAGTTCATGCAGAAGAAAGTTTGACATTTTACTTTCTCATATACATGTCTATAAATACACATTTACATACAGGAAAAAATTACTGGGTGAGCAGTTGCAAGTATGCAATCATCCAGGAACTGCCACTGATGGCATGAGTGAATAATTACCCATATTGATTAGCAGTAAGTTGCACATCAAATGTTATACAATCTTAACACTATACATTGTAGGAAATCAAACCTGAAATAATACACCATACATTGCTGAAATAAGTGAGAGTATCTTTATAAGTTCATAAATTAGACATCAGCTCCTCTCCCTGTATTTCATCATTACCTGGCCTGTTGAACTGATAAACAAGGCATATTTCTCCTGGGAGAGAAGTGATCAAGTGTTACAGTCTGTGATGTAGCCTATTGACAGCATATTATAAATTTAGATGTTAATTAATCTACAAATGTCCCAAAATTAGACTAACAAACTTTGGAAACTGATAGATAACATTATTTTAATCACCTTCTTGTTAAGGAAAGTTTTTTGCTGCGGTGCTTCGTTTAAGTGCTAGACGAGTTAAACTCATGGATCACTACCTCCCACACAGTTTAAGTATTTACAGCAAAATCAACAATGCAAATTAGTATTGCATTTGTCTTAGTTAGGCACACAATCTTAATCCTTGAAACAAACACAGAACACAAACATCTCATTGTTTGCAGTTAATCACAGCTTTACTATTCAAAGTAAATGTTGGAATGCACGTCCATTGCAATTAACACAGAGTACATCAGCATGCTCTATTCTGATGTACTCTCTCAAAGACACCAGCCATTTCTCTGGTTTAAAAGTTTGTCAGACTAATTTTGAATAGTAAAGTTGTAATCAACTGTAAACAATGTTGCTTGGATTACGATTATGTGCCTTACTAAGATAAGTGCAACACTAGTTTGCATTGGTGATTTTGCCATAAATACTTAAACTGGGTGAGAGACAGTAATCTATGACATTAACTCGTCTAGCACTTAAACGAAGCACTGTAGCAAAACACTTTCCTTAACAAAAAGTGTTTAAAATGTTATCTATCAGCTTCCAAAGTTTGTTGGTCTAATTTTGGGACACCCTATATATTTAATAATATACAGAGTTTGTTTAGACAAAAAATATCACAAATGCTTTCATCTTCTCTCTATATGACAACTAAACAAGAACTAAAGAATCTACAAATGGGAGAAATTTGATCACAGCCAATGTCAAATAAAAGTACTGTATTTCATGCCATAATTGTCACACTTTTTATGTTTTCTTCATAAAGTAAAAATACACAGTGCAACCATAATATGAGTGGGACCATTATGTGAAGAATAAACTATTTAAGACTGGATGTGTTAACTTTGAATGACTAGCGTACAGTAATGGGAGTAAGAGCAAGTATGAGCATATTAAAGCATGGCCATGTTATGCTATTCATAGCTGAAAAGAAAGAACAGGGGAAGGAGGGGAAACAAAAATGACACTGATACTGCTATGCAAGCACCTACTTCAGTAAATACATTAAGAAAATAAATTTAAAGAATCTGATGTGTTGCACTCACATAACTTTCTCTACTCTTGTACTGACCATTCTTACAAACTCTAATTCCTATATCTTCTTCGTGTTAGTTGAGATAAACATTTGTACAAATTATCTTATTGCTTATTTCCTTGTAGGTGAAACTGGAATATTAGAATACACTAGGCTTTGAGCGATAGTAAAATTGTTTAAAGCTTTGAGATCCCGTTCTCTCTGCATGCTCAACATATAAAAAAATGAATAACGTTGTTGCATTTGATGAAAGTTAAAGTTTTCCAAAACTGACACAAATAACAAGGAATATCTCTGAAATGATTCACTCTACAAAAAATGTATTTCGACATAAATTGTGTTTCAGTGATATCTACATTTTCTGTATAGTAAGATTTTGTCTATCTCTTACGGTTCACAAGTTACTCAAAAGTCATTCAGAGTAAATAGGACTGCATAGGCTACAGTCAGAAAATTCAAAATATACATTTCATTTGTCATATAACTATCTTAAACATATGTCATTTTAATCAAAATCGTTAGCCATTTTCAAGAAAATCAAAATTTTAGAAAAGTTTCCATGTAAAGGGTAGTTTAGAGAGGGGCTATTTTCTTCAAAATCTTCTGTGTCGTATCCTTGAAAGACATTAAACTTAAATACCAACTTTGGTTTTTAACTGACTTTTTGTTTTTGACTTACGCTGTCCACAGACTGACAGACACACAGACACGTGGACCTTTATCTAAAAATGCATTTTTGGATTCAGGGGGCCTCAAAACATATATTTCCGGTGAAATCTCGACATCAAATTTTTGGATGGAATAGAATACTTCCTCTACTTTACTAAACGTAGCAGAGAAAGTAAAAGGGAAAATTGGGACTTCAGACTTTTTGAATAGAGACTCATCTATTATTAATTAGAGGTGCTCAGGTTAGCAGTCGTGTAACATCTATAAAATTGTTCAAGCTTTTGCCCATAGTGAACTTCATGGTCATCATCAGGAAATGCATAATTAATAAGTAAATGGCCATCTCAAACTTATGGCCTTCATGAGGAACTGCATAAGAAACAAATGGCCATCTCAAAATCATGGCCCTCCTTTAAGCATCCCAGTCCAAGCTGTGCTTAGTCATAGGACGTTGTCCTTATTAAATTATTTGGCTTTGATTTCAAATGCCTCTTTCACAAGTTTGTCATCATTGTTGAGACTATGCTGTGCTAGTGCTGATTTTTCTGGTTGTAGTAGTTGTAGATAGTTTTGTGTTTCTCATGTCTCTCTCCAATTGTTAGACCTGTCTACCCTACATCTGTCTGTTTTGTAAAGACCAGGTGTTTTAAAACAAAGATTCTCCTTAACCCTCTGTTACACGCATGCCCTGGCAGAACACCTCAGTCGCGCAGGGCCTAGTACACCCTCGCTAGATTTTTGTGGTTATATGCTTGCATTAATTTTTTTAAATTGTATTTTTCCTTCATTCCCATGTTTAGCTTCAATTAGCTTAAATACACATGATTTTTATTAGCGTTATCTCACTAGATAGATCAAAGATAAATAAAACATAGTATGAGTACATTATACGCTATAATTTGTACTGTGCTACATGGAAAGTTAATAAATTGTGATGTTCAGGTATACATCTTGTAACTTGAAGTGTACGTTCAACTACAACAATAATAATAGTAATAATTATACTAATATCTTTGACAAGTATATGACGTTACCTACAAAATACATGTTATTAGGACATAGGTTGCTTTCATCCTCTTCTTTATGATCAGTTTACGGATCTAAAGATCTCATTTTTAGTTTTTCTTCAGAATTGGAATCATTTGATTCATACAAATCGGCACACATGGATAAGACAACATCACCATCATCATCATCACAACATAGATGATGCACTTCTTCCAAATTCGTAAAACCATAGCTTTTATTCATGTTTTTGATAAGTATTAAACATGTTCTTGCATGTCTGAAGATCTGTGGTTCAAATCCCAACTATGGCACTGAATTTTTCAGTTCTGATTCCAACTCTCAAACATTGCCCACACATGGCTTGTGTGATTAAAAGCACCAGCAGTAAGTTTATTGGCATAAATAATAATGTACTTGCAATCGCAAAGATATATTGCACAACTAACAAGGAAAATACATGTGTCAGTAACATGTAATGAGAGTAGTCAAACAGAGTTTGGTTGACCTCTGTGACACATAACTGCCGATTAGTCGTTCTTGGAGCTACAGAAATAAACAGATCAGGTTGTTCCTCTGCCAAACAGTCGAGTAAGGTGTAATATTAGATTTCCTATTCAGGCTATTGCATAGGTGCGTTCATTCAAAAACTAGAATGCTTAAACAAACATAGGGCTCTCCCAGGCCCTTAGCGACCACTAGAGGGCCCTTAACCGGTGAACCTGAGCTTTATTGGTGGCAGG
This sequence comes from Tenodera sinensis, assembly GCA_030765045.1. Taxonomy (NCBI): domain Eukaryota; kingdom Metazoa; phylum Arthropoda; class Insecta; order Mantodea; family Mantidae; genus Tenodera; species Tenodera sinensis. The sequence goes on along the minus strand of CM060971.1, from coordinate 21,954,918 downwards.
AATATCGTTTTAATGTTATATGTTTTGAGTATCTGCACAATTTTAATTGAGACTTACTACAGAATGGGATAAATGCCTTTCCTTTAGTTTTTCCATCTTCATCTATGTTGTGATTGTCTGTGGAGAAGTTTTTGTTATTCTAATCCTCTAGTGTGCCTGATGAATGTCTATATTTGTGTAACCATTCTTTTAAAGGTGTTTGTCAAATAATTTATTTCATGGCAATTGAAATTACAATAGAGCCAAATAATATTAAAGGGACAACGGGCTATGACTGAACACAGCTTGGACAAAAATACAGTAAAACCTGACTAAACCAGATCCCGTATATACCGGAAACCTGACAACCAGAAAATAAAACTCGGAATGGAGCTATTTCCTAAGTTAAATAACACTCTAAACCAGAAAACTGCCTAACACGGAAATGGAATAGCTTTTCCAGAGTTGCTTGCATAAATAACCTATGAGGGTAATTCAAATATAAACGGTAATTGTTGCATATCATGGGGGAAGCAGTTCAGAGCGGGGCAGTGGAGTGAGGGGGTTGAAGGAGGTTGGTGTGTTAGGGAGGGGGAACTAGCTTTGTTAGCTGCTTCGCTAGGTTCTGGCGTCAGTACAGCCATGAGTGAGCAAGAGGTTCCTTCGTCTGTTGCACAACACATTATTATCAAGTTTTTAACCTTCGGAGATTTTAACTCATTTAAGGGCACACTTTGGGGACACTACACTGCCACAGAATCGAGAGTTTACTTGGGCCAGATAATTTAAGGATGACCGAGAATTTGTGGAAAACGAAAGTCATGCTCGACGCCCAAGGTCAAATCTCACAGATGACAACATCCGTGCCATTTGAGAGCTTATTGAAGGTGATCACTGCTCCACTGTTGAAGAAATGGCATCAGAAGTTGGTTGATTTTCTTCATGATCGACGTACAGTGACTGCAGCTTAATATTGCCAATTGTTAAGGTCTGTAAAAACTGCCTACTGAAGCAAAAGACGTATGCCCATCAGAGATATCATCCTTCTCCAAAACAATGCAACGCCTCTCACCGCCAATTTGACAATGGACACAATGGTGGCCATGCACTGGGAAACCCTTGAACACCCTCCCTATAGTCCAGACTTGTCCCCCCCCCCCCAGACTATTTTTTGTATGCACCCATGAAAGAATCGCTTGGAGGCAAACATTTCGAAAGCAACAACGACATTGATGAGCATGTGCACAATTGGTTACCGATGCGCCCTCAAACCTGTTTTGAAGAAGGAATGTTCAAGGTTCCAAAACGTTGGCAAAAATGTGTACAGTGTGAAGGAAGCCATATAGAGAAATGTTGATGTAGTCACTTGTGTATATATATTTAATCAATTAATATTTTTAACAAAATTACCATTTATATTTGAATCACCCTCGTAACATTATGCTTAATACATAGTTATCTGGTTTGATAATGAACTTGCCAAGACAGAAGACATTCTAAGTGCAGCAGACATTGCTGCTGGGAACAGTAGTTGGGAAGTCATGTAAGGAATGGGCGACAGCGATGACAACTAAAGGGAGCCAAAAGTACGCCCTTTAAGAGAAGCACTATCTGTTGTGAATGACCTTCAGGAATTTGCAGCTTCCAAGAATGCTCTAGAACTCCTGGAGCTGATGCAGGATGCAAAGGAGACATTGAGGTTCCTTGTGAAGAAGCCATGACAGTGCACTTTAACGGATATGTGGGGGAAGACAAACTAATGTATGAGATGTAAGTTGAAAATACTGCAAAACATACAACTGAACCTATTTTTTATTTACAGAATTTTATTTTAAATTATTCTTTCAGTTTAATTCCATACAATTTTAACGGGTGATCCAAAAGACTGTGAACTGGCGTGCTGTGTTTTGTCTGTACGGGTCCTCTACGCTCGTTGCCAATTGCCGCTGTCATAGAACCGCATGGATAAAACCATACAGCATTTTTAAAACTACTTTTAAAGGCTTTACTTACCCATATATAGCAGATTCTGAAACCAGCCACCGTTGTTGTCGATACATTTTTGGCACTTCTTTAGGAAATTATCCCTAGTTCACGTTGAGAAATGCTGGCAATTACCTGACGGATATTTTGTTTTAATTCTTCCAGGATGTGTGGGTTTGTCTTGTACACTTTATGCTTTAAGTTACTCCAGAGATAGAAATTGCAGGGGATTAGTTCGGGGGACCGAGGAGGCCACAAATTTCTACTAATAATTCTGTCCTGAAACATACTTTCAATTGTTCTCATCGAAAGATTGGATGTATGAGCTGTTGCAGAGTGTTGTTGATAAAAGGCAAAATCACGCTCCATCTGTTAATTCTCTTAAAAAAGGGGGCAAAATTGTATTCACATATGTATGGGCGATAACGGTTGACTCAAGAAAATCATAATAAATCCACGCTGTGTAGTAGAAAGCAAATGCTGAGCCATAATACACTTTGTGACTAAGTACAGGACTAAATAACAATGCACATTGGTAATAATGCAGCCGCACGATATCACGTCAACTCAATACTGATTGTGAGTAGAACAGAGAAAAGCAAGTCATGCTCGTGATCTTGTGTATATCAGCTGCTGTTATCATATTTCTGTATTCACAGTGGAAAAACACAGCGTAGCAGTTCACATGTATTTGGATCTCTCTGTATTTTTTGTACTTTGGTTTACTAAAATACATACAACCTTTGTAAGATGGAAACCCATGAAAATGCAAAAATATTACTGGAACAATCACGTTCTGTTTTAGGCAAGTTTTACTGTACATAAAAGGAGCCCATGATTTTGGGATAGCCATTTATTTTTATGCAGCTCCTGACAAAGGCCAAGAATTTGAGATGATCATTTATTTATTAATTATTCATTTCCTGAATGATAGCCATAGAGTTTAGTACAGCCAAAAGCTCGAAAAGTTCTATAGATATACAGCTGGTAATCTGAGAAGCTCTAATTAATAATCATCACCGTGAAAGCTTCAAATGTCATCTATTATTTACAATACTGTTGAATCACATGTCATTTTTAAGCTGATATTACTGGACTGTTGAACAAGTTCATAACTTGGTCTGGTAAAAACTTAAATTAGGTAAATAATAAATGAAAGTCAATATAATAGATATGCACAAACATTTAGTACACCTATATAACCTCATTTACATAACTAGAGAAACAAACAGTTCTAGAATAAGGTGCTTGTGGACTTAGCACGTGTTAATCATGTGTTCACATTTCTTGCCACTCTATTCATCTCACACTTAGTCACGTCTCCTCCCACACTTTGGGTACTTGAGCCAATCAGATTCATTGATGGGCTAGCCACCATCTTAGCAGTCAGCAAACTGTTGGCCTTGACAATGAGGAATATATTACAATACGCTGCACGACATATTATTTTTCAATATTTGTCAATAGTGAACATCTGCAATATTAATGCAATGATCGATTGCATTGGTGGTGAAATCCTTCTCCATAAATAAAGGTGCGAGCATTACGTGTTGGCAATGTCCCGCGAGGAAATACTGTAATAACAATACAATGTGTAAAATTAACTGACAGTTGGCACATTTATGGAAGTGGCAGTGAAAATGTGTACAGTCTTAATAAATAACACTACGCTGACAAATTCTGCCTACTGTAGTTCATCCCACAAATACCAAATCTTTCAGATAACCCCCAAGTTCAGTAATCATATTCATTGCAGTTGCATGTTTACTTTCATAAATAAAGAAGCTTCAAAACTTAACTAGTTTATTCATTTAACAAAAAATCTGACATGTTGCACTCACATGACCTTCTCTACTCTTGCACTAACCATTCTTATAAAATCTTATTCCTTTATCTTCTTCATGTCAGTTGAGATAAAGATTTTCAGAAATTACCTTATCGCTCGTTTTCTTGCACGTGCAACGGTAATATGGGAATACAATATGATTTGAGCAATAGTCAAATCTTTTAAAGCTTTGAGTTTCCGTTCTCTTTGCAGTTAACATGTAAGGAAATTAGTAACGATGTTCCATTTTACAGAAGTATAAGTTCTCCAAAACTCACACAAATAACAAGGCAAATGGTTTACTCTACAAAAAAAAATTATTCAGACATAAATTATGTATTTTAGCAAGATCTAAAATTTTTGTATAGTAAGATTTTGTCTATCTCTTACGGTTTACCAGTCATGCAAAAGTCATCCAGAGTAAACTGGACTACAGGGGCTATAGCCAGAAAATTCAAGATATACATTTCATTTGTGATAAAAATACCTCATACATATGGCATTTTAATCAGAATTGTTAGAGCCATTTTCGACAAAATAGAAATTTTTGAAAAATTTTCTATATAAAGGGTAGTTTAGGGTGAAGCAATTTTCTTCAAAATCTTTGTGTCCCATCCTTGGAAGACATTAAACTTAAATACCAACTTTGGTTTTAAACCAACTTTTTGTTTTTGACTTATGCTGTCCACAGACACACACATAGACCTTTTTCTAAAAATGCTTTTCTTGGATTCACGGGGCCTCAAAACATATAATTCTGGTGAAATCTCAACTTTGAATTGTTGGGTGGAATACAATAGATCCTCTATTTTACTATATGCAGTAGAGAAAGTAAACAGAGGTATAAAAGGAACTTACAATTCTATAACAGGTCTTCTGACGAACATACAAATCTTACATGTAATAACGAAACACTCATTATTAACAGAAATACAATTAAAAATATCTTATTAAAACAAAGCTAATTCAACACTATGAGCTGGTTATAAATGGCAGTACAAATAAACATACTGTTAATAACAAGATTCTTCAATCACAAAGAGCAAGGCTGCTGTCAAAATTTCTTATGACGACTTACAAGTTGAGATTAGAATATTTTCATGTATTATGAAAACTAAAATAGAACATTGCACTGCAATGTCAAAATAAAGACAAACATACATAGTAACACCTGTTTTGGAATTTCTATTACAGTATATTTACTACAAAACTTGACCAGCAGATGCATGATCTGTCAAATGGATATGTACTGCACACTTGGCTGGTAGTTGCACAGCCCATCTATCAGTCACACATGCACGCACGTCAAATCACATTAACAATTACCAGAATAAACATAAAACATGCCTTATCACAGATGTTGAAAAGGCGTCCATCTGTATAAATACATCTATGGCATTATCTAAGGAAATTTTCACTCACATGCATTAGTTCAGATTTCATTATAACATTAATTTTGCTCCCGATATTGTTTTAATTTTCCCTTGTTCAAGGCACCCAAGAGATTTTTGAAGTGACTGTTCTAACCTTTCTCTGTTTTTGTCTGTTCTGTAAAGCACTTGCTGTTTTTACGATTCTTTTCCTATCACAAATTGATCCCGTCTCCCTGAATTTATTTACAAGCACATGAATGGTCTCTCTTCTCGGAAAATGCAAGCCAGGAAATAGTTTCAAATTGCCTTATAACTAAAGCCACAATTCATAGTCACCTTACCATGTGCATGGGGCTAATGGCTGGCCTCTCGGTCTGGGCGAACACACTCACGGCATAACTGACACTCCTACACACAATGTGGTACTAAAAATTGTGGCTTTACTTATAACTAAAGGCCGCAGGGATGTGTGCTTGTATGTGATACAGGTTAGACAGCACGGACATCAATGTGTAAACAACTGCCACTTGAAGCAAAGTCGAAAACGTGACGTAGTACTCTGCAAAGTAGTGAAGCATTGCCTTGCAAGTGTATGCAGATCCAAGATCAAGGAGTAATATAACATACAAACTATCTGAAAATCTTCAGTTCATATCCAGCAATTTTGCAGTGTTGCCCAAAGCTATTAAACAATTAGAAAAATTGGGTTTGGAAATGTCCAAGAGCATGAGGATAATAGAAGACTTAACTAATTCAATTAATAGGATAACTCTTGTGCCAGATATCGAAAAGGTGAAAGCTAAATTCCAGATAGTTCTGAACAAAAATATTGGTTATCAAACTATGTGTGAAATTTTGAAAATGAGTAAGAAGGAAAACATGCCAGACAACAGAGTGGAGTTCTTTACGTTTGCACCTCTGGCATCGTGTGACATAGAAAGAAGTTTTTCACTGTTTACAAATTGCTTCAGTGATAGGCGTCAAAATTTCACATTTAATAATTTACAAATGTACATTGTAACTCAGTGCAACACACTGTGTGACGATATTATAGTGGTGCAGTTTTCTATAATTAATCTTCGTTGGGTCTTTGAGCCTTTGAAATCTTTGTGATCTCGGGTCATGGTAACGGATGGAATGAAAAATCACACGATGTTTCTTCACCACAATGTATTATTTTATTAACACTTTTTCTATATTTTACATTAAAATAAATCCTCTTAGCACCGTTTTAAATGATTTAAGTCTTTCCACTTTTTCAAAAAGTGGAACAAAAGCTTGATGAAAGTCTGGTAAACGTTCTACAATGTTCACACGTTACCTCAACACGTCTTTTCACCTTGAATATACGCACGCTAGTGGAAGGATTCTGGCGTCATCTCACGTGACACTACCTTTCTCATATACATCCGCGTATGCGTCCATCAAATAGTTCCTTCTTGTTAGGGAAGCGATCCCTAACCATTCTCCCTTCGCTATCAAGACTGAACACATATAATTCTAATATTTATACATATATATTAAAATCAAATATGGAAATATTTATGACGTCTTTAAACAAACTTAGTTGTTCGTAACAATGAACATTAGTAACACGTTTTCGTCATTTAAGCATCTCATACCAACATCAAAAAACAAATTACACTCTTAACAAATATTCACATAAACGATTTTCTTTTGGGGTCTTCTAATGTTCTGTCTCAATAGTTAATAAATAGCACTGTGTATAAGCAATTCCAGAATACATAGTTTATGATGCTTGTAGGTTGTGCTGCAGTGAGGAGGCAGTTTTCATGATCAGGCTGCAGTTGTTTACATGCACAAGCAATAACAGTAAAGCCCATGTGCAGTATACCAATGGAAAAACAACACACCCCTCCGACCATTACCTATAACTTTCCTAACTCCTCAACCATTTTAACAAATATATGTACCAACTCTTACACATGAGGCCATCTCAAAGTACTATTGCAAACATAAGGTAATTAAATCAGAACCATTATAGCCATTTCTGAGAAAATAAACATTTTCAAAACCTTTTCCATGTTAATGGTGGTCTGGGTTGGAGCATCTTTTTAAAATTCTTGTGTCTCATCCTTGGAAGACATTAAACTTAAATACCAAGTTTGGTATTTAACAAACTTTTGGCTTTTGGGTTGTGCTGCTCAAAGACATACACACACACACACACACACACATGTAGATCTGTTTCTAAAACTACTTATTTTGTCTTCAGGGACTCTCAAAACATGCATTTTCAGTGGAATCTTGGTATCAAATTTTTGGGTGGAATACAGTACTTCTTCTGTCTACCATAAGTATATAGTAACAAAATAAAAATAGCATGAAAAGTAGTGATTTCCTATTATAGACTGAGACAGAATATTGACCAATGGAGGGTCGTTCATGTAAATATTTTTGTAAGAGTGTGTAAATTTCTAATTCTTTTAATTTGAGTGTATCAGGGACTTATTTTTTTAATATTCAAGATAGCCAATGTTTTCTCGTCACTTTGAGTTCAACCAATGAAAACTATCGCGCGGATGAATACATAAGAATGGCGGTGTTGCGTCATACCGACGCCAGGGACTCTTTTTTCATTGGCGTCTGTGAGCTCAAGTTGGAAGGATGTATTTTTTTTGATAGCGCGTGAACATGTAACTTTCACCCAAACTTTTATACAGTGTAGATTCTACCTAACTGTGAAGATTGTTGATTAATTAATATGGTGCTAAAAGTGTAAATTAACGAATAAATATATTGTGATAAAGGAACGTTGATTTATGCATTCCATTCTGTTACCAAGACCCTGAAAATAAGAGTAGCGTCTGCTAACAAACTATTACATCATTCAGTAAAAACATTATTCCTGCTGCTATATTCCGGTATGCTATGTAAAGACCTATAATAAAACCCGTACCAAAATGGCTTACCCAACGTGGAGCGCGAATTTAGAATGGAATGCAAAATTACGAGTACGAAGTGTTAACATCAAATGACGCCATCCCATCGCGCAGGAAAAAGACGCCATTAAACATCGTTTGATATCAACGATCCGTCAAAACATCGATACACGGAGAATCAACGTGGGAAAAACACTGGAGATCATCTAGCGAAGCCAACTACCCAGGAGACGTAAATAACTGGACGAAGAACCAATGGAAAAGAAAGTAGGATCCAAAATTTTTGTTTTTACATACATTTTATTTCCATTTATATGTTTCTAAGAAGTGGCAAAATAGTGGGACTTTTAACCTTAAGTGAATTAAACAAAGAAATTAAAATGTCGCGAAAAGAGATAGAAACAGGAGTGGGGGAAGGGGCAGATAGGCCTAGTTATCAGGTAGAATTAGGAAGTGAGGAACAGGTGGAAATAAGCAAAGACCAAAGGTTAATGATGATCATGTTTGAAAGACTAGAACAGAATATGAAGGAAATAGGTCAGAAAATGGAACAAAACAAGGCAGAATTGAGACAGGACATAGAACAAAGTTTAGGTCAGAAACTGGAACAAAACAAGGTAGAATTAGGTCAGAAGATGGAACAAAATAATGCAGAATTAAAACAGGACATAGAACAAAGTTTAGGTCAGAGTATAGGTCAGAAACTGGAACAGAATAAGGAAGAGATAGGTCAGAAAATGGAGGAAGTGAGAAAAGACTTAGAACAGAAAATGGAATTAGGTAGACAGAACTTAGAACAGCAAATGGAATTAGGTAGACAGAACCTAGAACAGAAAATAGAATTAGGAAGACAGGAGTGTAAAGAAAAATATGAAAGTAATGGAAACTAATTTAAAATTAGTACATAAAAACTTAAATGAAACAACGGAAGCCTTAGAAGCTAGGATAGAAATTGTAGGAGATAGGATGGGAAAGATAGAATCAGAAATGAGAGAGAACAAGATTGTGTTAGAAGGAGAAATTACTAGATGTAGGGATGAAATAACAGAATGTAATACAAGTGTAGACTGTAAGATAACAAATGTAAAAGCAGAAATAACTGAGGAATTAAGGAAAGAGATTGAGGTAGTAAAGAAAGACATTATTAATGAAACTGTAGAACAAATTGTAATTCCTAAAATTAAGACAATGAATGATGTGATGCTTTCACAACAGGATGCTATAAATGATATGAAACAAAGCCACTTAGAAATAAAGAATGATTTAAAATCAATTTGTGAAGAAATGAAAAAAGGGAAAGAAAGTTTGGCTAATGTAAATTATGTTGTGAAGGCATTACAAAGACAAGATGATTTAGATGTAAGTAATGTACAAGATGAGAGTTACTTGAGTAATGTACAAAATGTTGACTCACCATACAGAGAAAGAGGTTCACAACCAAACAATGACACAACACATAACACATGTTACACCAACAGCATATTACATGAAATCACACCACCTACATTTGACGAGGAGAAGGGAGACGATCCAAAACTCTTTGTTAAAGAGATGGAAGAATATTTTAAAGTGAAAAGGATACCAAACGAGCTTAGGATGATGATAGTTAAGAAAAGCTTAAAAAACAAGGCGTTAGAATGGCTCAGGTTAACCCTAGCTGGTCATGAGTCGTATAGCTCATTCAGAAATTTATTCCTATCAAGGTATTGGGGCCCAGCTAAACAAAACCAAACTAGGGTAGAGCTAGCAACAGGTAGATACGATCCAACCAAAGGGTTGTCGCTAGTCGATTATTTTATGAAAGTAGCCAACAAAGGAAAGCTATTAGACCCCAACTTGTCGGAGGCAGAACTAATTACCAGCATAACAAGACATTTCCCAGATACAGTGAGAACAGGGTTAATTGTTGCGAGGCCAGTAGATTTTGCAGATATGATAGAATTGCTAACAGCCTTCGAAACACAAAATGGTCGGCCTAATGAGCATAGACATAGGAACGGTCACCCAAACTCACCCATCCTAAACCGGAACACGGCTACGAACAACCAGAGTGAGGGAGAACATAGAAATACTAGGAGTACCCATGAAAGGGGGAGAGGGGCACACCATTTCCCACAACCACATAATCATGGTGAGAGGATGGAGAACACAAGACAGCGGTACCACGACACAATACCGAATGGTGAATCGAGATACAGAACATATACATATGATCGTGGAAGACCAGGAGACCACACCCATCAAGTGAATCACATACGATTCAGTAGGGAACACTTGAACAACCACAGACCGTCATACGACAGAGGTTCACGCCAAAGGGGCAGAGACCAATGGTACACTGACAACATAAGACAGCAGGAAGTAGATGAAAATGTGCCAAATAGGGCAGATACTGCACAGAATACAGAAACGACAACCACCACCAACACTCAGGGAAATTACAACAACTAAGTTCGTCCCAACCGAGTGGATGACAAACAACAAAATCTCAGCAACTTACAATTGACATCGACACCATGATGGCTACACGAAGAGAGAGATGGAACCACTGGTCATAACAAAACAGCTGGGTGACCACACATATGAGCTACAGAATACAAATGGCAAGTTGGTAGGAAGATACCATAAAAATAAATTGAAGCCATACAAAGAAAGGACCAAATAGTCTTTGTCAACGAATGTGTAAGGCAGGAGTAGTAGAGATGAAAGAAGATAACAATTTTTAATGGGTTACTTATAGAAAATTATGTTCAGATTAGGAATTACAACAAGGAAGAAAATCAACATAGTCACTGGCTATATCGACCACAAAGAGCATTGTCGACAAAAACAGACGAGGACACTGATTGTCATTAAAGAAATGAATCATAGCGACGGAAGATAATATGTTTTTGACATAAGGATGTCAGGGACAAAAATAAAAATGAATCAATTATGATGAAAAAGATATAATATTTCGACACAAAGATGTCGAGGGTAAATTGAGAAGAAAAATAATGCAATTACAGAATGATTGTAAGTATAGAAGTTTTCTCTTATAGAAATAAGAGACAAAGAAATGACACTTAGTGAAGTGAGGAAAACCATAATCAGAAAAACAATGCCCATGAATTAAGATGAATATAGCCAATGCTAAGCTCGAAGAAATGTTGAACCAAACAACAATGAATAATAACCCAATTAAGAAAATTGGTACCATTAGTAACATCAGAGTTTAAGAACCGACTCAACAACCTGCCTATACATAATAAGCTTATAAGACAAAGAAGGCAAAGAACTGAATAAAATATTGCCATAAACATGATCATAATCATTAGCTCAAAATTTGTATCCTGTTTTTCTCTCCTCATAGCAATGAATACAAGTCAAAAACCACATAATAAACCATGATACACTTAAATTATATTTGTGTCAATGTCAAATGTACAATAACTGAGTATGTGTTGTATAAGAACTGAATATGTGTTGTACAATAACTGAATATGTATTGTATAATAATTGGACATGTTGTGTAATAACTAAATATGTTGTACAATAACTGAATATGTATTGTATAATAATTGGACATGTTGTGTAATAACTAAATGTGTTGTACAATAACTGAATATGTATTGTATAATAATTGGACATGTTGTGTAATAACTAAATGTGTTGTACAATAACTGGATATGTATTGTATAATAACTGAATACATTGTGTAGTAATCGAATGTGTGAAATTTATAAAGACATGCTGTATCATGTCAAAACGAAAGACAAAGACAAACAGTGAAGAAGACTGTAAAAAAAAAAAAAAAAAAAAAATATATATATATTGTACAAAGTGATTGAATCATAGGAGTAGGGAGAAGTATTGTATTGTGTTTCAAGATTGTAAATAAGGTGACAACTTGAAAAACAAAACAAGGGGCATATGAGACAGAAAATTGACCAATGGAGGGTCGTTCATGTAAATATTTTTGTAAGAGTGTGTAAATTTCTAATTCTTTTAATTTGAGTGTATCAGGGACTTATTTTTTTTAATATTCAAGATAGCCAATGTTTTCTCGTCACTTTGAGTTCAACCAATGAAAACTATCGCGCAGATGAATACATAAGAATGGCGGTGTTGCGTCATACCGACGCCAGGGACTCTTTTTTCATTGGCGTCTGTGAGCTCAAGTTGGAAGGATGTATCTTTTTTGATAGCGCGTGAACATGTAACTTTCACCCAAACTTTTATACAGTGTAGATTCTACCTAACTGTGAAGATTGTTGATTAATTAATATGGTGCTAAAAGAGTAAATTAACGAATAAATATATTGTGATAAAGGAACGTTGATTTATGCATTCCATTCTGTTACCACGACCCTGAAAATAAGAGTAGCGTCTGCTAACAAACTATTACATCATTCAGTAAAAACATTATTCCTGCTGCTATATTCCGGTATGCTATGTAAAGACCTATAATAAAACCCGTACCAAGACATTAAAATAACTAATTAACTTGTGGCAAAATTTCGTATAATTATGTGAGGTAGTTTAGAAAATACTCACATTTAAAAGATGCATATTATTTTGAGCACCAGTTTGGTGACATATTCTTTTGTTCATACCATATTTTATTAAAAATTTCTAATAATGTCTTTTTAGCTTTTATTTCTAGATTTTTAATATACTCTGGATGTATAAGATCTGGTCCTGGTTAGTTTTTGTTTTTTAATGTCTTCATTGCCTGTTCTAATTCTTCCACCTGGAGCTTTGAATCAAGAGGTAGTGTTTCTATTTTTCCTATTTCTATCATGTTAGACTTTTTTAATGTTCTGTTATCTTTTACCAAATGTTTTTGTAGTAAATTAACTTTCTTATAATGTTGAGTAAATTCATTGGCTATATCTTTGCTGTTGTATACATTTTTGTTAACTTTTTAAATATATGTGCTTTTTATTATTTATTTATGCCAACAAACTTACTGTTGGTGTTTTTAAACACACAAGCCGTGTGTGGGCAATTACCATGTTAAGGTTATTTAATCCTGGGACATAAAGTACTTGCAATAGTAAGTCACCATTGGGGTAATTGTCTCTGATGTGAGACTGCCTTTGTGGTTTACCAGGAGAAATACGAACTGGCTTGCCATTCTGGCAGTTTGTCACAATAGCTCAGTGGTTAGAGCGTCCGCCCGGCAAGCGGAAGGTCTGTGGTTCAAATCCCAGTTGTGGCATTGAATTTTTAAGTTCCGGTTCTACCTCTTAAAAATATGTGCTTTTGTTATTATTGGTGTACTTTCCACTTAGATTGTTGATGTGCTTATATACTTTGGTGCTATTAATTCTGTAATCCAGCCCAGATAATGTTGTTTGGATACAATCAATTCAATTCTAACAGGTGATCCAAAAGACTGTGAACTGGCTGCGCTATGTTTTGTCTGTATGGATCCTCTGCACTCGTTGCCAACTGCCGCTGTCATAGAACAGCACAGATAAAACCATACAGCATTTGTAAAACTACTTTTAAAGACTTTACTTACCAATATAATTATAGCAAATGCAGAAACTGACCACTTTAAGTTACTCCAGAGATAGAAATCGCAGGGGTTAGGCCGGGGAACTGAGGGGGCCACAAATTTTTACTAATAATTGTCCTGAAACACACTTTCAATTGTTCTCATCGAAAGATTGGCTGTATGAGCTGTTGCAGAGTCTTGATGAAAAAAGGCAAAATCGCGCTCCCTGTCAGTTAATTCTCTAAAAACATGGTGCAAAATTGTATTCACATATGTACAGCTGTCAACTCTTGACTCAACAAAAATTGGGCCTATAGCTCTTTCTCCACTAATGGTGCACCAGCTGACTGAGTTAACTCATACAAATCATAAATAAATACACGCTGTGCAGTAGAAAACAAATGCTGAGCTATAATACACGCTGTGACTAAGTACAGGACTAAATAATAAAGCACACTGGTAATAATGCAGCCGCACGATATCACGTCAACTCAATACTGATTGTGAGCAGAGCAGAGAAAAACAAATGATGTTCATGACCTTGTGTATACCAGCTGCTGTTATGGTCTTGCTATGTGCGCAATGGAAAAACATAGTGTAGCGGTTCAAATGTATTTGGATCTCTCTGTATAAGGAGCATCTTTTTTTCTCCATTCAATTACATCTTTCTTACTCTTAATGTTCTGAGCTAAATTCTAGCACTATTTCTTTCAGCTTTGAGTGTTTCCAATTTCTTACTCCAAAAAGGTTTATACTTTTTAGGTTTACCTTGAGGAATGTTTTCCTCTGCAGATTTTAAGATTATATCATTAAATTCCTTAACCATTTGACTACCATTCTGTGATAAATCTAAGTCTTGTACTTCGTTTTCTGTAATTTTTCTATACTTGCACCAATTCTTTCTTCTTAATAGGCACTACAACTTCATTGACTGAATGTTTTGGCCTTCTCTGTAATTTTCTTCCATTCAATGCAATCTTTTGTCAGGTTTACACAATTTATCTTCATATTTTTTAAATCTTGGTATATGTCGTCACTCCATCTGTTTTTAGGTCTGCCCCTTTTTCTATATTCGAGAGGCTTCCATGTGTATATTTTTTTAACTGTTCTCTCATTTGACATTCTACACAAATGTCCGAACCATCTAAGTCTCTGTGCTGTGATGAAATTAATAATTGTTTGTTTTTTTATTCTTTTATTTAACTCTTCATTTCTCAGAGTCCTCTATTGTCACTCTGTTTTTAATTGGTCCAAAAATTATTCGTAATATCTTACTTTCAAATATTGATAACTTTTGCTTTTTTGATTCTTTCAATACCCATGTTTCAGAGCCATATGTGACTATAGGTTTTATGATTGTGTTATAGATTCTTAATTTTGCACTTATAGTTATAAGTTTACTTTTGAATAAATTATTATACATGAAATATGTTTTATTACCGTGAATCACTCGCTCTTTCACCTCTTCCTCTAGAGAGTTATCATTATTTATTACAGACCCAAGGTATTTAAATGATTTTACAGCTTTTATTATGTTGTTTATTATTAAATCTTCCACTTGCACCAATTAGCTCTTTTAAAATTACAAGTATATCATTTTTCAATATTTCGGCATGTTTCTTATGCACATAATTTATATTAGCTGGATAGGGAAAAATTGATGGACCAAAATCCTGCACATTAGAACAACAACAATATTCTGAGCACTGAAACAATTGTGTAACTACCCAGTAGTCTTAGTGATGAGCTATATTGAGATAATGGGCTCCTTTCTATCATATTGTCAAGTGCCGAATTGTAATGGAAGCCAGTAGAATCTCGATAACTCGACAAAATCTTTTATCAGTGAAGCTTATAGTTTCTAAGATTTGTTATAACCTTTAGAATTTATTGCTTCACTGTTAATAGCTCTAGTTCTTCATAATAAATTAATAGTAACTTTTTTTTAATGTCCGAGAGGTTATCTACATTGCTTGGCTTCCTGAAGGTCACACTGTTAATCAAGTTTATTATAAGGCTGTTCTGAAGACCCTCTGTTAATCTGTGTGACGAAGGAGATTGGATCTGTGGATGAACTGCTCTTGGATTCATCAGGATAACATGCTGTGTGTGAAGAGGTTTCTGGCAAAAAACAACATTCCAGTGATGGAACTTTCACCATATTTGCCTGACCTAGCACAACGGGATTTTTCTCTCTTCTTAAAAGTGAAGTCTGTGGTCAGATGAACCAGGTTTGAGTCCATGGATGCAGTGAAGTAAAAAGTGACGAGAATACAAACAGAATAAAAACATGATGTGCTGCTCTCATATGAGTTTCTCTACTCTTGTACTAACTATTCTTACAAACTCTTATTCCTATATCTTCTTCGTGTTAGCTGAGATAAACATTTGAAGAAATTACCTTGTTGCTCATTTTCTTACACATGCAACGGGAATATGGGAACACAGTAGGCTTTGAGCGATAGTAAATCTTATAAAGCTTTCAAATTCCATTCTCTTTGCATGGTTAACATATAAAAAGTGAATAACGATGTTCCATTTGACAGAAGTATAAGTTCTCCAAAACTTACACAAATAACGAGAAATATCTCCAAAATGGTCCACTCTACAAAAAAAGATTTAGGTATAGATTGTGTATTTTAGCAAGAGCTACATTTTTTGTACAGTAAGATTTGCTCTGTTTCTTACGGTTTACCAGTTGTGTAAAAGTCATCCAGAGTAGGTAAATACAACTACAGGGGCTACAGCCTGAAAATTCAAGATATACATTTCATTTGTCATAAAAATATCTCAAACATGGCATTTTAATCAAAATCGTTAGAGCCATTTTCAAGAAAATCAAAATTTTCCGTGTAAAGAGTAGTTTGTGGTGGAGGAATTTTCTTCAAAAACTTTGTGTCGCAACCTTGAAAGACGTTAAACTTCAGTATACACTTTGGTTTTTAACCGATTGTTGGTTTTTGAGTTGTGCTGTCCGCACGCACAGGCACAAACATATACACAGATCTTTTTCTAAAAATGTTGTTTTTTGGATTCCAGAGGCCTCAAAACATATTTCCATTGAAATTTCCACATTGAAATTTTGGGTGGAATACAATAATTCCTCTACTAAACATAGTAGAGCAAGTAAAAAGACTTGTGGCACTGCTTCCAACAGTGGAAAATTTGCATGTAGCGGTGCAGGGATCAGCAAGTGGACAAGATTTCAATTCTGTAAGTTTTTTCAATGAAGAGTTAGAGCAGGAGTCTGGTTTCTTTATTGCCACACCTCGTAAATGATTGTGAATAAAGTGAGAGTTAATAATTTGCAGTGAACAGAATGCTATGTAGGCAGAGCTTATTGAGATTTTTTCGTCATTATGGTGCAGTCTGGTTATATTTGGTGATATCCCATCTGTTAAGTTGCATTAGTGCCACCAACTGTTTGTAACAGATAACCACGGTAAAGCTACGACCACAGCTGGTGTTATTGCATCTGTTATGTTGCCACAGAAGCCCTTGTTTATGGACGCGTTGCAGAGAAGCCAAGCAATAGATTTTAAAACAAGATTCTGTTTAGACGCTGTAGCAATTAATCTGTGGACGTACTGCTCGTGTTTGCATGACTTTATCTTGAATTCTTTTAGATCATTACATACAGTCATACTTACTGTTGTTATTTTAATGTTCACTACACAGTAGTGCATTAAATATATATTAGGATATTTAGCGTTCGGAAGTGATTTTATGCAAAAGTATTATTGCAGATCAAGATTTGCCAAAGGTGAGTACATTCTTTGTTGTGTGCTAACAATGTTCAAACATTATTGTCGTTTGAAAGCATAATACTATAACCCTTTGATATTTGAGGTCAGAAATGCTTTTATTATGTACATTGGCAGGACTGCTTTTTGGGATACTTTCGTCTGCTGTTTAGCGTAATGTCAGCCATGTTGAACTCTTGGGAACTGCTGATAAACTGTATCCAATGTAAGAAAAGTTTTGTGTGGAAAAGAATCCAAAAGTGAGCAGGTAGGTTTGGACATTGTTTTGAAGAAACAGTTACTTTGTTAACTAAGTTATATTTATCAAATAAAAATGAATATTTCCTGAAATCTGAACTTTATTTAAGAAAACTCTTGCCCATGCCATTTAGTTCAACTTTAATATCCTGCACAGTTATGTGGGTGAGAAATTTAACTTTAAATCGGTATACTAAGCTTCTCATATGAAAACCAACTTTTAGTTTCTTAAAGCAAATCTTTCAATTTGGAATAGTTTGGAACTGTTCCTGGTCACCCTGCTTGAGAATTCCACCGGGAAGTTACCATAGTTCAATTACTCACATTCCAAAGAAGTACAGCTTTACCATTTTACCTTTTGGTATGGCACCGTAGAAGATCACATTGGGGTTTATTGCCCGAGCCTCAGAGAGGAACGCCTTAGTGTCTACTCTTGGGTCCAGTCCAGCCACCACTCTCAATTTTGGACAGCGTCTCACTAAACTAAGTGCCGTAGAAGTGGGTATCAAACGTAATGAGAGTTGCTCGAGTTTTGTCAGCGTGGAACTCTCGAGTACAGAGTTAAAAGCATCTTCATCGGTACCATATAAGGTTAATCCTTTCAAATTCTTGCTACAAGAAATGGCACGTCTAATGAACTTGACGTTATCCACAATATTCAGGTTGAGATACTCAATATCCTCAAACAAGGAATCATCTGCATCCGTTGGGCCGTAGAATGGGTTTAGCAGCATGCACATACTGAGCATCTGCAGGGAAGGACACAGCGACACCACATCCATTAAGGACACACTATACATTAGTCGCATTTCTAGGACATGCAGCTTCTGTCCTAGTGCCATAATTACGTCTCTCATTTCAAGGTAGTTGCAATGGCACAGTGTTAGTCCTGTGATGTTACACTTCTCTTCATTATGGAAACAGCCCTCTCGCAAGTACCTGCAACAATATAACATAAAACTGATCAAAGTTAAGTGTTAAAACAGTGGAGCATATTGATAAATTGAAAAATATGTTGGTATTTCTAAACACATTTTGCCACAGCTTACTTGTAATTATGTGGATTAGTTTTGGAGAGGTTTCTCTCCATGATTCAGCTCCTGATCAGCTAAGTGACTGAGATTGCAATGAATTGAATTTGAATTTATTAAGTGCTAAAGCATTTACATCTTGGGCTGACCTTGAACTTGGACCCTGACCCTTTTGTCATAGGGCAGACTCTTAAGATTTCTTACATATATTTACATTTTGAAGTGAGCTGTTGTTTACCACTTTTGCTAATTTTGCACCCACTTATAGTGCCCCATTTTCACAACACTATTATTTTCCTCTGAGCTAGGAACTTCAGCTAAAACACTGTCAGCTGCTGCTACTCACACTTTATTGCCTTCCAGTCAGTTAGCGTAGTGCTAACATTACACTTAGATCACTTTTGTACAAACTCAGAACTGTCGAATCAAATCACAATAAAGAACTGTCCAATTACACTTGCACTGAACTGCTACTCAGCACGATACACAGGCGCTGTCCACTGAACGCTTCATAGACATTTTTCTTCCTGCTCGATTCTTGGCAGCTGCTTATATAGGTCTTTAGACAAAGGAAAAGTTCTGGAAGTAGAATGTTTGGGAGTGACTGTGGCAGAACAGTCCAGACACCGGGCCACAACACAATAACTATTGTTCCCACATGCTCTATTGTGTGGTCGGCAGTCGAGTCTTTAGGGCAGGTCCCTAAAGCCTGGCTGGGCTCCTTCCCTCGTGTAGGCAATTAGACGCAGGTGGGCACGATGAGATTACATTTCACAACAGAGATATGCACAATGGAAAGTGCAGACTGTTGCCTGACACATTCAAAATCTTAAAATTAGTAATTACTGACACAAAACATGATCCACTACGCTTTGGCCTATATGTATATTCACCAAACTTATCCTTCCCCAACTCCCATTTAGAATAACACAGTTTGTATTCTTACAGAAGACAATTCATTTCACACCTTCTTCATTTATTGTTTTATCTTTACATTTTGCTTCTCAAAGAGTGTCCCCATTCAACTGTTATCACATGCCCTTTAGAACTGCTACTCCTCGCTTGAAGCTCACCACATCTTGCATTTAAAACCCTAACAATGCACAATTTGGACATAGCAACACCCGCGGTCACCCTCCTCTCTTCCTCTCTTTCTTGATCACACCTGCATACACCTCTGCTCACATTTTGGCTTGGTCCCGCCCTCTCAATTTCGAAAAGGATTGAGATTGTAATTATGTTAATCACAGGACTAATTACAAGTTAAAGCTGAATGTGTTTAGAAATATCAACATATTTTTTAATTAAAGAATATAGCATGCTAAAATTGCAAATCATGGTACTTTCCCAAACACAGTGGAACCAGGATAATTCGAAGCTGAAGGGATAAGAAAAATATTTGAAATATCCAAAAATTTGAACTATTAAGATTACTTCTGAAACAGTATATATAATTAGATCCCAAATTAAATAAAATACATTGTGAATTTGGCTTATTTCAAATTTGTAATTGACATTGTTGGTGTTACATCATTCTTCCATTGTTGAGAATATTGTCTGTTTATCGATGTTGTAATTGTTAACTACCATATTTCAATTGTATGAACCAGATCTCTCTCTTATTGACCAATTAAATAAAACAATCGTAACTGGGGATTTCACTGCTCATTCCAAAAGATGGGGTTATGAAAAAGTGGATTCTACAGGGAAGATAGTGGAAGAATTTTTGAATACCACAACTTTTGAACTGATTTATAGTAAAGAAGATCCCACAACCTTCATACATTATTCTGGAGCAGGCAGTAACCCAGACCTCTTGTTAGCTACAACAGATATTGTTTCAAAAATTAAAAAACAAGTTATAGAAGATCCAAGTTCTGGTCACAGAGCAGTAATTGCTGATATAAAACTAGATAATACAAATAACAGTCAATGTCACACGAATTTGTATTGGAACTTCAAAAAAGCAGATTGGATCAAATATAAAACTGAACTGGAACATAAATTTAAAGAACAAACAAACTCACAGCTACATGACCAACCAGATCATTTGAACAAAAATTTCTGTAAAGTCATCCTAGAAACCGCAAAAACACATATTCCTCAGGGAAGAATTAAAAATTTCAAACCCTTTTGGAACCCCCAGTTAGAAGAACTGAAAAAGCAAAGGGATATAGCTAGAAATACAGCTGAACAAACAAAAAACATATCGGATACACAAATATGGCGGAAGAAATGTGCCTCACTAAAAAAAGAAATTATTACTGCTAAAAAGAATTACTTTAATAATTTCTTAGAAAAAATGGATTATAGGACAGATGGTAACAAAGCTCATAAGTTCATAAAAATGTCAAGGATAGGAAAGAAAACAACAGCACACCTATCATACACAACAATAAAATATTAAAAAATGATGCAGCCATAGCCGAAACATTCAATAAATATTATGCTAATTCACATAAAGTAACAAGAAATAATAAAAAGGAACGTAAGGAATTTAAGGAAGATTTGAAACAAGAAAGAGAATGTGATCCTAACACTCAGTGCAATATCTTTTTTCAAAATTTTAATATGCAAGAACTAAACATTGCAATAAATAATCTAAAAAACAAAAAGTCTCCTGGACCTGACCACATACATCCAGAGTTCATAAAAAACCTTGGAAAAACAGGAAAACAACAACTACTAAAACTCTACAATCTATCCTGGAAAACCACTGTACCTGCTGAATGGCGAAGGGCAATAATTGTCCCATTGTTGAAGAAAGACAAAACAGCGTCAGAAATAAAAAATTATAGACCAATAGCTCTTACTAGCATAATAGCAAAAGTGATGGAAAGAATGGTGTCAAACAGGTTAAATTGGTTTCTAGGATCAACAAATTTAATTTCCCCATGTCAAGCTGGATTCAGAGAGCTCCACTCTACAAATGAACAAGTCTTACTTCTCAGTCAAGAAATCAAAGACTCCTTCAATAGAAAAGAAGATAATTTATCAGTTTTTATTGATTTCCAAAGTGCATATGATTCTATATGCAGAACAAAACTACTAAAGAAAGTAAAAAAAAATAGGGATAAAAGGTCCAATGTTTTCATGGCTATGTCATTTCCTAACACAATGCTTTATTGCAACCAGATATGGAAGAAACATATCTAAATACAAACAAGTACACCGTGGCTTACCAACAAGGCGCAGTGCTCAGCACAACACTTTTTAATATATTTATTAACGATCTGCCACAACAAATACAAGAATCAGGTGTGAAGTGTGCACTATTTGCTGATGACTTAGTAATGTGGACTTCAAAACCAAAAAGCAAAAGTACAGAACTAGAAAAAACCATGCAACACTCCTTAACCAAATTACAAAGGTGGACCAAAGAAAATTTAATGACTGTTAATACAACAAAGTCAAACTACCAAATCTTTTCACTAAGAAAAAAGCCACTAAAAATAAAACTAAATTTTGAGGGTCAACAATTACCAGAAACAAAGGAAGCAAAGTATTTAGGAGTTACATTTGATACTAAACTTACATGGACCAAACAAATAGAAAACGTAATACAAAGAGCAGAGAGGCGCCTTTCACTGTTAAAACGTCTAACAAGAATGAAGTGGGGATGTTCCAGAGCAACTCTTAACACAACATACAATGTATATATAAAGCCATTATTTACTTACTGCAGCAAAGTTCTTGTAACAGCAAACAAAAAAGATTGAAATCTTTCAAAACCAAAGTCTGAGATTAATTACAGGTGCTATCAAAACCACACCAATAGCAGCTATGGAAATACTAACCAACCAATGCCCCATTGAATATGAAATAGAAAAAGCAGCTCTTATTCAACACGAAAAGTTGATCAGACTCCAATTCAATACATGGCACAAGAGAAATTTTACATATACACTAAAGACTCAGGAGAGCTTTCTTTCCAAAATTCAAGACATCAAGAAGAATGTATACCTTCCTAATTCAAAGGAAAACTTCATATCTAAAGTCAATCTGACGCAAACATTAGACATCACATATTATTTACACCTGACAGAAGAAGTTAAGAAAAGTGATACTCCAACTAGTGTTCTAAAATTATTGGCATTACAGACAATCCATACTAGATTTCCAGAACACGAATGGCTCCATATTTATACTGATGGATCATTGATATCAAACCAAGATGGAGCAGGTGCTGGAGTCACATGTCACCTCTTTTCCTATTACAAATCTTTAAGTTATGGAACTACAAACTTTGATGGAGAAATTGAAGCAATTCGAATGGCCCTACAAAATCTTTTGTACAGAATTTCACATTTTCAGCAAGCAGTTATTGTCTCAGATTCCAGGGCAGCAATTGTAGCAATTACTTCCAAGTTGTCACCAAAAAACCAAACTATTATAGAATGTTGGAAAATCCTTACCCATCTAACAGCACTTTAAAAACACCTAGTCTTCCAATCGATACCAGCTCACTGTGGACTGAGTGGTAATGAGAAAGTTGATTTTCTTGCTAAAAAGGGTACCAGCGGTGTACAAAAATCTATAGTTAATCTACCATTTTATGCAGCTAAAAGATTAGTCAACTCTGAATTCAAAAAAGTTATTGCAAAATATTGGTATGAAAAATCAAAGAATAAAAGATGGGAACTACCAAACATTCAAATAGTAATTCCTGAGTATCCTCGAAAAACAGCAGTTGCAACCTTCAGGTTGATTACAGGACATGATTGTCTGGCAAAACATTTAAACAGAATTGGGATATATTCTTCACCACTCTGTCCTCTATGTGATCTGCAAGAGGAAATGGATCGAGACCACCTTCAAATATGCCCAGCCACTTCTAATGCCCCATCCATCAGTGAAAAATATTGGACAGCAAGAGGATTAATGACTTCATTGTCAGAAATCCAGCATTAGCTAACAACATATTTCAATTGTGTGTAAAGAATGAAGGGTTGTTTTAAATATCTAATGCCAGAAATGTTAGAGGGATAGATTAAAATTGCTTTCTTAGCATTTTTGGGATTATATAAGAATACGGAAAAAGATCAAGATGTCCTCCTGTTCGCTGATAGTATTGGTGCAGTGTAGATGCATTTTTATATGTGCACATCCTAAAATAGTTCAAGTGAAGTGACTAAGCGATTAAAGACCGTTAATTAGAGGAAAATAAGTGAAACATCGACTAACTTCAACAAGTTAGTTAAAACAAAGTATATGAATTAATGAAAGTACACAAGATCAATGAAGTATAAAGTGATAGAAAACACGTTTGGCAAAATATCACTGAATCTTCAGACATTAAATCTCGATGGTACTAAGGAGGTCAATCTACTGAAATGAAAGACTTACTACTGTGATATGATTTAAATGCTATGAACACGACAGGGTGAGTAAAATAACACACAAAAATTTAACCCCAAGTTCACAATCATTTCACCCTTTACCACAACTCGAGATAGGAAAAATTCAAATGCCCAAAGACACAATGAAACATCCTATCATTTTAAAACTGCACCACATCTAAAGTTGACATTTTAGCAGTACAGGTACAGCAAAATCTTGTTTATTTGACCCTCATTTATCTGGATCTCCATATTATCCGGTTCAGATTTGTAGATTTTTTGTAAATTTAATGTTTACCTTAGATAATAAATTCAGCTATGATAGCAAGAATGTAACTATAGGTATGTACGCCAAATATTCGCTTTTTAATTTCATACAACCTACAGTTTATATAACTAGGAGTTACTTCTGGGCTGTTATGCCGTGGTCTGCTGGAGTTTGAATACCCAGACGTTTCATTCACAGCTGTGGCAGACATCTTCAGTGATGCGGTCGTAGTCTCTTTGGAGAATTTACGGAGCATCTGAGGTGTGGACAGTCTGAGCTGCTGTATTTATCCCTCGAGTGGTCTCCGCTGATTTGTCCGGTTAGCTTCACTATTGAAATATATGAACATCCCCACAATTTCAATAAGAAAGAAGCTTTGAAACTTAACAGCAACTGGTATCCTGTCATTGAAGGCAAGATATGGCACAAAACAGGAGAAATTGAAGTGAAGCAATCAGGAGGAAACAACACCTTGGGTGAAGCCCACCCCCTCCGTCCTGCCGTCTGCCATCCAGACCAATCAGCAGAGGCCACTCAAGGGATAAATACAGCAGCTCAGGCAGTCCACACCTCAGACGCTATGCTAACTTCTCTGAGGAGACTAGGACCGCATCACTGAAGATATCCACCGCAGCTGTGGACGAAACGTCTGGGTACTCAAACTCCAGCAGACCATGGCATAACAGTCTGAAAATAACTCCTAGTTATATTGACTGTGGCTGAGAAAGCTTACATTCTCTAATGTACAGTTTCTGCATAAAATGTACAATAAATTATACATTTGTTCCAATACGATTCTGAATTATCTGAGCATGCGCAGGAGCTAAGTAGGATTGCAACATGACAAAAATTCTGAACTGGTTCTGAGAGCGTGCTTGATTGTGCATGTGTATAAGAAAATGTTGCTGCTATTTTGGAATGGGTTCAGAATGACTTGTTGGAACAGACCTACAGTTTGGAAGAATACTTGAACCATCATTAATATCTAATTCTGAATAACTGTGCACACTATAGTCTATATGATTTGCACATGTCCAGAATTTGCAGCTCCTGCTTTTGTCCAAGAACCAATTTCACTGGCTCTGAACTAGTTCCCACATCTTGGAACAGCAGGTTGGAAATTCAGAACTAGATCTGAAGAGATATATTCAAGATGTTCTCGGGCTTTGAGCCAGGTGTAGTGATGAGCCATCAATGTTTTGGCAGTGTGCATCTCTCCCATCATCAGGATGATGAATGACTATCAAGAGTGAAAGGACTGTCCACTAGTATGGACCGAGCAGAAAACACCAAGTCCATTCTGGAGGTGGTTCAACACTCCGACGAAATCTGTGTTTCCTGAGCCGGTCGATCTCCAACTTTAAGGCCAGTTTCCAAGAGGGACTAAACTGCAATCTAGCATCACGGTTCAGTGTGCTCTTCTCAGAGGAGATGGACAAAGCCTCCTTAACCCTCTGTTCCCAGAAACTGCTACATTTTGCCACAATGGTCGTTTGTTTAGTTAACTCTGTGGTCTTTTTCAAAGCAGTGCTCCGCCAGCCCTGACTTGTCAGGCTGCATTAAGCGTATGGACCGTTCATACTCCTTGACTCTGGTGGAAATGGTCCTGCCGGTTTGCCCTATGTACGGGGTCCTGCATTCACAGGGGATGCGGTACAGCCCTTGTACATTAAGATCCAGTTTGTCCTTTACCGGTCTCACCAGGTGTTTGATCTTCAAAGGTGGTTTGTCAATGATCCTGATATTGTGTTTGGCAAGAATTCTACTGATTCTGCCAGATAGATTGCTGGTATATGGGATGCAGGCAGTGGCAGTTGGGCTTGTCTGATGCTTGTTGTGTTTGTGGTTTTCCTTTCTTGGCCCTGGTGATTGAGGATTCAATATCATATACAGAGTAGCGTTTTGGCGGAAAGTGTGCCTCAGATGCTATAGTTCTTGCTTTAGGTGGCTGGGACTGGAGATAGACACAGCTCTGTTGGCCAGAGTGTTGAGAATTCTGACCCATTATGATTTCTGATGGAAACTGCGAGCATTCAAATAGAGGTCAGTGTGTGTTGGTTTGCAGTACACTGCATGCCCCAGAGTACGGCTGTTGTTTTTAGAAACCAGAATGTCCAAAACTGACAGAGTTCTGTCCTTCTCCACCTCCATGGTGAGCTGAATTTGGGGTTGGAGGCTGTTGAGGTGTGTGAGGAAGCTCGGCAAAGTGTCTAGTCCATGCGGCCATATAACGAATGTGTCGTCAACATATTGATAGAAATGAGATGGCTTGAGTGGAGCTGTGGCAAGTATTTTGTGTTCCAGGTGTTCCATGTAGAAATTTGCTATTGCTGCTGACAATGGGGAGTCCATTGCCAGATCGTATTTTAGGTCTGAACGATTTTCTGTCACATTGGAACACTGCTTAGCTACTGTGCATGCTCAGATAATAGAACTGATCCTGGATCATGTCAGAACAAACCTTGTATGGCACAGATAAATAATGGTTCAACCGTACCAAAGTCTGAACTAATTCTGAGACCATACTCGATTATACATATGCATAAGAAAATGTTGGTACAGTAAAACCTGACTAAACTGGACCCCCAAAATCCAGAAAGCTGGACAACCAGAAAATAAATCTTGAATCGAAGCTATTTCCTATGTTAAATAACACTCTAAACCGAAAATGGAATAGTTTTTCTGGAACCGCTTGCATAGATAACCTAAGATGAATGTTCATTGTGTTTAATACACAGTTACGAGCTTTGATAACAAACTTGCCACCACTGAAGACGTTCAAAGTGCAGCAGATATTGCTGCTGGAAACAGCAGTTGTGAAGTCATGGAAGGAATGGGTGATGACGATGACGACGAAAGGGAGTCAAAAATATGCTCTTTTAGAGAAGCATTATCTGTTGTGAGTGACCTTCAAGGACTCCTGGAGCTGATGCAGGATACAAAGGAGATCATAGAGCATTGTCGCGACAGTGCACTTTGACGGATATATGGGGGAAAAGAAACTAATGGAGAAACTCCAACTGTGTACGACATATAAGTTGGAAATACAGCAAAGCATACAATTGAACCTATTTTTTATTTACAGAATTTTGTTTTAAATTATTCCTTCAGTTTAATTCTATATGATTATATTTTTTTGTACTTTGTTTTACTAACATATGTACAACCCTTTGTATGAGGGAAACTCGTGAAAACGGAAAAATATTACTGGAATGATTGCGTTCCGTTTTGGGCAGGTTTTACTGTGTTAGTTCGGAAGGCGTTCAGAACACATTCAGAACTGCTTATTGGAACAAACCTTATGGTAATATGTACTGTACTGTAAAATGCTACCTGTTGAGTTTAAGAAAGATTCAGTAGTCTGTCACATGGTGCTGATGCAGTTTGTCTCGCAAGCTATAAATAGGGGCAGAAGAAAGCACTGACCTTGATCCCTCAATCTTCTCAGTTTCCCTACTGTTTTAAAATGTAACACATCATTAACCCTTTTGCTGCCAAGCTAAATGCTATGCTACTGCTTAAACTGCCAGCCCTAAATATGGAGAAATGTAAGGCTTTACACAAAGCTTTCCGCTCACCTCAATTTTGAATCTGTTGAGCTGAGATTTTTTGCAGTCACTTCTGGAATGTTGTTTTACATTTATACACACTTTTGAGAACATTACTCTAGTACACACATTTAAAAAAATTTTTCAATTGTTAAATTTATATTTTTAAATTTAAATTTTTCACTTTCAGTTTATTTTTGACACCATAATTATTGTCACATACCAATTTTGCTTTTGCCTAAATTAATCATTATGTTATTGATAAAATTACAAATTTTGAAACTTCTTTAAAATTGTTGAAATGAGCATGGTTAATTATACAAACTGCAATTTAGAGTTTTTTCTTAGCGAACGCCATTGAACACTTATGTTCCAAAAAGCTTCATGTTCATGGATAATTACATCATGCCAGTTGATATCCTGATCTGTGGCATTTCCTGCAGGAGACTGCATAGAACACACATGATTGTTTATTTTGTTTATGTCACTGTCATCTTCACTAAGAGAAATATCACTACAGCTGTCGCTTTCCAGCAAAGTTGCTGCAATTTCTTCTTCCGTCAAACATTTTTTATTTGAGTAAGCCATTCTTTAATGGTCACTAAGCAAACAACTGTATATAGAATAAATAATTAAGCCCTGCGCGCAACAAGCTACAACATGTGTTTACCACTCTCTTCTTCTAGTGCGCTGAAATGTCCAGCGTGTGACAACCTCAGAAAGAAAAATTAATTGTACAGGAAATGCAGAGATTAACAAACAAACAATGATAGCAACACACAGTTTACATATTGTAGATTAGATAGAGGTGGACACATACACCATCTGTTGCATAATTTGTAAATTATCTGAACGCAAAAAACCAACCTTGACGGATTGAATTGGATCGGATCATGGCATTATTCAAAGGCAAATGGCATCGGATTTCATCAGATCTTGGCAGCCAAAGGGTTAAACAGATTGTTATCAAGCTGTTTGGGAGTGTAATTCAGTGTACAAGTTTAAAATGTACAAAGTGTAAGAAGGTCGTGTTTCAATGGATAAAATGTTGGATGCAATTAATCAAATTAGTAGAGGAGAATCATTAAAGAGAATAACTACTGAGTTGGGAGTTGCTGACAAACATTATCGCATACTTGGAGCGTTGGCCCAACACCACTCCGGCTGAACATTGATAAAGCGATTGCGTGATTGTGCTTCAGTGAAACGCCACATGTGTTTAAAACAGAAGACCGTAGTTCAATTTTTTGTTAAGAAATAATGTAATTTTATGTGATTAAGTGTTTAATAGTTTATAATGTCTTGGAAACAATACGTACTATGTACTGTGTATAATTTTGTTACGAGACCTAGTTTTCTATCGTCATAAACGGCAAGTCTGCTTATTTAAGAATTTTGTTTTGCTTATTACCCAGATTATCCAGTGCATCTTTCTTAATCATTGTTTCCACAGTGGTGATGTTTTTGTCAGTCACTACTGTCACTCATCTGCCACTCTTCTCTTCATCTTTAAGAGATTGCCACCCCCTCTTAAATTCTGCAAACCAGCAGAACACAGTGCAAGTGATGGAGAATAGTTAAAAAAAAACCTTCAAATGCTTAAGTGACTATGTTTCATTTCAGCCACATTTGAAGTCATAAAAATAGCGAGAATACTCTCTGTAAATCTCCATTGCTCTTGAAAAAATGTTCACACTTTCCAGACTTCAAACATAAACTGAGCATGCATGAATGGTGTAACAATGGTCTGCCTGCTACCATTGCATAAACAATGAGTCAACTATTTCGGCAAGGCTAAAATGCCTTACTCAAGGGTGCCCAATTATATGTGTCTAAATACATATCTGTTGTTGTTGGCCAATGCCGGATTTCTGACAATGAACTCATTAGTCTGCTGGTTCTCCAATATTTATTGTAGTAAAAGTAGAGAGCACCATAGTTTTACATTTTGGCAGTCACATCGCTCTCTTACAACCCATGAATGTCTGGAGGTACACACCTTCGTTAGTTTACAGGTCTCACCGACCTGATCGAGAGAATTATCAAAATAAATTCACCGACCATATCACAGGATGCATTACATGCCACGATAGGTCAGTATGTTAGGGATTAAGAGGTTATAGAAAAATAAGACAAGTGGAAAGGTTGGAAAAAATAAGACAAGTGGAAAGGTTAGAAAAACAAAGACTCCCTAGAGCTCGAGTACCCTAATAGCCTTGGGGTCGGAAGAGAACAAGAGATGACCAAGATAAGGTCATAAGGTCAGATAGCACAGACACAGTGAAGACAAAACACCAGTAAGTGGAAGTAATGTTCTGCTCAGCTTGGGTACCTTGTGGTCACTATCCACATATCCCCTAGACACCAGTAAGTGGAGGTAATGTTCTGCTCAGCTTGGGTACCTTGTGGTCACTGTTCACATATCCCCTAGACACCAGTAAGTGGAAGTAATGTTCTGCTCAGCTTGGGTACCTTGTGGTCACTATCCACATATCCCCTAGACACCAGTAAGTGGAAGTAATGTTCTACTCAGCTTGGGTACCTTGTGGTCACTGTTCACATATCCCCTAGACACCAGTAAGTGGAAGTAATGTTCTGCTCAGCTTGGGTACCTTGTGGTCACTATCCACATATCCCCTAGACACCAGTAAGTGGAAGTAATGTTCTACTCAGCTTGGGTACCTTGTGGTTGCTATCCACATATCCCCTAGACACCAGTAAGTGGAAGTAATGTTCTGCTCAGCTTGGGTACCTTGTGGTCACTACGCACATATCCCCTAGACACCAGTAAGTGGAAGTAATGTTCTGCTCAGCTTGGGTACCTTGTGGTCACTATCCACATATCCCCTAGACACCAGTAAGTGGAAGTAATGTTCTACTCAGCTTGGGTACCTTGTGGTCACTATCCACATATCCCCTAGACACCAGTAAGTGGAAGTAATGTTCTGCTCAGCTTGGGTACCTTGTGGTCACTATCCACATATCCCCTAGACACCAGTAAGTGGAAGTAATGTTCTACTCAGCTTGGGTACCTTGTGTTCACTATCCACATATCCCCTAGACACCAGTAAGTGGAAGTAATATTCTGCTCAGCTTGGGTACCTTGTGGTCACTATCCACATATCCCCTAGACACCAGCAAGTGAAAGTAATGTTCTACTCAGCTTGGGTACCTTGTGTTCACTATCCACATCTCCCCTAGACACCAGTAAGTGGAAGTAATATTCTGCTCAGCTTGGGTACCTTGTGGTCACTATCCACATATCCCCTAGACACCAGTAAGTGGAAGTAATGTTCTGCTCAGCTTGGGTACCTTGTGGTCACTATCCACATATCCCCTAGACACCAGTAAGTGAAAGTAATGTTCTACTCAGCTTGGGTACCTTGTGTTCACTATCCACATATCCCCTAGACACCAGTAAGTGGAAGTAATATTCTGCTCAGCTTGGGTACCTTGTGGTCACTATCCACATATCCCCTAGACACCAGCAAGTGAAAGTAATGTTCTACTCAGCTTGGGTACCTTGTGTTCACTATCCACATCTCCCCTAGACACCAGTAAGTGGAAGTAATATTCTGCTCAGCTTGGGTACCTTGTGGTCACTATCCACATATCCCCTAGACACCAGTAAGTGGAAGTAATGTTCTGCTCAGCTTGGGTACCTTGTGGTCACTATCCACATATCCCCTAGACACCAGTAAGTGGAAGTAATGTTCTGCTCAGCTTGGGTACCTTGTGGTCACTATCCACATATCCCCTAGACACCAGTAAGTGGAAGTAATGTTCTGCTCAGCTTGGGTGCCTTGTGGTCACTATCCATATATCCCCTAGACACCAGTAAGTGGAAGTAATGTTCTGCTCAGCTTGGGCACCTTGTGGTCACTATTCACATATCCCCTAGACACCAGTAAGTGGAAGTAATGTTCTGCTCAGCTTGGGTACCTTGTGGTCACTATCCACATATCCCCTAGACACCAGTAAGTGGAAGTAATGTTCTGCTCAGCTTGGGTACCTTGTGGTCACTATCCACATATCCCCTAGACACCAGTAAGTGGAAGTAATGTTCTGCTCAGCTTGGGTACCTTGTGGTCACTATCCACATATCCCCTAGACACCAGTAAGTGGAAGTAATGTTCTGCTCAGCTTGGGTACCTTGTGGTCACTATCCACATATCCCCTAGACATCAGTAAGTGGAAGTAATGTTCTGCTCAGCTTGGGTACCTTGTTGTCATTATCCACATATCCCCTAGACACCAGTAAGTGGGAGTAATGTTCTGCTCAGCTTGGGTACCTTGTTGTCATTATCCACATATCCCCTAGACACCAGTAAGTGGAAGTAATGTTCTACTCAACTTGGGTACCTTGTGCTCACTATCCACATATCCCCTAGACACCAGTAAGTGGGAGTAATGTTCTGCTCAGCTTGGGTACCTCGTGGTCACTATCCACATATCCCCTAGACACCAGTAAGTGGAAGTAATGTTCTACTCAACTTGGGTACCTTGTGGTCACTGTTCACATATCCCCTAGACACCAGTAAGTGGAAGTAATGTTCTGTTCAGCTTGGGTACCTTGTGGTCACTATCCACATATCCCCTAGACACCAGTAAGTGGGAGTAATGTTCTGCTCAGCTTGGGTACCTTGTGGTCACTATCCACATATCACCTAGACACCAGTAAGTGGAAGTAATGTTCTACTCAGCTTGGGTACCTTGTGGTCACTATCCACATATCCCCTAGACACCAGTAAGTGGGAGTAATGTTCTGCTCAGCTTGGGTACCTTGTGGTCACTATTCACATATCCCCTAGACACCAGTAAGTGGAAGTAATGTTCTGCTCAGCTTGGGTACCTTGTGTTCACCATCCACATATCCCCTAGACACCAGTAAGTGGAAGTAATGTTCTGCTCAGCTTGGGTACCTTGTGTTCACCATCCACATATCCCCTAGACACCAGTAAGTGGAAGTAATATTCTGCTCAGCTTGGGTACCTTGTGGTCACTATCCACATATCACCTAGACGGGGACCCTTGAGGGTTCAACCCCCTTAATTATGTGTGTTATTTATTGCTAATTCTCAGACGAAAAAGATTGTATGGTAAAACTTAAATAAATGTTGAGCTTTATCTCTGTAATGCTTACCTGTCCAGTCCAATGTGCTTGAGATTGGGACATGACTGCAGAAGTCTGACGAGATCAGGGGTTTTGATACAGCTGCAAGTGAAACTCTTCAGTGACTGAGATACAGGGTGTGCACTCATAGCATTTATAAACCTGTAAAATGTAAAATTTCAGAAACCAATTAATTTGTGACTGTATTTTTCATCTTCTCAGTCATTTCTTATATTAAAATTCTAGCAAAAGGTTTCAGGGGCTGCCTTCAACCCTTTTAGTGCTTGAGTGAGTGTCCTAAATTAGCTGTAGTGAGTCAGGGGCCCGCCACTCATCAACGATAGAAAGTGACATAGGTTTTTATGTTGAAACTAGTTATTGCACAAGACTGCATATAAGTAACGTCCAGTGGATAAAGCTGTGAAACTGTTAAATAAGGAAAGAACGAAGCTATTAACAGTGAAGCAACAAGAATCTAAAGTAAGAACAAATTAGAAACTGTTTCTAAATTAAGGACCATTTAGTACAATACTCACCTGTAATATCAATAGTTACGAGAATTATTGCTGCTTCTAAAATTACTCACAAATTTGAAACGTTGTAAAGGTTAACAATTTGAAAATGCTCTGAACAACATTGAATATGAAGAGACTACAGTGTAGATGATCCGCAATATACACTTGAAATTGCTCTATAATATAGGAAAGTCACTACGAAAGTTTTTAGACAGACCAAGAATAATTTTATGTTAAAATTACTCTGATTATTGCACTTTCTCAAAGTACTGGTCGCCACACTTGTGCATTCACTGCAACCACTTCTGGAAACACTCCTGCCACAGTTTTGGATGGCTGCAAGTTCCCCTTTGTAGATGCTAACAGCATCTTCAGCAGTTGAAAATTTCCTTCCACGCATGTAATCTTTTATTATTGGGAACAGAAAATAATGATGATGACGATGACGACAATGACGATGACAATGACAATAATAATCACAATAATAATAATGATGATGATGGTAATGATAATGATAATGATGATAATAGTAATAAATGATAACAATAAAGATACTGATAATGACGATAATAATAATAGTATACTGGTTTCAGCGAAAGAATTGGTTGTGACGTAAACAAAGCCTAAAAATGTATCCTTTTGCTTTCTAACTCTGATTAGAGTAGTAACAGCACTATTTAAGTAACCACGTGTTGCTTAGAGAGAAAACCACGTGGAGCCTGCAACTATCATCGCCTGCCTTCAACCCACCAATCTTTCATGTGATACGCTACTGATTAGATAACAATCGCGTGTAGCACTCTGAACTAAAAACACAATAACAAATATAAATTTAAAATCACTATAGAAAAGAAAGCTTTAACATACCATTCCATCTAGATCGGAGTTCTGCTCCTCCCCTCTCCCTTTATCTTTGGTATACCCTGTGGCTAGTAATTAACATAAAATTATAAATAAAACGAACACTAACTTAACCTCCCGTGAATCAGAGATGTAAGGTTATATAAACAGCGGATTATAAGCATATAATGAATGCACACTAATGTGATTTGGTGTGACTAGTGGTAAACTCATTATCTTAACGGCTATAGGCATGGTTGACATCCCTGTTTTTAACCTTTCACTGCGCACGCAATTTATACTTAATGCAGATACACTGTAAACTCTGCTGTAAGGTTAATAATATTTATGATAATTCCATTATGCATTCTCTCCTGGCTTGTACGCCATGGTCCAGTAGTTTTATTTTCCAACGTTTCGCCAAAAACTTCGTCCGGCATCCTCAGGGAAGTCAAAGCCGTGAAATACAGGCTCTGGCGTCCTAAGCAGTTTTCGGTGAAACTTTGGAAAATAAAACTACTGGACCACGGCCTACAAACCTGGAAAGAATGCATAATGGAATTAGCAATGTCGGCTGTGAAAGCCTTAGCATTTATGTAATATTTATGATAGCTAAAGTAGTATATTTCTCGCATAGTTTGTGGAACACATTGAGACTTATAACTTGTTCAATACTCATTAGAGGCTTCCCTCTGCTTCGTTTTACAAACTGCATTTGTTCGCCCATGTTGTTTCACTCTCACCTTCCCGCTTCCAAGGTTGACCAACAGAAGGCAGTCTGCGTACGTTCTTCGCTCATTTTCTGATTAAGTGCAATTAATTACTTTAGATTAATTTTGTTGCAGTTCTACATGGTAGAGTAAAGCGTCAAACATACCATTGTTACATAATACAGAGAAGATCCAGAAGTTTTTGTTACTATTGAGCGAACTACTTTGTAGCTGATGTACCTTATAATACATGGCATCAGCCAATGAAGGTACACTTTAATTCTATTTGTACACATGCTTCTGTTTACATCACGACCAATTCTTTTGGTGAAACCAGTATAATAGTACTTACTTATACTTATACTTTATTCGTCACATTACACTTACATGGGTGAGCAGGTGCTTGTAAATTGGTGACTCGTCAATACACTATAATTACAACTTTAAGGATTAAAATAAGTCTACAATATTTACAAACACGAGTATAGAAATATAAAAGAAATGTAAAAGAGAAAAAATGTACAGTAATGATTTGTTAAGACACCTAAAATTGAGGTCACAGTTCATCTTCCATGTATTCTGTAACAGAGTAGTATGTCTTGCTGGCAAACAAACTCTTGACTGTTTTTTTAAAGAGGTTTGGATTTGGGATTTTCCTAATCCTTTGTGGCAATTTATTGTATATTTTACACCCCATATATTGTGGACTGTTTTCATAGAGTGCAAGCCTATGCGCTGGGTATTTCATTTCTCCTCTTTTTCGCCTTGTGTTGTGTTCATGCTGGTGCTGATTTGCTATATATCTGTCAATAACAATAACAACAACAATAATAATAATGATGATGATGATGATGATAATATCAACAACAATAACAATAATGGTAATAATAACAAAAATGATGATGATGATGATGATGAAGATAATAAAAGATGTGCATTATTATGTCCTGATGCCTTGAGTCCATATCAGGACTATAAGTCTGCATATCTCCCTTTACAGAAAAAAGTCACATGGAGCCAGGTCGGGACATATGGTGGAAGAATCGTAAGTGTGACCTCTGTACACTCCAGGAACTGAATGGTGATATTGGCCATGTGTGTGGACACATTGTCATGGTGGAGGATGATCCCTTGCAGTCCTGTGCTTGGCTGCTGTTCTTGAAGCTTGGTAAAATCCTTTAGCAAGCAAACTGTGGTATATCAATTAGCAGTACCATGTTTTTCTCCTCCAGAGAAATGGTTGCCACAAGACCACATTTTAGGAAAAATGAGGCCATAATTTTCTTATGGACACTTTGGCGACACTTCACTTTTGTCACTGGATTTTCATCATGCTGATTGCTGCTTGGTCTCTGGATCAAACTAATAAATACAGAGAGGTAGAACTGGAACTTCAAAATTCAATGCCATAGCTGGGATTTGAACCACAGACCCTCCGCTTATTAGGCGGGTGCTCTAACCATTGAGCTACTGTGACAACCTGCCAGAATTACATTGAATTCTCAAATCAGTTTGTATTTCTCCCAGTAAACCACAAAGGCAGTCTCACACCATTGGGGTAATTGTCTCTGATGTGAGACTGCCATTCTGGCAGGTTGTCACAGTAGCTTAATGGCTAGAGCACCCGTCAAGTAAGTGGAGGGTCTGTGGTTCAAATCCCAGCTGTGGCATTGAATTTTTAAGTTCCAGTTCTACCTCTCAAACATTGCCCACACACAGCTTGTGTGTTTAAAAACACCAACAGTAAGTTTGTTGGCGTAAATAAATAATAATTACCTTCTGAAGGTTATTTAATTCCAGGACATAAAGTACTCACAATAGTGAGTCACCATTGGGGTAATTTGTCTCTGATGTGATATATTATTTTTTTTTAAATGGTTAAATTCTTTAGAATTAAATAAAGAATTTATAGATGATTTTGTAAAACTTACAAATCTTTGTTTAGATAAAAATTTCTTTAATTTAATGGTAATTTTTTTCAACAAACTTCTGGCTTGGCAATGGGTAGTCCACTTTCGCCATTTCTTGCTGATCTTTTCATGAGCTTTTTTGAAACTCAAATTATAAAATCATTCCCTCTAATTTTTAAAACATGGTATAGATATGTGGATGACATTTTTGCTGTTGTCCCTAAAAAACAGATAAATGATGCTGAGGCAGAATATTAAAAGACCCCAAAAGAAAATTGTTTATGTGAATATTTGTTAAGAGTGTAATTTGTTTTTTGATGTTGGTATGAGTTGGTTGAATGACGAAAACGTGTTACTAATGTTCATTGTTACAAACAATTAAGTTTGTTTAAAGACGTCATAAATATTTCCATATTTAATTTTATTATATATGTATAAATAAAGGAATTATATGTGTTCAATGTTGAAAGCAAAGGGAGAATGGCTAAGGATCGCTTCCCTAACAATACGGGAACTATTTGATGAACGCATATGCGGATGTACACAAAAAGAACTGTAATGCACTGCCAATTGTCTAGTCATTAGCGTCTATGTGTTCGGCGTACATGGACGTATTTTTATGAGTATGTGTCATAAAATAGTGAAAGTAAATTTACTAAGTGTTTAAAGACCGTTAATTTGTGTAAAATAAGTGAGACATTAGTTAACTTTAATAAGTTAGTTAATACAAAGTGCACGATTAAATAAAAGGATGTAAAATAGACGAAGTGTAAAGTGATAGAAAACACTTTTAGCGAAATATCGCTAAATTTTCAGACATTAAATCTCGGCGATGCTAGGGAAGTCGATCCACTGAAATAAAAGATTTGTAACTGTGATACGATTTAAATACTGTGAACAAGAAGCTGCGAATAAAATATTTCACCAAAGTTAAATCCGAGTGTATGTTCATTCCATCCAGTACCACGACCCGAGATTACGAAAGAGTCAAAAGCTCATCACCATCAACTTCGTAATACATAAAAACAGCACCAATGCTTTAAAACTTTTAAATTTACAGGATAAAGCTATACAATTCACTTTGGAAACAGAAAATAATGGATGCCTCCCGTTCTTGGACTTAAAAATTAAAACACATAACAATAAATTGAATTTTGGTATTTATAGAAAATCTACTCACACTGATAATTACATAAAAAATAAAGGTTTTAATCCTTTTGCACATAAATTTGCTGTTTTCAATAGTTTTAATTTATAGGTTAATAAATATACCCCTTAACCTCTTGAGCGATGGCCATTTAAAACGTCCGCGAGCCGAGAACTGCTAGCATTTAAATTGTTAAATGCGCTTCGTATATATGTACATAGCTGTATTTTGTGTAAATATTAAGTTATTTTAATGAAACAAAAACTGGTATAAAACTCGTTATTTGCAGTATAAATGTACGTCATCAGCAAAGTTGAGTTGTATTTATAAAACGTTGAAATGGCACAATTTTGTTTCACTGTGGTGAAAAGTCAACTTTGCTCTGTCGAACGCATCTAATATAAGTTCTCGGAAAGATACAGTAAAGAAACACCTATTGTATGTGTGGCTTATGCGTCAGCATACTGTGAAATAAAGCGCTACTGTATGCGTGGTCTCTTGAGTCATCAGAATAGATCAACATTACAACTTTTAAATTAAGTAAAAATTGAAGCTATTAACAGTGAAGCAACAAGATTCTAAAATAAGAACAAATTAGAAACTAAAAACTTCACTTATCTTAGTATGTTGACATCCTTTTTCTATTTTTCTGACCCAGGGGTTTCAAGCTATATCCAGCTCATTCTCAAAGTCATATAAACAAAATCGTTGCCAAGCTACAATCTTTTATTTTTGTGAAAAACAATTATTCATATTCAATTTTTTATTTACCAATCTCTGAAAACAAAAATTTAAAAAATACAACCCATAGATGGCAATTCAAAGTTCATAACATGGTTCCTGTTTTTTAAAATAAAATTTTTTTCCCAAACCATTAAATCTATCGGATTACTTAACTGTTTTAATAATTTAACCTCTGAATTAATTTCATGATTAAATGACCAAAAATGATCTGCCACAGCTGATTTATCAGTTTGTTTATATTTAATATTTCTAAAATGTTCTTTTATTCTGGTTTCTAGATGACGTTTAGTTTTACCAATATAAACTTTATCACAATCTAAACAGCTAAATTGATAAATGCCAGATTTTTTATAATTTGGTATTTTATCTTTTTTTGAAAAATTAAGTAAATTTTGTATATTAAATTTATTTTGAGGGACCAAATTTATTCCATATTCTTTAAAAATCCTTGTAAATTTTTTATTAGCCCATGGATGGTAAGTAAACTTTTTAAAAATATAATTATCTTTTATTTTTTTAAGGGTTGAAACTTCTTTGACAGCTTTTTGATATTTAAATTCCCCTATCCTTTTATGTATAAAATCTGTATTAAAACCATTAATTACTGCAGTGTTAATAATATGTTTATATTCTAAAATTTTAAAAATTTACAAGGATTTTTAAAGAATATGGAATAAATTTGGTCCCTCAAAATAAATTTAATATACAAAATTTACTTAATTTTTCAAAAAAAGATAAAATACCAAATTATAAAAAATCTGGCATTTATCAATTTAGCTGTTTAGATTGTGATAAAGTTTATATTGGTAAAACTAAACGTCATCTAGAAACCAGAATAAAAGAACATTTTAGAAATATTAAATATAAACAAACTGATAAATCAGCTGTGGCAGATCATTTTTGGTCATTTAATCATGAAATTAATTCAGAGGTTAAATTATTAAAACAGTTAAGTAATCCGATAGATTTAATGGTTTGGGAAAAAATTTTTATTTTAAAAAACAGGAACCATGTTATGAACTTTGAATTGCCATCTATGGATTGTATTTTTAAATTTTTGTTTTCAGAGATTGGTAAATAAAAAATTGAATATGAATAATTGTTTTTCACAAAAATAAAAGATTGTAGCTTGGCAACGATTTTGTTTATATGACTTTGAGAATGAGCTGGATATAGCTTGAAACCCCTGGGTCAGAAAAATAGAAAAAGGATATCAACATACTAAGATAAGTGAAGTTTTTAGTTTCTAATTTGTTCTTATTTTAGAATTACAACTTTTGCTTATGCGAGTTTCGTAACTTAGTAGAGCCTGTGTCTTTCTTTGTTGAAATACATACGTATTCTTTCCTGCTTGTAGCTGAAGGGAGAAGTGGTATAAAAAGATATTTCTGCACCAACTGGATATAACCATATACAATTGTTTGGGGATTTGGACAGCTCTCTAAACCCACACAGGACAATGACCGACCTTGACTGCCAACTATAAATGGCTTGCAGCCTAATTGAACAATACCATGTTGGGGGTTGAAAATCCAAAACCCCTGCACCCCTCAGACTTCAAGGAAAACATTATCCTAAAAGGATATCACCAACAGCAAAGAAGTCCCGCCCATTTCGAAAGTGTTTCGTGTGCCGCAAGAAGGGAATTTGCGAATGTGGAGATGTACGTACCCTTGTGTGTTTATCCCTGTTTTGAGGTAAATCACTGCAGAACGAACATATTAAGGTAAGCCAATAAAGTATATAGACCTTACTAAAATGTTTCATAAAGGGAAAGTTATAATAAGTTGAGTTGGATAAGGGATAAATAAGGGTTAAATGCTTAAACGCACATGACGCCCATATCGCTCATCCGTCATTTTAAATGGACGTGATTTCACGTCGATATCCCTCAAGAGGTTAATAAAGAAGAATTTGACACAGAATATAAACACATTATTAACACTACAGTAATTAATAGTTTTAATACAGATTTTATACATAAAAAGATAGAAAAATTTAAGTATCAAAAGGCTGTTAAAGAGGTTTCTACCCTCAAAAAAATAAAAGATAATTGTATTTTTAAAAAGTTTACTTACCATCTGTGGACCAAAAAAAAATTTACAAAAATTTTTAAAGAATATGGAATAAATTTGGTCCCTCAAAATAAATTTAATATACAAAATTTACTAAATTTTTCAAAAAAGATAAAATTCCAAATTACAAAAAATCTGGCATTTATCAATTTAGCTGTTTGGATTGTGATAAGGTTATATTGGTAAAACTAAACGTCATTTAGAAACCAGAATAAAAGAACATTTTAGAAATGTTCAATATAAACAAACTGATAAATCAGCTGTGGCAGATCATTTTTGGTCATTTAATCATGAAATTAATCCAGAGGTTAAATTATTAAAACAATTAAGTGGACCTATAGATTTAATGGTTTGGGTTAAGATATTTATTTTAAAAAAGAGAAATCATGTTATGAATTTTGAAATACCTCCAATAGACTGTATTTATAGGTTTTTGTTTTCAGAAATTGATTAAAATGAGCATCAGTATCTATGGTAACTAATTTGTTTGTATAGCTTTGAGAATGAGTTGGAGTCAACTCGAAACTTGTTAGCACCAAACAACTTGAAATATTACTAAGATAAGTGAAGCTTTTAGTTTCTAATTTGTTTTTACTTTAGATTCTTGTTGCTTCACTGTTAACGGGTTCATTATTTCCTTATTTACTGTTATTGCTCGTGCATGTAAACAACTGCAGCCTGACCATGAAAACTGCCTCCTCACTGCAGCGCAACCTACAAGCATCATACACTATGTATTCCGGAATTGCTTATACATGGTGCTATTTATTAACTATAATATCGTCACACAGTGCATTGCACTGGGTTACAATGTACATCTGTAAATTATTAAATGTGAAATTTCGACGCCATCACTGAAGCAATTTTTAAACAGTGAAAAACTTCTTTCTATGTCACACAATGTCAGAGGTGCAAATGTAAAGCACTCCACTCTGTCCCCTGGCGTGTTTTCCTTCTTACTCATTTTCAAAACTCCACACATAGCTGAACCAAAAATTTTTTGGTTCAGAACTTTTGGGAATCTAGCTTTCACCTATTCAATACTTGGCACAAGAGGCATACTATTAATTGAATTAGTTAAGTCTTCTATTATGCTTATGCTCTTGGACACTTCCAAACTTGATTTCTCTAAATGTGTAATACCTTTGGGCAACAATGTAAAATTGTTGGATATGAACCGAAGATTTTCAGTTGATCTGGGTGACTCAGTTGGTTAACACTGGCCTAAGATCCCAAGGTCATGGCCTCATATTCGGCTCAGTGTGCTTAAAAACAACAGCTACATGCCAATAGATTTACTAGCATGTAAAAGAACTACTGTGGGACAAAATTCAGGCACACTGGCTACGCTGATGCGATCCTAGCAATTGACAGTATCGTTACACAACAAAATAACTTTTTTGAAGCTTTTCAGATAGTTCATGTGATATCAGAGACTTTGCAGTTCAAATAGCAGATGAAGCTGCATCACACAGAGCACTAATAATATTTACAGTTTCACTGTAATGCACTGCATTATACACGACGGCCCCTATCCAAATACCCCATCTTTTAATTATTGGCTTTAGTGGCAGAGGACCTTGACCTTCCATCTGCATACACTTACAAGGCAATGCTTCACTAGTTTGCAGACTACAACGTTATGTTGTTTTCGACTCTTGCTTCTAGTGGTAGTTGTTTGCACATTTGATGGCTGTGCTGTACTTCTGACGTCATTCGTACTCTACGTCCAACTAACCTGAATTGCATGCGAATGCACGTCCCTCTGGCTTTTAGCAATATGTTTTTAAGATTCTGAGCATTTGTAAAATTAGTATCTTACAAATCCAGACATTAAAGAATAAATAGTGTGGTAGAAACCTTGTTTCAATATGATGCTGATAGCCTCTAGTTCACTGTTAAAATACACTGACTATCTCAAGAGATGTATAAGCTTATGTTACGGTTACACTAATTTTCAATGTGATTGGGTCTAATATTAGAGTGTAAATTACCCAGTAGCATCAATGCTGGTGCCCATTATATGAAGTTCTGACAAATACTCCAGGTGTAACAGCTGACAGAAATTGAAGTTTGTCACATCAGTGGACCCAGT
Source organism: Tenodera sinensis (assembly GCA_030765045.1). NCBI lineage: Eukaryota > Metazoa > Arthropoda > Insecta > Mantodea > Mantidae > Tenodera > Tenodera sinensis. The sequence continues at coordinate 21,912,034 of CM060971.1, read as the reverse complement.
TACGTGAATTTTTGGGATCTCTGGGCACGTGTTCAGTACTGCCTCCAACATCCAGTCACTGAAAATATAAACATACACCAAAGGAGACAGAAACATTAATATCGTTGATGTCTATGAGAAAAACAACAAAAATAGTTTTGACATTGGTTCTCTATTTTTTAAAAATCTGATATGTTGCACTGACATGGCGTTCTCTACTCTTGTACTAACCATTCTTACAAACTCTTATTCCTATATCTTCTTTGTGTTAGTTGAGATAAAAATGTGTACAAATTATCTTATTGCTTATTTCCTTGTAGGTACAAGGGGAATATTAGAATACAGTAGGCTTTGAGTGATAATCAAATCTTTTAAAGCTTTGAGATTCCGTTCTCTTTGCACACTTAACATATAAAAAAAATGAACAACGATGTTCCATTTCACGAAAGTTTTAAGTTTTCTGAAACTCACAACATAACAAGGAATATCTCCGAAATGGTTCACCCTACAAGAAAATTTATTTAGACATAAATTGTGTATTTTAGCAAGATCTACATTTTTTGCACAGTATGATTTGGTGTATCTCTAACGGTTTACCAGTTATGCAAAAGTCGTCCAGAGTAAATACGACTACAGGGCCTATAGCCAGAAAATTCAAAATATACATTTCACTTGTCATAAAAATATCTCAAACATGACATTTTAATCAAAATCATTAGATCCATTTTCAAGAAAATCAAAATTTTCGAAAACTTTTCCATCTAAAGGGTCTTATGCCACTTTAGGAATGTGATTTCTCCTTACGCCTCTTTAGGAATGTGATTTCTCCTTACGCCTCTTTAGGAATGTGATATCTCCTTATGCCCCTATTGTGTTTATGCCATCACAGTCTTCGTCACCATCTTCAGTAACCAGCAACTTGCCAATTTTGGCATCCTTTGTGTGCCTGTACATAACTTCATTAAATAAATTCAGCATTTCTTCACTAACATGATACTCAGAGCAGGCCTATTTTGAGTCCTTCATGTCCGGAAACTGTTTGTGAAGATAACCCGTTACTCTCTTTTTTACTTTCTCTACCACATATAGTAAAGTACACGAAGTATCGTATTCCACCCAAAAATTCAATGTCAAGATTTCACCACAAATATATGTTTTGAGACCTCCTGAATAAAAAAAAAAAGGATTTTTAGAAAAAGGTGTGTGTGAGCATGTGCAGGTGCGTGCGTGTGTCAGTCTGTGGACAGCATAACTCAAAAACGAAGAGTCAATTAAAAACCAAAGTTGGATTTAAGTTTAACGTCTTTCAAGGATGCGACACAAAGGTTCTGAAGAAAACTGCTTCACCCTAACAACCCTTTACACGGAAAATCTTGATTTTCTTGAAAATGGCTCTAAAGATTTTGATTAAGATGCCATATGTTTGATATATTTTAATGGCAACTAAAATGTAGATCTTGAATTTTCTGGTTATAGCCCCTGTAGTTGTATTTACTCTGGATGACTTTTGCATAACTGGTAAACCATTAGAGATAGACCAAATCGTACTATACAAAAAAAAAAAGTATATTTTGCTAAAATGTACAATTTATATCTCCTTAATTTAGAATGAATCATTTCGGAGATATTCCTTGTTATTTGTGTGAGTTTTGGAGAACTTATACTTCTGTCAAATGAAACATCATTATTCATTTTTTTATATGTTAACCTTGCAAAGAGAACAGAATTTGAAACCTTTAAAGGATTTGACTAGATTGCCCAAAGTCTACTGTATTCCCATACTGCCCTTGTACCTACAGGGAAATAAGCAATAAGATAACTTCTGCAAATGTTTATCTCAACTAACACGAAGAAGATATAGGAATAAGAGTTTGGAAGAATAGTCAGTACAAGAGTAGAGAAAATCATGTGAGTGCAACACATCAGATTTTTTTGTTTGTTTTAATATTAGATACTAATGAGAAAATATGCTCCACTGAAGCATTAGAATAAGGTAAAGAAAGGCAAAGTTTAGCTATTTTTGTTAAGTTTCCAAATATCTGGAATTAAAATTTTGGCAGTCCTCAATTTGTTACCAAAACTCTAGAATTGGCCAACTTAAATGGTTTTCTCTTTAGCAGAGAAAAAGATAGTCAAAAGATACTGTTTATTTTCAACAAGATCTGGGGCAATTTTTGTTTTAAATCATTTAATTAGTGGTTTTAAAATTTTTGTTGAAAAAAGCCTTAATTTCCAAAGAATTCCCTCATTCCCTTTTGAGTTGAAAAATACCTATGCCAAGGGAAAAATCCATCAACCTGGTAACACTGCAGAAAACCCTCATAGGGCAACTATTGTACGGCCAGAGGGTGTGACTCTGACATTTCTCAAGGCCTCGTTACACAATGTTGCCAGTTCTTTAATGGGAATTTCAAACACAGTATTTGAAACATTTCATACATCTGCAGTTCACATGGCTAATTCGTAAATTTACATGGACAGTATGCATATAAATGATCACAGAATAGTAGAATGTGGAGACAATTGTTATACCGTTTACCTATCAGAAAAAAACCCGCACAAACACCAAAGCAACTGAAACAAGGTGATCCTTGTAAAACGGAGTTGACAACACAGTGCTACATTTGGAAGCCATGCCTAGCAGTGAGACCGTCGATTAATGCTAGCAGAAAGTTTTAACATTCAGTGCATTACTCGCTTCCAGTATTGCCAACAGTAACACAAAATAGTGGTGTAACAAAGATAGCATGAAAATAAAACCGAAACCCGTATTTCAATTTAATTTAAAAGTTGAGTCAATTAATAACACTAAACAACACTTACATTTATAATTTCCCAGAACGCGTTTCAAAGGCTAACTTTCCTCCATTATCAACCTGACAATTTCTGGGTTTCCATGGTGCGGATGGCAATGCTTCTTCTGATATTTCTTCCAGTGACGGTTCAAGGAATTTGCTGAAAATATCTTTCTGGGGAATGTCGAAATTAAATACTCGGTTTCTATTTTTTAAAATAAAGATTTGTTCCCATGTGGACAGTTCTTGTTTTCCGGTTATGTGTTTGAGGAGTTTCGGTTCTGGTTTTATGTTGTAATTTTTTGTCCAAAAGTGAAAGGCAACTGCTGATTTTTCAAATTGTTTACTCTTGATGTTTCTAATGTGTTCCTTGGATCTAATTTCTAAATTTCTTTTGGTTTTTCCTATGTATACTTCATTACAATCACTGCATTCAATTTGGTATATGCCAGATTTTTTGTTAGGTGGAATAGCATCTTTGGTGTTTGAAAGCAGCAGGTTTTTTATGGAGTAATGATTTACTGGTGCTAGCTGAACGTTGTATTCCTTGAACACTTTTTTGAATTTATCAAAGGCCCATGGATGATATGTGAATTTTTTTAATGTCATTTTTGTTTCTGCTGCTGTGAGAGTTGTAGTTTCTTTTAGTAATTTTTTCTTTTCTACTCGTTTTACTTTTTTATCTACTAATTAGAAATTAGATCCAAGGAACATGTTAGGAACATCAAGAGCAAACAATTGGAAAAATCAGCAGTTGCCTTTCACTTTTGGACAAAAACTCACAACATAAAGCCAGAACTGAAACTCCTCAAACACATAACCGGGAAACAAGAGCTGTCCACATGGGAACAAATCTTCATTTTAAAAAATAGAAACCGAGTATTTAATTTCGACATTCCCCGGAAAGATACTTTCAGGAAATTCCTGCAAGTGTCACCTGAAGAAACATCAGAAGAAGCATTGCCATCCACACCATGGAAACACAGTCATTGTCCAGTTGATAATGGAGGAAAGTTAACCTCCGAAAAGTGTTGTGGAAAATTATAAATGTAAGTGTTGTAGTGTTATTAATTGACTCACCTTTTAACACTTAGCGGGCGAAATTTAATATATTAAATGCTGCGTTGAACCACTCCGGGCAGTGTTTCATATATTAAACGATAGGGAAAAGACGAGGCTGGCTCATTTTAACTGTAAAATTTGACAGTAGATGTCGTCCAAAGATAGGCCCAGGCTTGCCTTTTGTTTATGGCATGAAAATATGGCTTTCCCGGCTTTCTCCAAACAGTTATTCTTTGATTTTCATTACTCGGTGCACAATCGGTTTTTAGTCAGTGTGTTTCTGGCGTTTTATTCTGTTTTTCGTGAGAATGGCACGAAAACGAGGTTTGAGTGATGAAGAGATTCTTCAGTTACTTCAAGAATCACATGAAAGTTACAGTGATATTGAGTCATATGGGAGTGAGGAGGAAATAAATGGATCGGATGATTCTGAATGCGAAAACGACACAAGTGACTCAAGTGGCCAAGTGATGATGGATGATGGTCCAGACAGCTGGGTTAACGTAACTGTAATCTTGGGCATTCTTCAATCCTTGTTGTAAATATTAATCAAGGTTCTGTTTTACCAATATATAAGTGAACAGTTACTATAAACTATAACCAACTGTGTGGTAAAACAAGATGAACATTAAACAAGCCGTCAAATGAACTTGTGCCGTTTTTCCGCAAACCGTTTCACGTTTAAATTTTTTAATCTTCTTCTACGGACATCAAGGGAGGGACTCCGTACCAACAACAGGTAGAAAAGCATTTTGAAGCATGAATACAGCTTTTTAGCAACCAGAATCAGTATTACTGCATGTTTTTACTTCTCTATGCTTCTTTCCCCCCCGAGCCGTAAACTGAGTCTGCCCGTGAAGGGTTAAATTAAACTGATTATAGCAACACTGTTTTCAAACTTCTAAGAAAGGAAGATATACTGTATTTCAATGTTTTAAACTTAATAAATATCATATACTTTCATTGTTAAGATTATTTTGAGAATCCATTTTCCGAAACTCATTACTATGTGTTGGCAATGTTAACCTTCCCCCTCCAGCTCATCACAGCTGTGAAATGTCAGGGCCGGAGGTCCACCGGCCGTACAATAGTAGAAGTTACTTACGTGCAAAAGTCCCTGAGGCAGAAGCCTCTTGGATCTATCCCACGCAGGATTAGAGCCAGCTGCGTACTATCACGCCTGCACAGCTTCCTCCAGAGCTTACTTAAAGTTTCAGAGTCTACAATCATCCTCTTCTGGAGCAGCACTGAATTTAACAGAAGCACATAAATAACAGTGACTGCTGGATTCTGTTTGAGTTTGCTTGCGTTATCTGCCATCTGTCTTATCAGACGTGATGCTACCATGTTAATAATGTTCTCTGAAAGATTCTGCTTGAAGAAAGTCTCCAGCCAATGACAGAAGTCGGAAGCTTCCTCCAATGAGGGTGGAAGGTCCTCCCTGCCAACCATTAGCTGCATTATCCGATCACTCGTAGTCTTGACAACTACGGAAACCGACAAGCTCAGTAAGCTGCTGGAGTGATTTACACCCAGTCTCACCGCTAAAACAAGCAACACATTTCTTTAGAAAAAGTTAAACATTTTGGTGTGTTTTTTTTTCTTTGTTTAGTAAATTTATTAACAACATACTTCTTTCTATGCAGAATATGGCATGCTAGAAAATACATATCACACAGCAGTACATAATAATTACGTAATAATTACATAAGTTGATCTTCAAATGTTATAGAATTTACAAATTTACAAAAGTCTTTAAAGTAACTTTCCACTATTTTATTTATCCCAACATGCTGTTTTCAAACATACAAGCTGTGTGTGGGCAATGTTTGAGAGGTAGAATCAGAACTGAAAAATCCAATGCCACAACTGGGATTTGAACCACAGACCTTCCGCTTACCGGACGGCTGCTCTACCACTGAGCTATTGTGACAAACTGCCAGAATGGCATTAAATTCTCAAACCAGTTCGTATTTCTCCTGGTAAACCACAAAGGCAGTCTTACATCAGAGACAAATTACCCCAATGGTGACTTACTATTGTAAGTACTTTATGTCCCAGGATTAAATAACCTTCAGATGGTAATTATTATTTATTTATGCCAACAAACTTACTGTTGGTGTTTTTAAACACACAAGCCCTGTGTGGGCAATGTTTGAGAGGTAGAACTGGAACTGAAAAATGCAATGCCATAGTTGGGAGTTGAACCACAGATCCTTGGCTTACCAGGTGGGTGCTCTAACCATTAAGCTATTTTCCCAGTAGTTGTCTCTGATGTGAGACTGCCTTTGTGGTTTACCGGGAGAAATACGAATTAGTTGGAGAATTCAATGTTATTCTGGCAGGTTGTCACAGTAGCTTAATGGTTAAAGCACCTGCCTGGTAAGCAGAGGGTCAGTGGTTCAAATCCCAGCTGTGGCATTGAATTTTTCAGTTCCAATTCTACTTCTCAAACTGCTGTGTTCTCAGTGTCCCATTCCATAATGAGCGTGAATGACCTCTAAATTTTTTTTTTCAAATATTTATTTTGACCAACCATCTATACCTTCACTGGCCTTACTTTAAACTGCAATGTAAACAACAGCAAGTGTTTGAGTAACACTTCATTAGTTGATTGAACCACACAGCTTCCATGTCAGTAAGTGCAAATGAAAATATAGCCTGTTAACTAACATGCAAAATGATGAGAAATTTAAAATAACTACAAGAATTATTTACGACGGCGAGTCAATAAAGACTGAGAATGCTTTTCTTACACATAAAATACACTAGTCTTGGTCCAGATATTGTGATCCTTTCCAAAGTATTCTCTGTTGAATTGAATGCACTTTGCCCAACGCTTCTGCCAGTCCTGGAACACGTGCTGATGTGGTGATGGCGCACATGCTAAGTCGCACCATGTGTGTGCTAATCGCAGGGACCCATGGGAGAATACAGTTTTGCACTTTGTTTGCATTGCAGTTTAAAGGTAAGCCCATTTATAGTAAAAGATGCAACAACAAACAACAATGAAGTTGGTCATATGACTCCATGAACATATATAGATATTGTATGAAAAAGAATTAAAGAAATTAAAAGACATACATAGCTAAAATGTATGCAGAAAGAGTAAATGACATAGAAATAACAGAATGAATATACAGGTTTATAATATAAGAATTAAATACAAATAATGTTAAACATTACTATTAACTAATAACTATTAAAGTATGAAAAGCTGTAACATGTACAATTTAAGTGGGGTAGCGCACTTGCCTCTGGCGTGGAGGACCCGGGTTCGATCCCCGGTACCAGCATGGGGATTTTATCCCCTCTGGGAGGTCTGGCACGGGGTGCACTCAGCCTCGTTAGGTCCCAGGAGGACCAATAGAGGAACTACTTGATGGAGAAGTAGCGGCCCCAGGTTGAGAAGACCACATAACTGGCCGGGAGGGCTCGGGGCACTGGCCACGCCCCACCCTCCAGTACTGCACCTCACCAATGACGCCTGTAGTGGGCAGGGGTGGGGGACGCAGCGACTGGGCAGCAGGCCTTGGCCCTTCATGGGCTGTCACGCCGGTGTTTAGTTTTAGTGATAATATAGCTGTGAGGGCGGTAATGGCTTAATGCTTAAAAAATCATTTAAGGTCAGTCAATAACTATTTTTTGTTGAAAATTTGGGCGCACAATATTAAAAGCATAAACTCACTAATACTGTTGTCCTAATGCTGCTGTTGTGTGTGAAAGAAATGGCAAATCAGTTTGAATCTCTCCCAACTCTTTGCTTCATGAAAAATTGGGGTGTCAGGGCATCGGGTTTTGCTCCAGTTCAATTGAATAACAATTTTTGCACTTGAGACGTCAAAATAACTAAAACAATATAGGCATTGATTTTATTTTTCATTATCTTTCAACACTTTCTGTTGATTGTTCAACTAACTTGTGTAAGCATTTGTTTCTTTATATATTTTGTCAAACAAAGGTTCCATGTATTCAGAAAAAAACTGAAAGTGTAGACAGCATCTGTGATGCATGCTTATTCAGTAAGTATTTACAAATACCACTATTTGCAGTAAAAGGGTAGAGAATGAGGTGGTGGTCACTTTTAGTCCAATGCCAGGTACACAGGTTCTTCTGTTAAGTAATGAGAATGCATTTGAAGGGCCTGGCACATCATTGGCTACATAATTATTTTCTTTGCTGCTTTCTGTGGTTGATTCACTATCACTGTCACCAGAATCTTCTTTAGACTCTGTTTCATATTCAGAAAAATCACCACTTTCACTCTCTAATACACTTTGTGTCAGTTTTCTCAACCCCTTCTTGCCATTGGCATGAACTTTTTTCGCTGCTGTGATGGCTACTGATGCGAGTGAAATAATGCTAAGGTAAAATTGTTTTTCCTTGATTGAAACGCAGATGGTTAGGTCATACTGATCAGAGTACCAAACATCACATGTTAACATTTCATTCCAGGCATATACAAATGACATCTCTGAGAAGCAACCTGGAGCAATGCAGCATAGCAAGCTGAGCTTGTCATAAGATTCATACGCATGCGAGCCCTGCTGATCAAATGATACAAATGGGTTAACAGTGAGGGACATTTTCACAGCAGTTTTTACACACTGTAGCCTCCAATCCATGAAGATAGTGACAACATTTTAAATTATTTTCGAACGTCAGTTTCTTCATTTAATGAACTTCTTTCAAATATAAAGGGATGCTTGTTCTTGTATACAATACAAGCGGTATCTAATACAGTGATTAATACAGCCACTTTCCTCTGGGGGGATATTATTGAGATTGTTAATGATGTACACATTTACAAATAGATATGAATTTCTCGGGCGGGCGGGGGGGGGGACTATCGAATCCCCGAGGGGATTATCCCCAGAGGCCACCCCCTGAATTCATAATTGATCCCATGACACAGGATGAACTTCAACCTCACTTATTAATCGCTCTGTATCCATATTTGCAATTGCAGAGGCTCTTGTAGAAGCAGAATGCAAATGGAACACGCTAAATGTGAAGTGATTCACTTGTTCTCTGGTTACGCTAGTCAGTTCAGAGCGCATGCAGCTTGCACATTACACACGTAGTATTTCAATTCTGTGCATTGATTTTGTGACCTTCATTACGCTCTGAGCATGTGTGCTGTTCCATTAGATGCCTAGTGAAGCTAAGCTGTGTGCATAAAGTGCATGCAAAATAAATGCTCGTGTGTCCTCAGGGTTAAGTCGCTCAGTTAGTAGAATTGTCAGAGAGAGTTGTGTACAGTGTTTGTATCAAGGTTATGATACAATAGAACAACTGTGAGTTGCAAAGTTCACAAGTTGAAGATTGTGATTCAGTTTTAGAAGAAATAAGGAGAAAAAAATCTGAAATTTTGCACTCACATGACTTTCTCTACTCTTGTACTAACCATTCTTATAAATTCTTATTCCTATATCTTCTTCGTGTTAGTTAAAATAAACATTTGTACAAATTATCTTATTGTTTATTTCCTTGTAGGTACAAGGGGAATATTAGAATACAGTAGACTTTGCGCGATAGTCAAATCTTTTAAAGCTTTTAAATTCCGTTCTCTTTGCACAGTTAATATATAAAAAATGTAATAACAATGTTCCATTTGACAGAAGTATTAAGTTTTTCAAAGCTCACACAAATAACAAGGAATATCTCCGAAATGGTTCACTCTACAAAACAATTTATTCGGACGTAAATTGTGTATTTTAGCAAGATCTACATTTTTGTATAGTAGGATTTGGTCTATCTCTTACAGTTTACCAGTTATGCAAAAATCATCCAGAGTAAATAGGACTACTGAGCTACGGCCAGAAAATTCAAGATATGCATTTCATTTGTCATAAAAATATTTCAAACATATGGCATTTTTATCAAAATCGTTAAAGCCATTTTCAAGAAAATAAAAATTTTCAAAACCTTTTCCATGTAAAGGGTAGTGTAGGGTGAAGGATTTTCTTCAAAGTCTTTGTGTCACATCCTTGAAAGACATCAAACTTAAATACCAACTTTGGTTTTTAACGGACTTTTTGTTTTTGAGTTATGTTGTCGACAGACTGACACACAGACACATACACACATGGACCTTTTTCTAAAAATGCTTTTCTTTGGATTCAGGGGGTTTCAAAACATATATTTCCATTGAAATCTCGACATCAAATTTTTTGGTGGAGTACTTACTACAGGTAGTAGAGAAAGTAATAAAAAGTAAGTGCACTTGGCATTTTGTCACTTTGTCTTGTAAGTTCAGTAATTTCAAAGCATTATCTTTCAATTTGTAGTTACATGATGCAAATCAAGTTTCAAGTTCCTTCATATTTAAAATCTGTAATTCTTAGCTTCTGCAGGTTATCTCAGTTAAATAGTTAAGCATTGTTCCACATTTGGATGTTGGGGTACAAAACAAATTAGAATTAAAGTTTTAATACTTACCTATAAATGGGTCCAGATCAACAGCGAGGGCTGTCGGATTCAAGCTCGACATTTTCTAAATTTACTCAAGTTCTTTTTGAGAATGCTGAAAAAGAAATTTTTAAAAAACTCAAATTAGAATACACAACAAAAGCTGTAAATATGAGGGTAATCCCAAATGTAAGATCTCCAAAGTGCTCAGGTCAAAGGAAAATTGCTTGCATGTATGTTGGCGATATTGCTCTTTTCCTTCCTCTGTCCACTCTCTACAGAAACCACTAAACATTCGCTGCAGCTCTGTGTTAGCTTGGCAGCCAGTTATGCAGCTCCCGTTAGCCACTACCGCCAGGTGCAAAGTTCGTGCAGTTATTCGGTTATTGAGTGCAAAAGCAGTTAAAACAATCAAAATTCGACAGTTAATGGAAGTGTATGGAAAGTCATGTATGGATGTCAAGTGGTGTAGCGAGCTTGCAGATGGTCGTATGGAAATTCAAGACGATGAAAGAAGTGGGAGACGTCAATTCCTGATGAAACAATCGCAAAAGTTGAACAAATTGTACTTCAAGATCAGTGGATCACTCTCGATGAGCTCTGCATTGTTGTTCCTGAGATTTCTCGAAGCACCATTCACCAGTCTCAGAAGGTGTGCGCAAGATGGGTCCCAAGGATGCTGACAGATCATGAGAGGCAACGCACTGAAACTTCCCGCCAATTTCTTCAACGCTGTGCAGACAAAAAGGACAACCCTTTGGATTCAATAGTCATAGGTGATGAAACCTGGGCTTTCCATTTCACACCCGAGACAAAACAACAATCATGTGAGTGGGGGCATTCTGGTTCACCCAAGCCATGAAAGTTCAAAAGAACAGTCTGCTGATAAAGTCATGGCAACTGTATTTTGGGATCAAAAGCGGATATTGTTGGTCAACTTTATGGATCCTGGGAAAGCAACAAATGCTGACAGGTATTGTCAGACATTAAGAAAACTCAGATGGGGAATTCAGAGGAATGCTGAGAAGGGGCATCAGCCTTCTCCATGACAATGCTCGCCCCCACACTGTCCATCAAACTGTGGATCTTCTATATCAGTTCGGATGGGATGTCATCACCCACTCACCCTAAAGTCTGGACTTAGCACCCAGTGACTACCACTTGTTTCCCAAATTGAAAGAACGCTTGGCGCTTCAGTGATGACGACGAGGTGAAGTATGAGGTCCAACGCTTCTTCAAGAGCATTCTGGCGAGCTGGTATGACATGGCCATACAAAAACTGCCACAGCATTTATAAAAATGCATTGATCAAAATGGCAATTATGAGGAAAAACACAAAAATGTTCAAGCTTCAAAACTATGTACCATTCATTGTCAATAAATGTTTCTTTATATTTTAAAAAACATTGGAGACCTTACTTTTGAGATTACCCTTGTATTAACCTATACACATTTGTTTCTTTGACTCAGGGGTCTCCGTCTAGGGAATATGTGGATAGTGACCACAAGGTACCCAAGCTGAGCAGGACATTACTTCCACTTACTGGTGTTTTGCTCCTCACTGTAACTTTTCTATCTGACCTTACCTTGGTCATCTCTTGTTCTCTTCCGACCCCGATGCTATTAGGGTTCCCGAGGGCTAGGGAGTCTTTATTTTTCCAACCTCTCCATTTCTCTATAAAATCTTAACCCCTAACATGCTGACCTGTCATGGCATGTAATACGTCCTCTGATTGGTGATCAGAGGATATGGTCGGTGAATTTATTTTGATAATTCTCCCGGTCAGGTCAGTGAGACCCGTAAACCAACGACAGGTGTGGTCCTCCAGACATTCTGGGGGTTGTGAGAGAGCGATGTGATCACCAAAACATAAAAGTATGGTGCTCTCTAAAAAGCGGTTACTATTACTGCTATTGCTCTCTTCAATATCATCAGTGAAAAATATTGGAGAGCAAGAGGATTAATGACTTCAATGTCAGAAATCCAGCATTAGCTAACAACATTTGTTTCTTGTTTATGTTACTTTTTCCTCTATTTTTATGCTGCATACTTCAGTGCTTTGCTTATCTCTTTTAGAAAAAAAAAAATTATTTTGTTGTTTAACGACGCTGTCAATTGCCAGGATCACATCAGCGTCGCCGGTGTGCCGGAATTTCGTCCCGCAGGAGTTCTTTTACATGCCAGTAAATCTACTGACATGGAGCTGTCGTTTTTAAGCACACTTAAAAACCATCGGCCTGGGCCGGGTTTGAACCTGCGACCTTGGGATCAGTAGACCAGCGTCTAACCATCCCTTTTAGAGGCAAGTGGTGCAGCGCCTGCCACATATTGAAGTACCAGAGCCAATATGAACAACTTTGGAATTATGGCCGCCTCAATGGTCAAACTGATCATATCAACTTGCCATATATTGCATTGCTAAGATATGTTTGTGACATCTTATAGTGATGAATGTAACCCCTTGGCAGGGTCCAGCCTTTGTCCCTCCAAAGGCAGGGTTATAATGGTATTTGTGGTTTACATAACACTAAACAACTCCTCAGTCTTTGGATATGACATTGAGGTGATTCCACACATTTAAATCAAAGTATACTGGAGCACATGTCGGCCATTTCTACAGCAAGCTAATGGATGCATGGCATTTTGCCTATGGGCGATTGGGTGTGCCACAGCTGACTTTGCTCCTACATAAACTCCACGCATAAAGCATGTATAAACACTCTTACCTTATAGAAAATGCTGGAAATGTCATCCACCCTCGCAGGGCTAAACAAGCATTATATCGGGAGAGCACATTCTGATTAAGTAGGACCACTGTAGTGCTTCAGATTTCATTTCTATTATTTTGTTTTCGTTCTTCCAATGTACGAGGATTTGTCCAAAACTAAAACAGTATAAGTGTACAAGTGTCCATGCTTTAAAACAAGGTGACCCAGTATCAGGAATGCACTGTTGTGAATGGTTTCTTTCATCAGTGAATAACGGTTTAATTGATCCACAGCTTCTGTTCTTCTCTGACGAAGTGTGGTTCCACCTAAATGGCCGTGTCAACACTTACAACAGTCGCTACTGGACCTCTGAAAATCTACCTCACATTCTAGAAGTCCCTAATTATGATTGGAGAGTCAGAGTTTGGTGTGTTGTTAGCGTTAGATGCATAATTGCTCCAATATTCTACAAGCAGACTGTAAATGCAGAGAGGTACCGAAATGACATTTTGACCCCATTTTATCTCGAGCTGACAGAAGAAGAGAAATCATATGGGTGGTGGTTTCAACAAGATTGTGCTACTGCCCAATAGAGAGGAGTCCATGAATAAAATTAGGCAAGTGTTTGAAAATAGTGCTGGTGTATGACCCTCCCCTCTTGTTCCCCCGATCTAACAGTGTGTGTGTGGGGTAGTAACCTGAAAGACTAAGTTTACTAGACAAACCCTCAGACATTGGAAGAACTAAAACAAAATAATAGAAATGAAATTGGAAACATTACAGCGATCCAACTTAATCAGAATGTGTTCTCCTGATATAATGCTTGTTTAGCCTCGCGAGGGTGGACAACATTTCCAGCATCTTATATCACCTACATGCTTTACACACAGAGTTTATGTAGGAGCAAAGCCACGGCACACCCAATCACACACAGGCAAATGCGACTGTTAGGTTTCAAATGAAGAACCCCCAATTACAGATCCCACTACCAAAGGTGTGGAAAACAAGGCACACAGTATCACGTATTATAAAAAAAATACTTTTAAAATTTGGATCTGGTATTGAACATAAAAAAGACATTATGGATAAACTTCAGACTAAAAGAGAAACACACAGATCACATTGATCTCAATATTGATGGGGAAAGTATTCCTAAGGCACAAACCACAAAATTTTGGGCGGTTGATTATAGATAAGCATCTAAATTGGCAACCACACATAATGTAAATAACAAAAAGGATAAATAAGGGTCTACACATTATGAAAGAGGTTAAGAATATTATGGATAACAAAACATTGAATCAGGTGTACGTATACATATACGGGGTTGGAACTTGAATAGTGGCAATTATTTATTTACAACTGATACAGAAGAGATACATGTTGCCAAGCTTTACTGTCATACAAAGTAATCACTAGTGTTATGTATACCCTGTTGCCAGCGACTTGGAAGTCGTAGGATACCCTCAGCAGTACAGGTTCTGTTGATAGTCTGAATGGAGTGCTTTACTTGCCTGACATCTCTGGAGCAGTTCTGAACCAAATGCTATGAAGTGGTTCCTTCATTATTATTTACTTATGCCAACAAACTTACTGTTGGTGAGAGGTAGAACTGGAACTTAAAAATTCAATGCCACAACTGGGATTTGAACCACAGACCTTCCGCTTACCAGGCAGCTGCTCTAACCATTGAGCTATTGTGACAAACTGCAAGAATGGCCTTAAACTCTCAAACCATTCTAATGTCCAAGTGGTAAAGTTGGGGACTTAGGAACTTTACAGTACTGCCACTACACCCAGACAAAGATTCCCTGCAACTCTTGGACTTTTCCTGCCTACTGTGCAGATTTAAAAAAATAGTGTAACTTAGTTTTGAGACACCGCTCATATAAATGTATAAAAATATAGTTTATAAATAAGTATGATTGTTTGTATGTATATGAAAATTGTGAGAACTAGATTTGTAATTGAACACTGTTGCATGTGTATATATTGTGATATATCCTATGTATTTTGAACATTAAGGTGAAATAAAGTGAAATGATTTGAAAATGAAAATTGGTTTTAATAAAAGCTGAAAAATATTAGATGTTTTAAAAGCAGAGCTTTATATTTTTCACAAAAGTTGACATGCTTCCAGTCCTGTTTTAAATACATATGAGAGTGTAATATCATCATCCTTACCGTTATTAGTGTACTGGCTCATTTTTCTCAAAACATAACTTCAGGTGAAAATAAGATTATTACGTACACAGCGTAGAAGTGTCTTGAGCATTCATAAACTTTGTCCCACATTTTTCATGTTGTCCTGCAAGCAAAAATATTTTCTCATTATGCTCTTAACAATAAAATAAAAATAGTTTTGGTGGGAAGCAATCATGAATAAAGTGAGCTTACATTTCCATTCCCCCTCTAAGTTGTAACATCTCTCTGTATATATAACTTACTATGAAAATTAAGTATATAGAATAGCGGAGCTATTGTCGACTTTTAAACACTTTTTCTTCATTTACTTTTAAAAAATCCTTTTTCTTCCTTAAGGCATTGTATCTATGAAAATTAAAAAATCAGTTTTTTTTCTGATTCCTTTGATTTTTTTCAAAAACTCAGAACATAAAATATATAGTGCAAAAAGAATTTCAATGTTCTATGTCAAACTGCATTTAAATTATGAATATATTTATTAATAATAAATCGCTTTTTGATATACTAATATGAAATGACCCTTGGACCTTAAAGTTTATTGTATCTCTACTAAATTTTTAATTTGAGCTCAGTATACAGATACAAAGAAATTGTCATATCACCATTACTTAGATTTAATTAGTTTAAGAGAAAAAAAATGTTTTGTATACAGTTTATTGAAATTTTAAATTTTTTCAGTACGAGTTATGAAAAATATTTAATTTCAGCTCAACTATTTAATATTTTTTAACCAGCGCAAGAAAAATTTTAATACCTAAATCCATGAAGCCCTCCTTAAAATTTCAAGCTGGTAAGTTATAAACTAG
Organism: Tenodera sinensis; assembly: GCA_030765045.1. NCBI lineage: Eukaryota > Metazoa > Arthropoda > Insecta > Mantodea > Mantidae > Tenodera > Tenodera sinensis. Next base: position 21,896,067 of record CM060971.1, on the reverse strand, counting down.
GGTCCAAGGATAATTTTGAATCGTTAAAAATGCTGAAAAAAAAAAGAAAAAAAGAACTGAGAAAAATGGATTTTAAAGTTTAACAATATATTTTTGTACTTTAACTGAATCCAATCAACTAAAAATTCCCCAGCACCATATGTGGGACCCTCTGTTGCCTTCTTCTTAGCCTCAGTAGCATTTCTTGAGAATTTTAAGCTTGCTTGGTTGTTTCTTAGCGCGCGCTTGCCTCTGGTGTGGTGGTACCGGGTTTGATCCCTGGTATCAGCATGGGGATTTTATCCTCTCTGGAAGGTCTGACACAGGGTGCACTCAGCCTCGTTAGTCCCAGGGGGACCAATTGAGGAGCTACTTAATGGAAAAGTAGAAGCCCCAGTATTGCACCACACCAATGACGCCTGTAGTGGGCCGAGGTGGCTGGGCGGTAAGGCTTGGCTCTTCATGGGCTGTTGTGCCAGGGTTTAGTTTAGTTTTGGTTGTTTCTTATATGAAAACTTCCCTTTCACCTTTGCATTGCTCACAAAATTTAGAGTTGTTCTTAGCTAACCTCTACACCATGCACTCTCACTAATTTATGCACAAAATTCATAAAATATCTGACTAACGAATAAGTTAAAACCCAATAACTAGTTAAACAATGCCTAATATATAACTGGAACACAGAAATAACCTGGCAAGATTACAGAATTACAGAACACTGACTGCGTTTCTCTGTTTGGAAGCAAAACAATGTCAGATTTGTGGCATTTCAGCTCGATAATATCAAATTCATTTCAGCACAGCCAACTCACATCCTTTCTAAAGCAAAATTCCCTGCAAGAGACTAAAATGAAAATGAAAAAAAGCATTTCAAAGCTGTAGCGACTAAGTTTAGCGAGGAATGCTCACTTGCACTAGGACATTTAAATGTCCTCCTGGAGCTTTAAAAATGGCAGATATTGAGAAAACTAAAGTGTTCTGTTAAAATACAAAGTATAAGCATACTAAAAATGAAAAAAGTAAAAATCAAAATTTTTGGGCATTTTTACCAAATTTCATAGATTGCGTTAATATGAATTAGGCGTTTAGACCTGTTCTGAGGCTAATCAAACTGCTTTCTCCACCTCATTCAGGATCATCCGATGTCTCTTCGACCTAATAATTTGTAATTAAAATATCATGCAGGACTAAACATTCAACAAGGAGAAGGGAAGACAAGGAAGTCAGTTGGCCGACCAGCTGATGATGGAGCAGAGTCTCTCTGAAACAAGTCCTGAAGGCAGGTGAAGCACAGCCCATTTCACTTTCATACAGAGTGAGAAAACACAGACAATCCTTAATATGTTGTGTGGGATGGCAAACTAATTGATTTTCAAGATGGAACCCCTGTTCAGAAATGCACAGTTTGGGCATAGGAGAGCATTGAAGTTTGAGTACAAACTGTTGTAATAATTTTTTAACATTCATTTTGGTATCTTAAGGATACCCATCTGTGAAATTTTGAAAATCTACAGTTTTCATTGGATTGATTTGAAATTTTAACACAAGAATCACTGTATAGTGAGGAGTAACTGTGCTAAATTTCATACATTTAGGCAGATTAGTTGCAAACATATTAATATTTTATTATATTTGTTTTAATATTTGTATAAATGGTTCCCCATGATGCAATTTTGATTTGAAAAAATTGATAATTTTCAGTTATGTCCTGTAATAGAATGTTAGCAAATTGATGAGATAATTTCTTAATATTGTTATTAGTTTGGATAAAAATAAATTTTAAAGTTTAAATTCATTATTTTTTTCATTTAAATTTTGAAATGTAAACTTGAATATTTAATTACTCAGCAGTTATTCACGTTATGAGAAAATTATCTCATCATTTCTTTTTAATGTTATTTCTAAGCAGGTACACCAAATTTCATGCATAAGTACTGAAAATTGCATCGTGTGGAGCATTTTAAAGAGCAAACAGTGCTAAAAATAAAAACGTGGAAAAACTAAGTTTGAAGTCATAGCAAGGATAATGGAACTGTATGAATTTAAATGGACACGACGACTTACAGGCAATCAGTTAGACGGCCATGTGACATAGATAAAAAGGCCGTAAGGCTATAAAAAGCATATCAAAATAAAGCAGACGATTTATACTATTTGATAAAACAAAAATCCATTTTTGGCAATTTTGGAAATTTTTAGCCTTTTTTCACCGATGGGTATCCTTAATACATACGGTATGCAATCCTTTACCCATCTGTGTACTGTGCCCGTTGGTCATGGTGTCAATTTTGTCCACAAAAGGAATGCTTTACTATTGATACTAAAGGGCAGACTGGATAGGGAAGGTTAATGGCAAACCTAGAACTAGAGAAAGGGATGTTCCCCCCCCTCCCCCTTTTAATGGGTAGTTTTCACCTTTTATTTATCGTGGAATAACAATGGATTAGTACAATGGGGCCAAAGAATAACAGCCTGAAAGTCACATGCCAGCAGAATCTTTAACCATATACCTTTTCTCCTTTTGGCTCTAGACTATATGATACTCTTGAATTATGCGAGCAGAGTATCAGAACACGCCATATGACCGGCAGACTAGTTGCAGCATGTGGCAACTCACCAAGGTACAAGGAGCTCTTGTTGCGGAGGCAGGAAGAGGCACACAACTTTGCAAGAGGCTCACTGGCCTGTGCCTGCCATGCCCCTAGTGAGTGGCAAACATATCAAAGACTACAGAAGTAAATCCAAATGCTCTGCCAACGGCTCAACTGGGATGAATGACCTGAGCATAATAACATTCCTGTGCATGCACTAAATTCCTCCATAGAGTCCTTGGTGTGCATCCTACTGCGCTACTTGTGTAGTTTCCAGTACAGAAACGCTTTAACAGCAGTGCAACATGTACCAGTACACAGCTGCCAGAAATGGCCGACATGAGCTCCAGCACACTATGATGTAAATGTGCAGCATCACCTCAACGTCGCATATCCAACTCAATGGCTTGGTAGAGGTGGACCAATTCCAGGGCCAGCACGGCTGCCAGATCTGACCTCTCTCGACAATTTTTTGTGAAGTTGTATGAAGAGCATGGTGATGGCACTCCTGTAACTTCAGCAGAGGACCTTATGGCTCCACCCCATGGAGCAATTGAAAATCTTCAAAGACAACTGTATGTATTGGATCATGAGGCGTGAGGCTCAGCACCGCTGATAGAGGCTCTGCAATGACATAGGAGGTACACAGTTTGAAGTCCATTTGTAATGTAGACAGCTACTCATGTTGGGTTTGTCAATTAATTGTGAATGCACACTCAGTTCACACTTCAATGCTCTCCAGCATCCAAACCATGCATTTCTGGACAGGTATTCCTTCTTGAAAACTGATCAGTTTGTCATCCTGCATAACATACTAGGGTTGCCTGTTTCTTTGGGACACTCTGTATATAGAGGAGAAAAGGAGGAGAAGGCAGCACATGACAACATATCAGAGAGAGTTATTGCAATAATAACTACAAGGCTCGAACCATGTTCCCCATCTAGTCAAAACAGGTGAAAAGGGCAGTTGAATTTCTGGAGCTTCTGCTATGAATACTACAACTTGAGAGGGGGCTTTCAAGAATACTTTCTTGAGGCATCCAATTAATTTATCCACTTAAGGAAAATTTACACGTACTTCTTCCATGACCCAGTGTAATGCGTGCGCTAAACATGCCACCTGCATCATTTTTGGGTAGATTGCACTTAAAGAAGCAACAGCTTCATCATGTAGGGTGCTGCGTCTGTTATAAAAAGCAATACATTGGAATTTTGAATCCCATTAGACCAAAGTATTCTCAATGCATGGTCAAATACTACGCTGATGGTTGAATAGTTCAATTTGTCCAGCTGCTCACAATGTAATAGAAATTGTTCTCCGGGGCTGTGTCCTTCTAGAACTCCAACAATAACATTCACTACATAATGGCCTACAGAGTCTGTTGTCTCATCGATTGATACGAATATATTCTTTTCTCCGATCCTTTTTCTTATTTGTTCCAAAGTTTTGTTGTAGCACCGATACACGTAGGTTCCTCTCAATGTTCTGGGATCTGGAATTAATTTTCCTGTCTCCTCTTCTAAGAAAGCGCGCAGCTTAGGATGATTCAACTTGTGAAGTGGAATATCGCAGATAAAAATGCTTCATATAATTTCTCACAAAATGGCAAAAATGTTGAACGAGTTTCACCCAGAAGCATCTGCTGTAAGCATACACTGGATTTATTTTCAAGTCGTTGCAGGCCACGTTTATGCTTCTCCCGTGACATATGTTCTTCTACCATAAACGTTTTTCCAGCAGCCACTCTCACATCACAGATCTTGTAGAATAATATATGACCGTCCGTGAAAAAAATATTTTCTCCATATTTTGAAACAAATGCCTTCAATTTAACACTATTACCTCCCTTCACTTTAGGCATTTTGCTCTTATGGTGCTCATACATGTGCTAAGAATTGATCACCTCACTTAACAGCACAACAATGCCGGTTTACCTGGATATAGGAATTTCCTTGGGAGTGTGGGCAAGTCCATTAACCACATTCCTTGAAAAATAGGGGTAGGAGGTAGCTTAAGCTCTAAAAAATTGAATTCCTAGAAGTGGGCCAGTTCATAATGCACATTCCTTGAAAAATAGGGGTAGGAGCTAGCATAGCATTTACTTAAATCCAAGAAATTGTATTGACAAGGGAAAATACTGAATTTTAATTTAAAAAAATGAATTAAATACAAATAATCTCCCAACCTTCTGCAAGAGTGTTAAAAATGCTCAAAATGACCTAAAAATTGCCAAAAATGACTTATTCGTAAAAAAAGTAAGAAAATGCCCTAACAAATTGCTTTTATTTAACTGGTTAGTCAATGCCATACCTTTCCATATATGCAAGCAATGATTCAACCTTCATAAAGAAAAGATGCAAAATCATTAATTGCCTTGCCCTAGTGATCACTATTGTTTAATGATCCAAGATAACATTTGACCACTACAGGAAGCTACTCTCATAGTTTCCCCAAGATAGTGCTACTATACACATAGCTCACAACACCCTGCGACTTCTGGAAGCGATATTAGGGAAATACTTATGGTGCCCTTCACTCGCGAGACCTTGCCCCACCAGGCTATTTTCTTTGGGGAGCAGCAAATTCTGTAGTGTATTGCAATCACTAATGCTCGTTCTGTGACTTAAAATCTGAAATATCTGTCTACATAAGAAGCAGATCACAAAACATCTGCAGAAAAAGTTTTCTAATAAGGTTAAGGGGTTGGAGATTGTATATTGAACCGTGGATGACATTTACATGCTGTAACTGTACAGTGACTTTCCAAACACCCTGTATAATGGACAGTTTTTCATGTAACAGTTCAGTTTGGTTAGGGGGATTTTCATGAAAAATTTGTCACACAATTGGAAGATACTGAAGAATTTTTTAGTTATGCCATTGCCAGACACACACACACAGACCTATTTTTCTAAAATTTTTTCTTTTTATTTGAGGAGTCTGCAGTAGGTTCTATGTCTCACCGCTCACTGTCTGGTTGCTCGGCCAGCTATGAGGTCTCTATTTTATTGTGGCATATTTCAGGGCATATAGGTGCAGAGGAATAAATACACATGTAAATGACACACTGGATATCAAATAATAAAATACCATACTTTTAGCATCTCATTTATATTTTCTTCAAACAAACAGGTGTAGCAATTCAGTGATAAGATAAAGTTCTCTCAGTCCTTTTTAACTCTTGTTCTTCCAATGAATTACATAGCAAACAATATGTCTAGTCAAAAAGATTCTTTTCTCGTTTCTTTTTTGTATCTATTTATAAGAAGTCAATAACAACTTTCCATACCTCACTTGATTTTGAGGGTTTAGAAAGGAAGCTGCTACAAGTCTTAAAACATATATTTCTGGTGAAATTTTGGTATTGAATTTTTGGTTGAATGCAATATTTCCTCCATTTATAATAATACATTAAATTGCGCACAATGTGCATTTAGATTAATGGTCATTTACAGAATTCTGTTAATGTTCCTGTTCTATTATTACAAACTTTTGTGTGGTATCTTTCACATGTCTTTCCATACAGTTCTCGTCTGGGTTACGGTAGAACTTCTTGCTGCACAGCTTGTAGTGAAAACCATGAACAGCGAATCGTGTCATGGTATAGCAAAGTTCTTCCACTCTGAGGTCATCATGGCATCTGTCTGGTAGAAATCCCTCCAGATGTTGGCTTTCTTCTCTTGTAGTTCTTGCAGTAGTAACTGATATTGTTTTGTAGATGGCAGTAACCTTCTTAGACGTAATTCTTCTATGTAAAATGGTTGTCTCGTTAGCTTGTAGGTCATCCTTGATGGTGCATTCTTTGCGAGACAGAGACTTTTTTCATGTATATGGCTTTTACTCTTTCTATCCGAGCAAGGTCATTTTTCGATAGATGCTCCCATATTAATTCTATTGCATATGTCATGATTGGTGATATTTTGATGTGAAAGAGTTCTATTGCAGTCTGAATGGAGAGTTGTCTTACTAGTCTTATCTCGCTCATGGCTATGACCAAGGTAGCAGCTCTGTCTTTTACGTGCTTGGAGAAATTTCCTCCAGTTGTTTGGGGTGAGTGATTAGGGTTTAAGGACCCGTCAACAGCTAGGTCATTAGAGCCCCAAGTCAAGAGATAAAAAACGGAAAAAACTCACCACCACTTAAAACTCAAAGTTAAATATTAAAATGAAAGCTAAAATAGATAAAAGGTAAAACAGTTAAAACATAGAACTTGTCTAAAAGGTAAGCTCAAAACAGTTAAAACGTGTAAAGTGATCTAAAAAGGTAAGCAGATAAAATGTAAAAGGTAAAACCATGAAATAAAATTTAAACCAATACTGCCGACGAACCGCAACACTGTATCAACAGCTGCCGGGTCGTCGCTTGGGATCGACTTTAAAATAGAACCCAGACCAATCAGCTGACACTCACGATTGTAACGCGGACAATCAACTAGGACACGGGCCACAGAGACCTAAACGCTATAGGTGGAACATTCAGGCGCCGGCTCACCACGAAGATGGTGTCCATGCGTGATGCGTGTGTGACGTGTTCTCAGGCGGGACAAGATGACTTCTGCTTACCTGGTATCCCTTGAGGATGTCATCCAAGGCTGCACGGTGTCCTTGATCATCCGCAATTGAGTGCCAGTGACATCTAACGCTTCTCATGATTATTGCCAGATTGATAAAAATGGCGCCGGAAGTACCGTTGTACATCCGTATAAGGACGACTGCGTGTAAAAATCTCCGGCAAACGGCATGCAGACTTAGCAGCCTCATCCACCCCTTCATTGCCGGGAATGTCTACATGGCCTGGGGTTCAGGTAAAAACAAGCTGGTATCCACGCGGGAGCAACTGCGAAACGAGTGTCTGAATTTTTACAATTAGTGCTCACGTGCCGACAAACTGTTGCAATGCCTGCAGTGCGCTCAGAGAGTCGCAGCAGACGATAAAACTTCCAGGATGGTAACTGGAGATAAAAAGGACGAAATAAAATATTGCAAACAGCTCGGCGGTAAAGACGGAACTCAAGTCTGGCAGACGGTACTTGTGAGTCTCACCGTTATGCACAAAACTACACCCTGTAGCTCCATCCGCCTGGGAACCATCGGTAAATACCGGAGTATAATTCCGGTAACGTCCCAGGATCTCGGTGAAAAGTTGACGATACACCGATGGAGGGGTAGTTACCTCAGCATGTGTCGAAAGCGCCAGGTCGAACTGGGCACGCCTGTACTTGCCGAGGAGGACAGCAGCCAAGAGAATACCGTTCGACAGCAGGCATGCGGAGCGCGTGTGCATTAAGCAGCGTGCGAAACCGAATACTGCTTGGGCGAGAGATCGTGCTATTCCTGAGATAACGGTGAGCGAGTTCCGGGCGCAATACAGGGTTAAAAGACGGGTGACTGGGGTGGGCTGCCAAACGGGCCACGTAAGAACATAATAAAAACGAGCGCCGAATAGGAAGTGGAGGTTTGTCAGAGTCAGCATACAGACACTCGACTAGTGCGGAAAGCTCCAGTAGCTAGACGGATACTAGCATTATGCACGGTATTTAAAAAACGAAGTTTAGAAGCGAACGCTGCACCATAAATAAAACTGCCGTAATCACGTTTGGACCTCACCAATAAACGATACAAGCCCAACATGACAGTGTGATCGCCACCCCAAGATACTCCAGATAAAACCCGGAGCACTCGAAGCGACTGATCGCAGGAAGCACGAAGTTGACGAATATGGTGCTCCCATGTGAGTTTGCTGTCGAGATAAAGGTCGAAGAACTTGATGTGCGAAACAAACGGCAGAGGTGTGTCACGCAAACGAAGATCTGGAGGAGGATGTACACCACGAAGTCGAGGAAAGTGGACACATTGTATTTACGTAGGGAAGAACTTAAAGCCGGTGCGAAGGGCCCAGTCGGCGACAGATGAGATGGTCAGCTGCAGTTGACGTTCGATATGTTCTAGGCTATAAGATCGACAATAGACCGCAAAGTCGTCAACATACAGTGACATCGGGATTCCCCCCTACGAACAACATTAGCAATGCCGTTAATGGCAACGGCGAAAAGCGTTACACTAATAATCGACCCCTGGGGCACACCATTTTCCTGGATCCTCTCTTGTGAGACCGTATTCCCAATGCGGACACGGGCGCACGGCTAAAAGTTAAGAAGAAAAATTGCCAAAAGACCTCTCAAACCATATCCGTGAAGAGGACGGAGAATACCATAACGCTATGTGGTATCGTAGGCCTTCTCCAGATCGAAGAAGACACCCTCGACATACTGCTTCAGGAGAAAGGCATCTTGTATGTATGCTTCCATTCGTGTCAGGTTGTCGACACTGGAGCGATGGCGACGAAAACCGCACTCAACATTGCTCAGCAGGTTATTCGTCTCTAGACACCACACTAAGCGAGTGTTAATCATCCGTTCAAAGGTCTTGCAGATGACACTCGTCAGGCATATAGGGCGGTAGCTAGAGGGAAGTGTCCGGACTTTTCCGGGTCGAGGGACAGGGATGACAATACTTTCTCGCCAGGAAGACGGAAAAACCTGGTGAAGTCAGATGCGGTTATAGATGCTCAGTAGGAAGGTAAGAGCCGCAGGTGGAAGATGAAGCAGCATTTGGGGGTGGATGTCATCAGGACCAGGAGAAGAGTCATGGGCGAGAGACAAAGAATGAACCAGCTCCGCTTCAGTAAATGGCGTGTTGTATGGTTCACTAAAGACACCCTTTAAATTTTAGGCTGATGCTCTTCGCGGATTCCTTAATTGCTAAAATGGCTGTAGCGTAGCTTTGAGTTTGGCTAATAGTGGCGAATGAATCAGCAAGGATGTCGGCGATTTCCTGCTCGCTGGTGTAGATGGAGGCCTGTACGGCAAGACCGGGAATGATTGTCCGACGACACTTACCGTACATACGCCGAGCAGCAGTCCACACCTGAGCCGAACTGCGACGGGAAAGGGAAGTGACGTAGGATTCCCAGGATGTGCGGTTTGCATTGCGGACCACAAAGCGGGCCCTTGCACGAGAACGTTTGAAAGCAATAAAATTCGCCTCCGTTGGGTGTACACGGAAAACACGTAGAGCACGCTTGTGTGCTTTAATAGCCAAACGACATTCCTTGGACCACCAAGGCACAGGAATGTGACGTGATGTAGATGAACCTCGAGGAATGCTGGAATCCGCCGCGAGAAGGATACAACAGGCAAAATATTCCACAATTTCGTCAATGGTAGTAAAACCAACGTCAGTGAGGTGAATGAGGGAACGGAATTTCTCCCAAGCAGCCTTGGAAATAATCCAGTGAGGATATCATGTGGGCACAGAATGATGGTCGGATAGGTGAACGTTAATGGGATAGTGATCACTGCTACATAAGTCGGAAAGAACCGACCAATCAAGAAGAGGTACCAGCGACGGGCTGCAGAAAGTAACATCTAGGGCGGAATGGGTACCATAGGCAGAGCATAAGAAGGTAGGGGCACCAGTGTTTAATAGGACTAAGCCGGACATATCACAAACGTCTACTACAAGGCATCCACGAGCATCGTCAGTGTCGGAGCCCCAGTGAGTGTGCTTGGCATTCAGATCGCCGAGAAATATGAGCGGTGGCGGAATCTGTGACAAGTGAGCCTTAAGATCGTTGTCACATACGACACTCACGGGTGGCATATAGACATTACAAACAGAGAAACAAAGGCTCACGGACCACTACGGCTTGCAGCGGCGTGTTAGGTGGTATGCTGGTGGCAGAGATGTTATGCGCCACCACAATTGCAACACCGCCGCTTGCACGCCCATGAGCAGCAGTCAGGTCTATATGCCGAAAAACCACGAAGATGGAGAGCATAATTAGGCTTCAAGTGGGTTTCTTGTAGACAGACGATGGATGGAGAGCGTTGAGAAACGAGGTGCTGTATGTCCGTAACACGTGTCCTAAACCCATTAACGTTCCACTGGATTATTTCCATAGTGAAATAGAGATCAGTGATTTGTCTTCATCTTTTTCTTTCTTACTCTGGCTGACTTTGCGCCAATGATGTGAAAGTCGCCGTCCTCTGGAGATTCCTCAGATGTATGTGCGGAAGAAGATCCCCTACGGTTCGCGGAGCGAGAGCGGGAGCGGGACTTTATGGAGGAAGAGTGACTACCATGTTGTAAATTTAAATATTGCCATTTCAAAACAACTGCAATGTATACATTTTAACAAATCGCAATTAACGTTTTCTGTATACAAAAAATTCTTACTAATTTTTCTACAAGCTAGTATGTATTTTCTAAACTTAAACAAGAAATATGTATATATGTATGTCACCAATCGTATGTATAATTACTAATTTCTTATAGCAGTATTGAACAAATCAAATGCCTTTTCATGGCCTATAGTAGGCTTTGAGCGATAGTGAAATCTTTTGAAGCTGGCCCCTATATGAAGGCTTTCAAATTCCATTCTCTTTGCACAGCTAAGACATAAAACAGCGAATTATTACCTTCCATTAGAGAAAAGTTATTATTTGCTAATGCTCTGGATTGGAAAGCTGACACAAATAATATCTCTAAAGTGGTTCACTCCCCCAAAAAATTCATTTGGACATAAATTGTGTATCTTAACAAGATCTACATTTTTCGTATAGTAAGATTTTGTCTATCTCTGGTGGTTTACCAGTTATGAAGAAGTCACCAAGAGTAAACAGAATTACATAGGCTATATGGAGAAAATTTAAAATATACATTTTGTCATACAAAGATCTTAAACATATGGGATTTTAATCAAAATCGTTTGCCATTTTCGAGCAAATCAAAATTTTCCATTTAAAGGGTAGTTTAGGGGGGACAAATTTTGTTCAAAATCTTTGTGTCATCCTTAAAGAATATTAAATTAAATACCAACTTTAGTCTTTCACTGACTTTTCGTTTTTGAGTTATGCCGTTTACAGACAGCCACACACACAGACACATGGACCTTTTTCTAAAAATGCTTTTTTTTTTTTTTTGGATTCAGGGGACCTCAAAATATATATTTCTGGTGAAATCTCAACATTGAGTATTTGGGTGGAATACACGTCTGTTGCACAATGTCACACTCACAGCTGGCTCACACTTTTCAAGCTCCATTCCGTCTTGCACATCCCAATCATTGTCCAATGGATTCAGCAATCTGACAGGCACTTACTCCAGGCAAGGCAATAATGCCCTGGCAATGTAGAATCCAACCAAGGGAGTCTTCTAGTCCAAGACCAGATTCCTTGACCGCTGCCCCTTCATGCACACCCTCACAACCACCTCATTTGTACATTCTTAACCACTGCCAGATTCTCCATCCGGGTCACCATGCAGTTACTTAGATGGTCACTTGGGCTTCAAAGTGTCACTTCATATCAGCTGAGTCGCAAGATTCTCCTACACTAATCGTGGTGCTATGGCTTCTGAGAATGTCCAGTCGTAGTATCAGTTCAATCAGTCACCCTCCTGAGGACACAGAGAATTATAATGGGCCCCAAGGTCAACAACTCCAGCCACAGCTCCTTCTCCACAGGCAAGGTATTGCCCGATGACGTCACTGCTGGCAGGACCAATTGACTTTCCTCAATGACGAGTGGTTCGCCTTGTCAGGTCAAATCACACTGTCCATCAGTATCTGGTACCATTTTCATTGCACCCATTCATCCTCAATGAGGCTGTAGTACATCCTCCGGCACAAGGCGCGCAGCGTTGCTTGATGGGTTGGCAATGATGGCTATGACATGCCTCTGTCACACCAGTTCTCACTAGCTTTCCACCTGTGTGGACAATACCTCAGCTGTCCTGGTTGGCCACATTCCCAACACACACCACTGAAGGATTCCCATCGACGTCTTTGGGTTGTTCCTCTGTCCCCGTCATATAGCATGATCCTGGTCTTCGAAGTTGGGGCAGTACTTACCTTGGCCGCTTCCATCCTCAGCGTGGCTGTCAGCATATCATGGATGGCCTTGTAATCACTGAACATCAGGCACTGATGCATCTCAGCGTCGCGCACCCCGCCGACGAAGGAATAGGCAGCTTTTTGGGACACGAGTAGCCGAGAAGTTCAATAGAATCTTGCTCACCAGCTGTTCAGTGGCCAAGGGGAACTCTTGCAGCATCTTCCCTTACTTTTGCAGCCTTATTTAAAGCTGCTGCGTTAGGCTGCAACCAGACTGTGGTTTCCGAACCGGTTTTCTAGATCCTTCCAGATCTCTGAACGCCGCTAACGTCGAAATCACTATTTCTGCCGCCTGTTCCGCTAGCTATCAGCTATGCGGCTTCTACTGTTGATCATCGGTTGTGGGCGGTGGTGACAGTGAATTAGCGGCTGAAGACTTCAAAAGGTCAACGCTCCGTCGTCCTAGGATGGCTTGATGCACACGGATATTGAATAGCGTCCTGGCACCTCGACCTGGCGTTTTTGAGTCGCTCACCACCCGGGAGTTCAGGTCTTAGACGCTGCTGGTGACTCTGTCTTCCAGGGCGCTAATCCGTTCCCCGAAGTCCTCCAAGGCGTTGGTCTATCTCTTCCATGCCTTTCTTAACTCCGGCCATTTGCGCTTATCTTCACTGATTGCTTCGTGTTTATCTTATCCATCCTGGATTCGATCTTCGTCTCCATGTTCTCCGTTCCGGAATTCATTTCTGCCTTCCTTCTTTAAGCCCTTTATTTTCACCTCAGTCTTCTCTATTACAGGAATCACTATTTCATTTCACTTCCCATCTTCTTCATCACCGATTCCACGTTTGTTTTCGTCTACTGCTTTACAAAATTCACCGTCTTTATTTCATTTCCCATTTTGTTCATTCCACATTTGATTTCCTCCATCTTGGATAATAATGTTCCGGCATTGCTTCCATAATGGTGTTAACATGCCAGTTCTGACAAATAAATTCGGTTTGTTATAATCTCACTTTCTTATTTCTTTATTTCTGTGGTACTAAACACAATTCACAATCCGTGACCTTGTAAATCACAGCTGTTCTGTCCCTGACACTGCTACGGTAACATAATTCTGACTCACAAACTGGACTGTTCGCAATTGTTGTTGGTTCATGACCACTCGCTTACATAGTCGAGAATTACCGGGAGCTTTTTTGGAAATCCAAAGTTTCTGGCTCTTGCTGTAAACAACCCCTGCACTTGAAAGCTTCTAGAACGGTGTTTGTTCATTAAGCGACACTTTGTCGCGATTTTGCTATTGTAACGGCAGTTGTATGAGATAATTAACGTTCCAGTGTGCTCAAAACGTGCACTACCCGCGAAATCTCAATACCTAATTTTTGGATAGGTGGTATACAAGACAAGAAATTCTGACCTACTGGTCCAAAAGTCGCGGGGTCAAACCCGGCCCAGACGATGAAAAAACCTGATGATAAAAACAAGTCAGAAGGTTTATTGTCATGTAAACACACTTCCACAAGATGGAATTCCAGCACAATGACTGCGTCAGCATGATCGTTGCAATTAACAGCATCATTAACAAATTAGCATCATTAATGAGCAAGAAATTAACCCAGAGTCGAACCCACATTTATAATTTAATTATATGTCCTACTGCTTACGCTAAGGTGACCAGATTTTTTAAGCAAGAAAACGGAACATTTTAAGTTTTCTTCTGAATAAAAAAAGGGACAAAAGAGAATGCATAAAATTGTTTCATCATAAATAAGAAGGTTTTGAAACTAATAATAAATAATGTATAACTTACATATGTAATAGTTCTGAATTCACTCTTGCCAAACGATCCTCTAAAATTATTAGTGAAGGAGCCAACTAATTCCTCATTGATATTTTGCGGATCAATATACCTTCTTTAGTAAGTCCATTTTTCCACACATTTTGTAAAAATTTACACACAAGTGTGATTAAAGTTCACCTTATTAATCAACAAAGCTTTCAAAGTTTGTACTGAAAGAGGTTCTTGTCATTTGTCCACAAAGGATTCATATGACAAAACACTCGTTCAGTGAGAGCATTAGTTCCAGGTAAACAAAGAAGAAATTCTAATATTTTAAGAAAATTGGTATAAGGTACATTGTTCATATCACAATGTGAAATAATTTCTACCCAAAAATTGCCAGGTGTTGTTTTCTCCAGTTTCCATTTTGCTAATATTTTCGGTGATATGTAGTGTTTAATGTACACACACTCATCATACAGACCAGTATCGTCTATTAGAGTTGAAGAAGCCATTTCATGAATGAAATCTTGTCTTTTGTATATCCTTCCATTGGGGCATTCCTGCCTTAAGTGTTATCCAATTGCAGTCCTGCAAACTCTCAATGGGTTCCAGTGGCGGCTCGCAGTCAAAATTTTAGGGTAGGCAAAGTGTAACAGTAACAAAAAAAAAAAAAAAAAAAAAAAAAAAAAAAAAAAAAAAAAAAAAACCCAACAACAACAATAATAATAATAAACCCCGTTTATCCGAAATATAGGGGGCGAAGTCATTGCGGATAACGCAAACAATATATTGTTTGGTTGTTTAATAAGAGCAGAGTGAATGAGTGTGACTTACGGACGAATTACCGCCAAAACTAAAATCACGAGTGTCGGCAGATTTTTTTCCAGGGGGGGGGGGGGGGGCACATGTTGGAAATTTGTAATCATATAATATTAAATCATTATTTTACTGTCAAAATTTATAGTATTTGTTGCAGATAACCGTATTAATTTGTGCTAAACAAAAATTGTTCTTTACATCAAAATTAAAATAATAGTTTAAAAGTCAGTAACTGACTGCACATTAAGTTCACCAACTTCCAAGGGGGGGCCGTGGCCCCCCTTGCCCCCGTTTCGCTACGCCCATGACTAAAATAGATTAAGAAATTGAAAAATTGTCTGACTGCAGCTTTGTGTTAAATAGCTAAAACACTCCTCTTTTCATTGTCAGTGCGCCGCGAAAGCGAAATTTGTAATAGTTCACTAATTAAGTCGGTCATACTGGTATTACACAGAGATAACGACAGATGCAGATCTCTGAGATCTTCGTTCGTGGAGTATGGCTGTTCGGAAAATGTCGCATAATTTCGGATTTGGGCCGGCAAGTGTTCGGACTGCTGGCAGACGCGTCTACGCATGCTCGGAGTGCATATACAGACCGAATGTTTCCTTATCCCTGTTCAAGGGCCTCGTACTGAGGAAATGGGGCCGGGCAGGCAGAGGTTAAGCTAGCCTGCTCTCCACTACCCAGGTTCCATGCGTATCGTTTCTGCCGCGCGTTTCAAACACGCAGCGCAGTTTTGATGAATCGGAATTGAGATTAAAGGATTTGACCATGCGCTGGTCATTTTAACCGAGAAAACTTTTCTTGAACTGCAATTTAGGGGAAAATGACGGTTCAAATGATAAAATGCAGAATCATAGTTAAACATTATTTGTTGATGTATTACGATAGGGTAGGCAGTGCCTACCCTGCCTACCCTGAGGAGCCGCGCCTGATGGGTTCATGCCATTTATTTAAATATTTAGCTGCAGTTTGAGAGAATGTTTGGATATACCATTCCATTTTGCAATCTCTGATGATAAACCTTCATTTCTTAATTTACCAAAAGTATCTTCACCACTGGAAACTAAATTAACTTTTAAATTGTTTAACACAGAAATTACTTCAAAAACTGTAACTGTTTGATGCAGACTTTAAACTGCAGTGTGAAAAATTGATGCTTGATTGCGAAGAAAGCACAGTCAAGCTTCTGACAGGATTTTCAAAGAATGATGTGATAATAAATGGACATTTGTTTTGAAATTTGAAATATGATTTCAGAGGAAGAAACATAGCCAGAAGAGGTTTGACCGCAGGGAGCAAAGCAAGCCACCTGGTATTGCTATAGCCTAAAACTTATTTGTACTCCTGATCTACAGATTCACGATTTTCTACCCTTACAGTATACACATAGAAATAAGAATATATTTTAGAAATAATGCATTCAATACCAATAGGAAGGGCATCAGCAGCCATCTTGATAGTATTGTGGATTATATGAGCAGAAGCTCCAACTCCAAGTAAGTTATGACCTAAATTTCCTTTTAGTTTTGTGAAGAGATACCTCCTTTCTAGAGATACCTCCAAAATTGCAGTTTGTATTATCTGCACTAAAAGCAATTGTTTTTTCTTTTAAATTATTATTTTTCAAACACTTGCTCAAAAATGTGGTAATGATTTCTGAAGTTTCTCCAGGCAAAGATTTCAGATCCAATATTTTAACTTGAATCCCCTCAGTAGGATTAAAGCAAACAATGGAAATATTTTTATGCCCTTATGGTTTGATGAATCCGTCATTATTGAAATAAAATTTGCTTTCTGTAAATCACATTCTAGTTGAGAAATGGCAACTGGGGTCAAAACATTTAATATAATTGCCTCGGTTGTGCTACGACCACAAGTAAATTTTGGTTCAAATGTACAGTCCATTGATCTGAACGATTGGTTGTGTTGAACACTATGGTAAGCAGACACCCCTTCAACAGCCGCTAATTTAATATCTTTATCACCAACACTTTCACTTTTAAAAAGGTTAGTTAATACTGTGCTAACATTGAATTTTTAAGAACTATAATTAAGGACACTGGGAAGTGAATTTCAGCAAAAATATTGATTTTTTTGTTTTGTATTCTAAAAAATAGTGCAAATCCTTAGCTTTAAAATTATATATATATATTACAGGGTAGTAAGCCCTTTAATTTGGCCATTTATATATGACGGACATGGACATGGTCCCATTTTCTACTTTAACCTCAATTTCACGTAACTTCATTTTTTAAAACTTCTTGTGCACTTTTCTCAAAATCAATTAAAGATATTGACTTGAAATTTTTACTGTACATATATTGTCATCTAAATTCACTACTGAGCTAGCCTTCTTTAGAAATATTGAGCTTAATGCGATTAAAAATAAAAATTACTTATAAAAATATATATAATTTGTCATTACATAAGCAACATTTTTTTCCCTCTCCTCATTTTTATAGTATGTATATTTCTTTAGATCCACATATCAAATTATCCATCTACCACAGAAAAAATAAGATGGCTGTACAGTCAAAGCTTATGGAGAAAGCTACACATGAAGTATGAGGCAGAAAATCTTTTCTTAGAAATCATGGCCACACATACACCTCTTTTGCACAAAATCTTTTAAATTTAACCTAAATATTGTACATTTATAAGATGGAGAAATGTTTGTTCTCTAAACACCCCAAATTTCACTTAAATCAGGCTAATTTTGACGACAAAACTGAAATTGAAATTATCACATAACTTGAGCATGGCAACAGCAAATCAGTTCCTGGTGTCCTTAAAGGCGTTTTATATCGATAAGTCGTTGCCACAAAAAAGGGACTTTTGGCATCCTGTTTTACCTTAAAAAAATACGGGATAGAGGCTCAAAAAATGTGATTGTTTCACTCACATGACTTTCTCTACTCTTATACTAACCATTCTTACAAACTCTTCTTTGTGTTAGTTCAGATAAAAGTTGTAGAAATTATCTTATTGTTTATTTCCTTGTAGGTGCAACAGGGACATGGGAATACAGTAGGCTTTGAGTAACAGTCAAATCCTTTTAAGCTTTCAAATTCCGTTCTCTTTGCATGGTTTACATATGCAAAAGTGAATAACGATGTACCATTTCACAGAAGTATAAGTTCTCCAAAACTCACACAAAACGGTGTATCTCCGAAATAGTTCACCAAAAAAAAAAAAAAAAGACATAAATTGTGTATTTTAGTAAGATCTAAATTTTTTGTATACTAAGATTTGGTCTATCTCTTCTGTTTACCAGTTATGCAAATGTCATCCAGAGTAAATAGGACTACAGGGGTTATAGCCAGAAAATTCCAGATATAGATTTCATTTGTCATAAAAATATCTCAAACATACATATGTCATTTTAATCAAAATTGTTGGAGCCCTTTTCAAGAAAATCAAAACTTTCAAAACATTTTCCATGTAAAGGGTAGTTTAGGGTGGAGGAATGTTCTTCAAAATCTTTGTGTCACATCCTTGTAAGACATTAACCTTAAATACTAACTTTGGTTGTTAACCAACTTTTCATTTTTGAGTTATGCTGTATAGAGACTGACAGACACACAAACACACAATGGACCCTTTCTAATGTTTTTTTTTTTTTTTTTTTTTTTTTTTTTTTTTTGAAACATGTCTCCGCTGAAATCTCGACATCGAATTTTTGGGTGGAATACAATACTTCCTCTACTTTACTAAACTTAGTACAGAAGGTACAAAAGGGACTGTCTCGGCTAATATGTTACGTCTGGTCGGTTTAGCTTGCGCCTTAAACCTGATAGGTACCTATTAAACAAAACAATTACGTGACATATTATATCCCTGTATCCACTTCCCTGCATTCGCCGATACTTGCTCATTCAATGGCATCATTAATGCAATTGTCATCACAATGTGAAATAAAATAAGTTTTGGAAAATGTCAGAACACCTTTTTACTGAAAAAGAAATTTTATCTCTGTAGACAGTTATTGCACGGCTTGCCTTTTGTTTCTACTCCCGCTTAAATTAAAAAAAGAAAACATTAAAAGGAGAAAACAAAACTTTTTCCTATATTCCAGTTATATAAATCACATATGTCATTGGCCAGCAGATATCGATTATGGGCATGATTAAGAGCATTTCTCCTTTCATGGGGTCTCAGGCATAAAATAATCATTCTCAAACAACCAGCAATATTAACTTTGAGGTTGCAGACTTGGTCAATTATCTTACCTAATTCAGATCCTGAATTTATTTTCAGTCAGAACTTTTGGACTCATATTTAAGGTAGAAATGCGGAAATTCACTCAATATCACATACTCCTCTTTTCTCACCATGTAGAATTAATACATAACCCTCAGCTTGACATAAAATACAGCCACTTTGATAATGATCAGATACCAACAATTTGTTCGGCCAAAATGGAATCGATTGTAAGAAATAAGAACATTTCTTTCAGTTTTAAATTATAATGTTGTGTTAAAGGTTGCCGAGATTTTACTACATGAGTTAAAAGTTAATCACAATGAATTTAGCGTTATATACTGGAACACTTAACCTAAATCCAATGAATGGTTCCAGGGGACATACGCCAACATATAAAAGTAAGTTGAAATTACATTTTTCGAGACGCATTATTTCAAATAGGTTTATCTCTTTTGCAGTTTACGCGTATAATTTTATGATAACAATTACTATAGTGAGTAATTGTGAACAATACCAACTTCCATAGAAGTAAATATCCAACACGGAAGGTAAACAAACAATTGCGGCCGCTTATTAGTACTCAACCATCATATATGATGTTTTGCTACGTACGTTGCATTTTATTTGTGCCTGTGCCGACTTTATTGTAAATCTGCGGAGGAAATCCAACTTGGTATTCAAATTAAACCTAACTTGGAGTTAAAATCGACACCCGCGGTTTCACAATAAGGTGTAATTTTATGTTTATTGTGCGGAAGCTTACCAAAATGTCCCTTTGTAAGAAAAATATGTAGGATGTCTTACAATTGCACAATTTCCCCTACATACTGTAATTTATTTCTACTTTGTGTTAAATAATACATTTTCACAAACATTTTCGATAGACATTTTGTTACCACGCTATGGTCCTGGCAATTGACAGCGTCTTTAAGGTAACCCATCTGTGAAATTTGAAAAATTGCCATTTTTCGTCCAATTCTTCTCAAATTTTGGGAATAGGCTTGTTGCTCAAAGATAAAATAATATTATGAGTTTCAACTTTGTATCTTCAATAACTTTTTTTTTAAATATTTTTTTAAAAATGTTTGTAAGTTTATGTGAAAAACGCTCCTCGGTGCATAGTTTTCAACCAAGAACATTTCAGCTTCTACAGCTAATCAATGACATGTAGTGCTACAACATTTGGCTGGTGTTTTTTTAGTAATTTATTTTGTTTGGGAGAAAACAAAATTGAAAATTGCATAATCCAAATTCTGAGAATTTTACCAATTTTACAAATTCCTTTTTTAAATAAAAAGTTTTGTATTAAGGTACAGCAAAAATTTAGAGCCATGTTTTAATTCTTATACTTTGAACAATGTGTGTACCAAGTTTCAAGAAAGTATCTGCAAAACTATGCACCAAAGAGCATTTTGTACATAATCATGTGTTAGCAAGCGGAGAAAAATGGAGTTAAAGTTTAGCAACTCTGTAATACAAATGTACTTGATTAAAACTGGCCTGCACCATATGTGGGACCCTCAGAGGTCCTTTTAGCTGTTTTTTTTTTCAAATTTCAGTTGCTTCCTAACAGTTCTGTAGCCCCTTTCTGAATGCCTAGCACTATCCTTCAGATAACACTTATCCCTAATTTTACTTAATTTCTCCCCAATTACATTGAAATTTCTACCCTGAACCTCTTACTTTACATGCTGTAAAGCTTCATAAACCATATTATATTCACTAATTTCAGATATTACACCAATTTCTGTTTTCTTTTTTGAAACAAATTTTTCCTTTGGGCATTTCTTCACTATTTCTTCACAAATCACCATGAGGTTAGTACATTTTCCCTCTAGATAAACTAAAGAACTTTGGAATTTGCCCAACAGATAGCTCTCATATAGATGATTCTCAGATTAGCCAACATGTTTCAGCTAATTTGTCCCAAGAAACCGCGTAATTCAAACTCAAACTGAACAGATATTGAGTAGGAAAAACATTGCAAGCACTTCGAGTGCACTCTACTTAACTTGCTTCGAGTGTTTCTGGGCAATTAAACTGACATACCGCCTCGCACATGGCCATTTAAATCCCTTGGTGAAGTTATTTAAAGGATGCAGATTAGTAAACAAAAGCATGAAAATGAAAGCCAAAGGTTTAAACTTATTTATGGTATAAAAAGCCAAAAATGAAAATTTTTGTCATTTTTGCCCATTTTTCACAGATGGGTTACCTTAACAAACAAAATAGGCATGTTTAAAAAAAATTTGTTTTCCCGTCACAGAAGCATACAGTAGGCAAGGGTGAAAGTCAGTTGTTAATAATGCTGATGGGTTACATTTATATGACCACAGAACACCTATATGACTTTTACATTCATTATCATTTACTCTTGTGTAGCTACTCTAGATTATTCCTTTTTTTTATTATTATTGTTCCATTTATACCTCTGTTAACTTCACTGATCATAAGGGTGACCTTTTAGCTGTGTATACAGTGGGTTTTTGGGTTATTTGAGTACTAGATCAAACACACATTCATAATTAAAGGCCCTGTGGAGGTTAGGGAATAAAGTTTGTTTGAGAAAATTTCCCACTCCAGACGGATATCGAACCTAGGACTCCTCACACAGCAGGCAGTTGCTCTACCAAATGAGCTATCAGGCTAGTCCAGGCTATTGTTATGTAACCTTATTCATCATATTAATCAATACAAGAACACTCAAGAAAAAACTCCTTTGCTAAAGAGTTAAAGAATTGTCTAATTGAAAAGTGCCCATACAGGTTAGAAGAGAAGATTAATTTATTTTTGTATATTCAATATTCCATGTTTGTATTATGATATATAGATTATTTTTACCAACCATAAGTCTAATTATGTGCCATGATATACTTTTTATTTATGTATTAGCATTTGACAATGCTCCATGCTTGTATTACAAGTTTTATGAGCAATAAATTTGAATTTGAAGAAATTGTCTCACTACACATTTCCTTGTAGGTACAAGAGGATACAGATAATCAAATCGATAGCCAGATGTTTATAATCTAATCACTGTATAGGTCTTTAAATTAACACCTTTTACATGTTATTGCAGATAAACAAGTGAGTAGCAACACCATTTGAAAAAATATCATGTGTTGCACTAACATGACTTGCTCTACTTTTGTACTAACCATTATTACAAACTCCTATTCCTATATATTCTTCGTGTTAGTTAAACATTTGCAGAAATTATCTTATTGCTTATTTCCTTGTAGGTGCAAGGGGATTGTGGGAATACAGTAGATTTTGAGCGATAGTCACATCTTTTAAAGCTTTGAGATTCCGCTCTCTTTGCATGATTAACATATGAAAGAATGAGTAATGATGTTCCATTTTACAAAAGTATAAGTTCTCCAAAACTCACACAAATAACGAGGAATATCTCCGAACTGGTTCACTCTACAAAAAAGTTTATTAGGACATAAATTGTGTGTTTTAACAAGATCTACATTTTTTGTACAGTAAAATGTGGTCTATTTCTTACGGTTTACCAGTAATGCAAAAGTCATCCAGAGTAAATAGGACTACATGGACTATAGCCAGAAAATTCAAGATATACATTTCATTTGCCATAAAAATATATCAAATGTATGGCATTTTAATCAAAATTGTTAGAGCCATTTTCAAGAAAATAAATATTTTAAAAATATTTTTCCATGTAAAGGGTAGCTTAGGGTAGAGAAATGTTCTTCAACATCTTCGTGTCGCATCCTTGAAAGATATTACATTTAAATACCAACTTTGGTTTTTAACCAACTTTTCGTTTTTGAGTTATCCTATCCACAGACACACACACACACATACATGCATGCACATACACATGGATCTTTTTCTAAAAGTGCTTTTTTTGTGTTCAGGGGCCTCAGAACATATTTTCGGTGAAGTCTTGACATAAAAGTTTTGGGTGGAATACAGTACTTCCTCTGCTTTACTATACATATTAAAGAAAGTAAAAATTGCCAAAGTGTTGAAAAACTCAAACCAATAATTACATAACTTGCAATATCACCACAAAACAGCTAGGTAATTCAAACAGACTGTGTCTACTGTTTTTGCATCAGTGAGATGTTCTCTATCACTTACGCTTTTCCAGTTGTGCAGAAGTCATTCTGAATGAAGAGGACCTGACAGGCTCTATTCAAAATGTCTATTTCATCTTGGAAATATCTCTAAAATGTGGTATTTCAAAGACATTTTTTAGAAAATATAAAATAATGAAACATTTTGTATTTAAAGGCTATTTCAGATTGGTGTATTATATAGAAAATCTTTGTATTGGATCCTTGGAAGATACAAGTATAGCATTCAGTTACTTTTTAATTTTGAGTAAGCTATTCACATGCACGTGCACGCGTGCACACACACACACACACACACACACACACACACACACACACACTCACATTTTTAAATTAATTTGTTTTCCAAGAGTTTGGATACCGCAAAACATCTATTTCTGATGAAATTTCAGTGTTCAATTTTTGAGCTGAGTACACTACTTCCTCCACTTATTATAGTTGCGTAGCTGAGAAAGTTAAAAGCAGATAATTATATCTTATATTGTGTATTTTCAAAAGAATATTGCTTAGAATTTGGGAAAATTCAAACAACCAACAAAACATATTTTATAAATACCTACCATCTAACATAAGCTGCCTATTACACTTTTTTTTTGTAGTAAAACTTTTATAGCATTTATAGTTTTTCAGACATTTCAAGTTCTTTCAATTTTCATTAGAATGATGATTGCTTAGCAAATTGGCAAAAAATTTAAGATAGTGGATTTATCACACCCATATGGTATCATATTTTAATTAGTTTTGGAAACTAAAACATTGAAAACATTTTTCTAATTAAAAACTAGTTGGTGGAGAAGAAATTTTGTGAAAATCCTTGTGTTGCAATTTAAGTACAGCAAAGTTTTTCTGAGAATGATTTACTTATTGTAACACAACATTTGTTAATAAGAAAATTATACAATCTCAACTGACTGAGACACTGTACTTCACATACCTTTATTTTCCTTTAACACACCTCACCTTCACTTAAGGGACACAGGGACCAAAATTTCAAAGTTCTGTAATATGTAAGCTACTGGCTTAAAATTTTGTGTGGGCTATAAGCAGGCCACTAGTAAGCGGTGTAGCAAGTTTTATATTTATATAATTGTTAATTATAGAGCTATTGATTATTTTATCAATCAAAATGTAAAATATAGCTCATTTTCAAAACACAGCTGGTGCCATTATTTTTTAAGTAGTTTATGTTATGTGCTTCTTATTTGTTATAATTATGAGTACAAAATCAGTTATTACTTTTGTAGTTACAGTGCTATTTGCTAAGCTTTCTGTACATATTCTTATATAAGAATTAGCCAGATATCTGAACATTTTATTTATTATTTTTCTTACAAAAACTATTTGCCGTAAACTGAAAAGAATAAGTTTGTTCAAGTGCCTTTGCACATCATGCATGTAACTTCTTAGTACAGCTGGATCAAAATTATTGCACCAGCCTCATTTTATGTGTTGAAAAATGTAGTGTTCTGAAAACTTGGATTTGAACTGTATACTCAGAACTGGCTCGTAGTATTACAGTATGATCTCAAACAGTGAAACTCAACCCAAACAAGGCTCGCAGTGTCACGACACATACTGTAAAGCAATATTTGTTTATAAAAAGGGAGTATAGTAATGTTTCCAAAGCTGTTTCAAAACAGGTATTGCACTGGCGTGTTAAAAATGGCAGAACTTGACGTTTTATTTATACACCTGATTCGTGAAGTTCATAGATACATTTGTAAGTGAAAATCTGAAGCTCATAAATTTTGTCTTTTTTTGTCGAAATTTCAATCCCTGTGTCCCTTAAAGGCATTATCCATCTTCTGGTAGGCAAGAAACTTAAAATATTCAAAAGAAGTAAGATCTTAAAGAAATCACAACCCTAGCAGCTTTTAAGGACAGAAAAGTATACAGCAAGTTCACATATCACTCTTGGGGAACCCAAAAATATCAAAGAAAGCCTAGTAAGTTTTATATTACTTTAGCACCAATAAATTGATTTAACTTCAGAAATCTCATAAAAAAATCTTTGTATTGACAAAATACCACAAGAAAAGCAAATTGGGGGCACAAAATTAACTGTTCCAACTTTAAAAAAGGTGTACATCAGAAAGACAAAATGTAATATTGGAACTAGGTTAAAAGAAAATTTTCATAATATGGAAAAAAGAAATAGACACATTTGCAGTAGTAGTAGTACACTTTTGCAATAATCATCACAAATTGAGTAAAGAAACCAACTATTAAAACTGTCCACATGTACTGTGAATTAAATACCTGGGAGAAGATCCATATATGAAAAAGTTTGAAACCCATGTAATGAATTTTTATCTTCCCTTGGAACAAAACTTATTACTTAGTCTCACTGTGTCTTTGATAGATGTCTCCTCTCCAAAGATAAAATTGCACACATGAATCAGTGTTCCAGGCAGTTGACAATTTCTTGATAGTGTCTTTAAATAAAGGTGGCACGCGTTGAAAGTTATGTGAAATACAGAATGTCTTAGTCAGCTCAAATTCTATAATTTTTTTATTGTTACATTTTTTTATTACATTACTTCACAGTATTACTTCCAATTTATTTTTAAATAACATTTGTTTTTATCTTAGTTTTTATTTTTGAGTTAACTCTTAATATCCCACACAAACACCCCTGCTTTGCAACCTAAATCTTGTCTTTCATGCCCAATATAGAACAAAGGAATCCTACTGTATCTCTGAACATTAAACTCATGGTGAAACACATGTTGTGTTTCAACAATGGACTTATTTCCAATGTGCTGATACCACAAACTTGAATACATCAACTGGCTAAATATCCATGATTTAACAAAATTGCCTGTTTGGAAGTTCATGTTACCTTGGTAACATTTAATTATTGATACCGTCATTTCATATTACAGCTCTACCAAACTAATCAAAACAAAATGCTACACCCTATATAAAGGATTATATTAATTAAAATTTTCAGGTTTAATATTCTACCATTCCAGAAAAAAGGGGTATATTTTGAAACAAAACAACCAACCTTTGTTAAGTCAGATCAATTGAAACTGAGGTCACTGATCATTAAAATATTTAATTTCATTAAAATATGAGCTGTTCACCAATTTAATAGTACTATTTACTACCTTCTTACTTACTTTTCTACTTACTTTACCTTACTTCTTTCCTGCCTAGAAGGACCAACAATAGTCATTTTGACTGACAGCTCTTTTTTGATCTGGTTTAATTTTTCATATATAAGTTTGTCAAGGTATTTTGTGCATCAAATACATTTATTTATATTTTAAAGAAGTTTATGTTGTTAGCTAATGCTGGATTTCTGACAATGAAGTCATTAATCCTCTTGCTCTCCAATATTTTTCACTGATGGATGGGGCACTAGAAGTGGCCGGGCATATTTGAAGGTGGTCTCGATCCATTTCCATTTGCAGATCACATAGAGGACAGAGTGGTGAAGAATATATCCCAATTCTGTTTAAATGTTTTGCCAGACAATCATGTCCTGTAATCAATCAGAAGGTTGCAACTGCTGTTTTTCGAGGATACTCAGGAATTACTGTTTCAATGTTTGGTAGTTCCCATCTTTTATTGTTTGATTGTAATTGTACATTGTAATATGTAGTGTAGCAGGTTTTATTGTATGAATGTTTTGTGGAATGTTTATAGCACTGTTGATCTAACCACACCTTGGGTGCGAATTATGTAGTGGGTTGTATTTTATGAATATTTTTGTAGTATTATTGATCTAGCCACATGTTGGGTGCCATTTTATGTAGTGGGTTTTATTTGATGAATATCTTTTGTAGAATGTTTAGAGCACAGTTGATCTAGCCGCACGTTGGGTGCCAATTATGTAGTGGGTTTTATTTGATGAATATCTTTTGTAGAATGTTTAGAGCACTGTTGATCTAGCCGCATGTTGGGTGCCAATTATGTCGCGGTTCTATATCTCATTGCTCATTATCTGGTTGCTCTGCCACCCATCAGGTCCTTACTTTATCATGGCGTCTCTTAGGGCATATAGGTGCAGAGAAATAAATAGATAAATATGTAAATACTTAGAACTTAAATTTTATGGCAGAAGGATTTATTTGATGCAGTTTCTTGATTCTACAATGATTCAATTTCAAATAATATAATATCATGCTTTTAAGCATCTTCTTTATATTTTCTCTAAACAAACAGCTGTAATAATTCAGTGTTAGGATAACTAAGAGCTCTTTCTGTCCTTTTTAACTCTGGTTATTCTAATAAATTAAAATTGTGAACAGTTCATCTACTCAAAAAATTCTTTGAATATTTTCCCCTAACTATTTATAACAAGTGAAGAACAACCTCCTATGCCTCTGTATGTTGCATCTAGTTTTGAGGGCTTAGAAATTTCTTGTTTAACGATGCTGTTGAGGGCTTAGAAAGGAAGGTGCTGCAGTATTTACAAATAAAGTGAATTGATTACATTTTAGAGAACTTTGCTTAGAGATATGGGACTATAGATATTTAATTGATGAACTAATTCAATCATAGCATCAGTTCAGTTTTTTGGGTTTAATCAAATACTCCATCTTGGTCTAAACACTTGTCACACAAGTGTTAAATGTTTCCCAAACATGGACCACACACATATCTCTTATGTTTCATACACACATTCTTGGTTCTATTAGAACCTTTCACCCTCCAAATTGACATGTTTTACTGCCCTGCCTGGTTCGATTGGATATGTTGATACTTTCCGTGACAGCATGGACTGGGATGAGAATTCTTCTGTTGGCTTCAAAGGAGATTCTCACCTGCTTACATTTTCTCCTGTGAATATTCTGGTATAGGAACCCCGCACTAATTTGGCCTAGGTCCAGCACATTGAAGAAAGCATGCATTAGCCATCGCTGGCAACCAAACTTGATCTTGTGCAGGCAACACATTTGACCTAGAATGTCTGCCCCACATTTTGTGGACTTATAGTAGCTAACAGTTTTTGGAAGTTTCTTTGGTGTTTCTTGATCTGCTGCCACAGACTGATGTATGGAACTTAGCAGGAGGACATTCTTCTTGGCCTTTCCTTGACATGACATGATAGTAATTTCAGATTTGTACAAGATGGTGTCATACAAAGATCCAGCAGGAGGAACCTCTCCTCATGCTTTCTTCAGTGTACTCATCATACTTGGGTTCTTCCATTTCAACTGTTCAGCAAGAATTCTAGAAGTAAAAGAGTTGTCACAAGTAACGCTTCTTCCTTTAGAAGTGAAAGATTGTATCAGTCATGTGACAATGTGCTCTGGTACTGACATCTCAGGTGGTTGTTTATCATGTTTTCCTATATAAGGGATGCCATTGAACATAAATTTTGCTTCAGAGTTTGCAGCAAGACAGAACTTGAAACCAAAGTGGTTTGGCGTTTACTCATATATTGAGTAAAGTGACATAAAACCTTATATGGACACAGCTGCTCATC
This sequence comes from Tenodera sinensis, assembly GCA_030765045.1. NCBI lineage: Eukaryota > Metazoa > Arthropoda > Insecta > Mantodea > Mantidae > Tenodera > Tenodera sinensis. The sequence goes on along the minus strand of CM060971.1, from coordinate 21,867,242 downwards.
TATAGCAATATCTGCACCTGGTTTGTAGCTCAGTATGCAGTTGTGTACAAACGGATTCCAAATTGGAGTGGCTGCTGCAAAACCACCACTCTTCAGTCTCTCATTGCGTGTATGTTTATAGTCAAACTTAAGGATCCTCATAATCTCAATTTTGTTCCTTCCCATAACACAAGAGAAAAATGGTGGTTCCCATACCTTTGACCATGCTCTTACCTCCATACTGCCCACGTGCATATAATATGGCTATAGCTGCTTCAAGTTGGTCTAGCTCAAGGGCCCAAGAGTTGTTCTGAAGAAATTCACAAGCCCTAATTTCAGTGCAATCTTTCATATTCTGGAGAATGTGAGCATCCACTAACACTCGCCATGCACTGGCAAGTTTCCACTCACAAGTTTCTCTGCGTGATCTATAGAACATGGTGTTTCTGTCAGTACATTATGACGCCCACATCTTCCAGGTATATTTCCTGGTTAAATTCTTGTCCACATTGTGCCATCAGCAGCAGATTCCATACTTCACACAGCAAAAAAATTGTTTCCTGTAGGGCTTGATGTCCTTGACTGAATCAGTCTTTCTTTCTTGGGTCAGGGACATGTGGTGCTATTTGGGATAATTTGGCAACACATTGGTCATCAGCCAGCTTCTGTATATGTTCTTCATTCATCCTATAATCACCAACATCAGATTCGGGCAATTCACTTCTATTCAACTGATTAGGGATGTATTCAGCATCATCAGCATTATCTCTGGTCTAGTAAATTATGGTAATTATTCAATATTTCTTCATCATTTTTAAGATACGATAGTAATTCATATGTGACATGGCAGGGATACGGTATAAAGTGTAACTTCAAAAATACTTAACTATTCAATATATTAACAATATATTTGCTGAAACATGACTACTCTTGGGCTAAACATTATCAAGCAAGGCTTCAGCATTGACCAAAACCTTGGCTTGCTTTCAGGACACATTGTTACAATTGTTTAGTTACATCACATGCAAAATACTTATACCGGTCAAAATAATTGGCTACAGCCTTTTAAGGTAAGAACTATGTATACTCGTATTTTGTTTGCAGTCTACTATAAGAACTTGAAAATTTTGGGGAATCATCCTTTCTCGGACTTGTCGAAGGCCACAGACTATTACAGTGATAACACTATGAATGATATATAATGTTTTAAAGAACGCTGACTGGTCAAAATGACCAGTACAATCCTTCTAGTGTTAAGGATAAAATGTTGTTGTTGATTAATTGTCCAGACAAACCACAGCTTACAAAATCCTAAATCATGTTTAACTCATTGCCTATTTGATGCAAAGCAGCACAATAAATGACAAAGCAAGAAAATGGAAAGGAAAACAAAACCAACTAGAGGTGCTAATTGTATAAACATACAGAAGGAAATATTTGTGGATATACTTGTTAAATATGCCAATATCATTGAGAACAATAACACTGATGGAGAAGCAATGACAGAAAAGAGATTGTTCAGTAAATCCATGCAATGTTTTCTAGGATGATTTCAGACTGCAGTATTTTTGTAATCCATTGCATGTATTTGGCTTTCCTGCATACAGTCAACTGTATTTTCACTTAGTTTGCTGGTTTGCCACTATGTATTGGTTGTATTGTCCCTTCCTGTCACTTGTTTGTGGGTTAGGGGTAGTGCCACCATTACAGTATTGGGTCTGCTCCTACCCTTTCTAAAATCAGCTCTAATACATTGATCTGCACGATGCTCTTTTTTGGTATATTTATCCATATCTTTGATACTTATGTTTAGTAGCCTTCTTTGATCTTTGTATTTGTGACCATAATGTTTTGTTCGTGCTTGATCTTTTATGTGTTGGTGCTCTTTGTTGGTTCATATTCGTTAGCCAGAAGTTATAGTATAAATGATAATCACCATTTAATTGTAAGTTTGTAACTACTGTTTTTTTAAGCTAATTAATGATTTGTAATTATTCCTATTCCTTTTAACTGTGTTGTGTATTAGAATTATACCCATGCCTACTACAAGGTAAAGAATGGAAACTGAAGACCTGTAATATAAATCAAGTAGCAAGTTGATTTTCTTAACCTAGTTGTTTATATTCGATCATTCAACATGCCTAGGGCATGATGCAGAAAAATAATTGCTAAATTATACTTTTTGTGCTATTCTTGTGAGTCTCTGGTTGAAGATATTTCCCTTCTTAATTAAGAAACAAGGGTAAGTAGTGTGGAGGCTGTGCCAATGAAAAGGTTGCTTTATATTGGACTGATAGTGGTACCCCAGAGAAAAGAAAGAATAAGAAAAGAAAGTGTCAATAGCAATACTGCAGAGAACAGCTATTGCTGTATAATATCCATGTTATGATTAAGTGAAAATCCCGGTTTTAAAACAAGGAACCTTCTTTTCCATTACTCACACTGGCAATCTACCTTATTTCATTTGCTGTATGCAATATACTGTAACAAAACAGCAAAATCAAGGTCCTGTTACTTTTCTGACACTTTATTGTCCCCTAAATTTTACTACAAATGCACAATTTCCTTCTTGTTGCTAACACAGTTTATAGTCTTCTCTGCTATGCTGTTCAGGCATGCATGGAGGGTGTGAGCGTGCACACAAACATGCGTGTGCATGCGCACACACACATATGCTGATGCACGTGTGTGCACACACACACAAACAAATGCAGTCGTTTTATGTATTAATTTTAGAGGGGAGTTTTAGAAGACTGCAGTTTTAAGATGAAATCCAAATACCAAATTTTTGTATGAGTACAGTATTCCCTCTATCTATCATATCTAAGTGGTAGAAACATAAAAAAATGTGGTTTTATGATTCTGGTAAAATCAAATGTTATATTTCCATTAAAGTCTTAGTAGGGAATATTTATGTGCATGCAAACCTTGCTTTAGTTTGGACACCTAGTTTCCAATTTGCTCCTTCATTTGTTATGGCGAATGAATGCAGGAGAACTTAAGCTTGTTCACCTCTGCTTTAGGAAAGATGGATTCTGACGTTGATGTAAAACCAGAGCCCTCGGAATCTGAGGCAACAGCATTGCATCGAAGTGAAGTTGCAGAAGATTCTTTGTTTGAACCCATTGTACTTCTGTCCACAGATAATGAAACAAAGGTAACAAGTTCTGCATGCTCCTTGTAAATGTTGTGTGTGCTTCAGAGATGAAGATACTTAACTCCCCACCCAGAATACACTTCTAGAGTAATTAACATATTTTGTACGCACCTTAGTGGTAGAGGATTTCATGCTAAATCCTACTCACTAGGGAGTTCATTGATTTGTTTATTATTTATTTACTTTTTCATTCTTTAGAATTCCGTAGTAATCCGAGATCAACAAAGTATGCAGCAACTAATATTCCTCAATCATATAACGTATTAAAGGTTGTGTTGACAGTAACTGAGGATGATAACCAGAACGAGAATGACAGAGTTAAAATATAAGTGCGGAGGCTTTCACGGCCGGCATTATCAACTATATTAAGTAGATTTTCCGGGCTTTTGGACCGTGGTCGAGTTGGATTGCCTTCCTCTGACGTTTCGCTGAAAACTGCGTCCAGCATCTTCAGGGTCAGGGTCTTCGCCGTTTTCAGTGAAACGTCGGAGGAAGGCAATCCAACTCAACTAACACAACTAACAGGAAGCTTTACCGGTGTTGTAAATGGGAAAGAAACTTGGCAAAGTTCTCATTCGACAAAGAAAGCTTGACAAAGCTCACATTCCCAAGCACAGCATATTAGATCCATGTTGTGCATACTAGACTTTTCAATGTGGAAATTATTCAATGTGACCATGACATGATGATTCTATTCACAAGCTGAGAAACTGAAACTGGAGGCAATTCTTGCATAGGTTCATCCTGACACCTACAGATTCATTAAATGTTGGTTCTTCTAATGAAAGCATCTTTTGTGGTTTGTTTATATGCAGCTCAAAACTAAAATGATAGCAAAAGCTACAAAGAACGGCAAGAACTGATAGAAATTAAAGAAAGACAACGAACAGCTTTAAAGGAATGAAGCTTGGTTCAATTAAGGACCAGAGATAGTAAAGGATCTGATTAGGACATTTATGCTGGGTTGTAACAACGCACTTACAGATTTTGTTAGTGCTAAAGTGTTCATTTGCCTCTGAAATGAGTTGAAAGACCAATCTCCAATGCTATGGGATTGAATATCACTATAGGTCGAATCTTGGACCTATAAACAGTTAGTGGATGGCCACCATTATTGCTATATCCTAATTTTTTTCATTCTATGACACCCTCAATTACATAAATAAAAACTATTGCTGTATGCGCTATTGTCAATTGATGTGTGTATAGATAGTTTTATCCCAGAAATAGTTGTATTTCTATTCTGTTCATTATAGAATGTTCGTCTGACAAAGAGGTTATGTTAGATCTGAGCGCATTTCGGGTAAGATTGCATATGTGCTAAAAACCCTCTTTTGTCACAAAGTACTTTTTTATCAGTATTTTTAGTACTGATGCATGTTTCCAGTTTCAACAAGCTACTATACCCAATGCAAGGAAATTAAAAGCTTCATCCACTATCTCCTTATTTACACAGCTTGTAAATGTTATATCACTCCACCGTCAGAGCTGCCAGCATTTTTTAGGGAATCATACAGAGGTGCAAAGTTGTCCTTGACTTCACTTTTTCAAGCATACACATGTAACTGTAACTCTATATCCTGATGAATTATTGTCAATTACACTTGTGTTATTGCAAGTTCTGCAATAAAGGAATGTACCAATATAATTCTACATATTTACAGCAAGCGATGTTGAGTGTTGACTATGAAACTCCATTTAAATGCCATTACTGCTTTATTTTAAGTATATATAACTACATACATATGTATGTAACTGCCATATCTTGAGAGTTAAATGTCAGTTGCATGAAATTAATAGAAGTTTTGCAATAAATGGGTGCACTGTAATGCTACATATTTGCGAAGTGTGATATGAAATGTTTTAGCAAAGTGCCAAGCATTTCTACCTAACCAAGGAATTTTAGACATAGGTTCAATCCTTTTCAGGAATATGACAACACAGAAAATCAAGTTCTCCAAACAAACATTCATGGGTATCTTGCAAGTGGTAGAATAGCAGATTGAAAAACTGACTGCATGAAGTAGGTACATATGTCCATGTTGATAACACAATAGGAGCCTTCCAAAATGTGGTAGCAGATCATATTCATGTTTACAAATGTACAGAATTTAATAATAAGACATGTGAGCCTCAGTATTGCGAATGAGGTTACGTTACATAAACATGCCTCATGGTCAAAGCAATTATTTACAAACTGTGATACATTGATTCTATGAATAGTAATTTCTCCAATAGAACTGATGCTATAAACTACAGTTACACAAAAATCCAAAGGCCTTGTGAAATGTTGAGAAACAGGACAAGTTACTTTTCTACTAATTAATTGCTTTTCTATTGAAGTTCAAGGAGTATGCATTCTGAGGACACAGTTCCACACTGCCAACTTTGTTACTTCAGTTTGTAACTGTGTCCATGACTATTTTATACTATTCTTATCTGTTGAAATTAATGCTGACAATGCATTAAGAAAAAAGTTTACTTCTATTCCTTTTGTTCTATATTTTGGCTTGCAGAAAACACAAAATGACTTGATCAATGATATTAGAAGTGCAATTCTGAACTTGTGGCACTTGTTTGTTGCAGTGACATAAGTGTTAGTAGATAATTATGTGTGCTGACTACATGGGGTCTGTCATTTTGCTGCTTCTCTTCTTGATGAAGAGAATAGTTACTTGATCATATAGTGTTATAAGAGGTGGAAACAGGGCTGAAAAATTCAATGCCATAGCCGGGATTTGAACCACAGATCTTCCACTTACTGAGTGGCTGCTCTAACCACTAAGCTATCTTGGCCAACTTGCCAGTACGACATTAAACTCCTCAGTCGATTTGTACTTTCCTGGTAGACCACAAGGGAATCTCACATCAGAGATAAATATCCCAAGGATGACAAAGTAGTGAGTACTTTATGTCCCGGGTTTAAGTAACCTTTAGATGGTAAATATTATTTATTTATGCCAACAAACTTAATGCTGGTGTTTTCTAAACACACAAGCCATGTGTGGGCAATGTTTAAGAGGTGGAATCAGGACTGAGAAATTCAATACCATAGCTGAGATTAGAGCCACGGGTCTTCCCAGCTATGGCATTGAATTTTTCAGTCCTGATTCCACCTCTTAAACATTGCCCACACATGGCTTGTGTGTTTAAAAACACCAGCAGTAAGCTTGTTGGTATAAATAAATAATATTTACCATATAATGTCATTCTTGCAACTGCGTGTAGTTTAGTCTTAAGTAGTTTATTCATCCATTAACTACAGAAGGGATGAGCTACTTATAAGGCAGTTTTCTTGCAATCCAGCATCAGAATATTCATTATTCTGTCAAATTTGGAATGGGCTTACCCTCATTATGTTGGCTAAAGTATCATTGGTCAGTTAGTACCAAATTAAATTCCAATGTACATAATCAACTTTTATCCACTTTGTTGTCAATATTCATCCTTATTCTGTTAGCAAGGTATTGTGAACCAAAATGTTGCGTGCCATTTTGCTTGTTATAGTTTTGTATTTTGGTTTCGGTTCTTGGGTTATTGTGAACAACCTTAATACCTTATACATTTTAGCATTGGATGATTTATTTGTTCTAAACCGAGCTTAATATGCTCTAAATAACAAACTTAGTTTTGGATTAAATTTAAAATGAAAATTAAAACTTTGATAGTGATCCACTCATTTTGCATCTCCTTCATCTTCATCCACATTTCCTCCCTTTTATCTCCCCCTTACCTTTATAGCCTACCTTTGTCATCTTAAAGTCACTGCAACTCAGCCGTTTCTCTGATTTAAAAGTTTGTCGGTCTAATTTTGAATAGTAAAGCTGGGATTAACTGTAAGCAATGAGATGTTTGTTCTGTATGTTTATGTGTTCTCTGTTTGTTTCTTGGATTAAGATTGTGTGCTTCACTAAGATAAATGCAATATTAATTTGCATTGTTGATTTTGCCATAGATACTTAAACTGGCTAGCGAGGCAGTAATCTAAGACATTAACTCGTCTAACGCTTAAACAAAGCACTGCAGCAAAAAACTTCCCGTAACAAAAACTGTTTAAACTAATGTTATGTATCAGCTCCCAAAGTTTGTTGGTCTAATTTTAAGACATTCTGTATGTATACCACGTGTAAGGAAACTTATTATATTCCTTGCAATATATGCTTCATAGAAGTATTACAAACAAAAGGTACAATAGCACTTCACACTTTCATCAGCTGTTTTCAAAAGCTAGATTAGATGTTTAATTCAAAGAGAATGTATGAAGATAATACATTGTTACCTGCAAGATGTGGTAGTTCAGGATTCGGCAACACCATGTTTGAGAGCCAAATACACTTAGTCATATCATATGTTCTGTCACAAACATAAACGTGGGTAGCACAACAAAGAATGACACTATCCAAAACATTTAATAACTATAATATAGTAAATACAGAGGACAGATATTACTCAAAATATCCTCCTTTGGAGACCACACAGACTTTGAAATGGCATGACCAATCATCTATAGCAGCACGTATGATATTCATGCCCAAATCGTACGCTGTTCACTTCACATCTTGTTTTAGGGATTTCAGATTTCTGTCATGTCGAGCAAGCTTTACTCTTGATGATGTTCTATATTTGGTAATCCAACTGATTAAGATCTGGACTTCCTAATGGCTGATCTTGGTGGGCTATAAACTCGGAAACGTTCTTGGGATGCTGTTGCTCATGTTTACACTGATGAGTTGGTTCAGAGTCTTGCAAAAAAAAAAAAAAAAAAAAGGACTGTTATATAATAAGATTCTGTTACTCAAGTAAAGCTATTTGAAATATTGGAGAACTGTCCCCACATTACATAAAATGTAACATATTTAGAACATTGAATTACAAACTTAACATACCAGGAGAGCAAAATAAGTTAAAATGAGCTGCGCAGTGTTTTGCCGGTCTGCATTCTCTGTGTTTATTGTTGTCTGCCACTATCATAGAAAGGCACAGATGAAACCCTACAACATTTTTACAACTACTTTTAAAGTCTTTGCTTACCAAGTTTATAAAAGGACATGCTGAAGCTGGCCACTGTCGTCCGTATATTTTGGCACCTCTTTCTTCTTTTTTTTACCTGATTACCCTCCCCTTGTTTAGGATTTACACCCCCTAGGACTTACAAGTCAGTGCCTAGGGTCAGACGTCTGTTGGGGAGCAGACGAACTCTAGACTGGACAGACTGAAGACCTAGAAGCAGATGGTCAGCCAAGCACCAAGTATGATAATGAGGAAGAGGATGATATGAAATGCAGACAAAATCAATGATTGGAAAGGGGATAATGGAGCAATTGGTGGAATGAGCGGCAGGGGAAACCAGAGAATCTGGAGAAAACCCACCCTGATGCTGCTCTGTCCACCATGAATACCATAGGCGGGTCCCTAAGTTCGAACCCGGGCTGCCTAGGTGGTAGGCAAATGGTCTAACTGCTTGGCCACGGTTTGGCACTTCTTTAGGAAAGTATTTGTTACTCGCTATAGTTCACATTGAGAAATACTGGCAATTTCCTGGCAGATATTTTGTTTTAATTCTTCCAGGGTGTGTGGGTTTGTCCTGTACACTTTATGTTTTAAGTTACCCCAGAGATAGAAGTTGCAGGAGGTTAGGTTGGAGGGCCACTAATAATTTTGTCCTGTAACAGACTTTCAATTGTTCTTATTGAAAGATTGGCCATATGAGCTGTTTCAAAGTCGTGTTGAAAAAAGGCAATATCACACTCCCTGCCTATTAATTCTGCAAATTTTTATTTAAGTGCTGATTTGCCAACTTGTCAACTGCTGACTCGAAAAAACTCGGCTCTATAACTCAGAACCTAATATTGTTCATAAAATATGCGTTCATGATGAAAAAGTTGGCGTATTGGTGCACCATTTGTGAAGAAAGGTTTCTCAGAGCTCTAATAAGTGATTTCTATCTCTGGAGTAACTTAAAACATAAAGTGTACAAGACAAAACTACACACCCTGGAAGAATTAAAACAAAATAACTGACGGTGGCCAGTTTCAGCATCGCCTTTCATAAAGTTGCAAAGTAAAGCCTTTAAAAGTAGTTTATTAAATGTTGTATGGTTTCATCCGCACCTTTCTATGATGCCAACGAGCACCAAGGATGCGGACAGGCAAAATACTGTGTTTGCTCTCCCAATATATTAAACAAATATCACTTAGTACAATAACAATAATGATCATTATATGAAAATTTAAAGGATTTAAATAGGATTATTATTTTCATGTTTAGGGTTGTGATATTTATGTATGGCCAAAGACGAGTAGAATTACCTATTTATGAGGTAGTTTTGGTAGTAACTATGTGACATTACTCAAGGTTTTAAATAATTAATCACTTAAGATATTGTTCCGAACATTTTTTGCAGATGCAATGTGGCTGTAGTACTCTGTGACATTGCAAAAGTATTAAGGTAGGCCAGGTGTTATGAGCTGACTTCAGGAAGTAAAGGAAACATAGTGTCTTCCTTCTCTCCATTACCCAAAAGGTGACTAGGAGTTTTGTTTTCCACACATCACAGCGAAAGGGCAATGTAATGTTTGGGCCATATAGCAAATACTTGTAACTGACAAGCCATTCATCTACTCTCAAGCAGCGCAAAGTAGAAGTAATGCCTTCAGTGTCCAGTAATAGTTGTTTTGTTTTTACATGTCAGAAAGATGGCTTGGTAGTTTACAATACAGCAGAATGTAAAACTATTTAAGTTGAATGAGTTGCTCAAAATATCATACATTGGGAATTTAGGTTAGGAAACGTGTCTTTGGAAGCTTCAGATGCAATTAATAGAAGGTAGCACACTCATGAGACATGCCATAATGAAATCTGTTTAGGTGGTGTACAACTAGTTTCAAAAGTAAAAGAGACACCCAGGGCCGTGGGACAAAGCACACGGAACCCTATAATGTTGCCAGCGTACCTGTTTTATCCTCTCAAAAAACTTAAAATACCTCCACAGGAAATATAGTCTGAAAAAATGGAAGTTACATGTTCCATATAATGAAATCTATAACTAGTTGAAGTTAATGTAATAACTTCCATGCAGTATACGCAGGATGTTCTAAAAAAAAGCAAGGCTTAGTATGTGTGTGGAATGTAATAATCCATGTAGTATACACAGAATGTTCCAAGAACACCAGCAAGGCTTAGTCTGTCATATGGAGTGGCAAACTAATCAGTTTTCAGGACAGAACGACAGCTTGAAAATGTAATGTTTGTGACAATGTGTTCGTATTTAGTTTTTGTGCCTTAATACAGAAAGTATGCAATCAATTAGTTGGTAATTATTAATTATTTATGCCAGCAAGCTTACTGCTGGTGTTTTTAAACACACATGCCATGTGTGGGCAATGTTTAAGAGGTGGAGTCAGGACTGAAAAATTCAATGCCATAGCCGGGATCACCACAAATCTTCTGCTTATCTAGTGGCTGCTTTAACCACTAAGCTACTGTGGCCAACTTGCCAGTGCGACATTAAATTCCCCAGCTGATTCGTACGTTTCCTGGTAAGACCACAAGGGAATCTCACATCAGAGATAAATACCCCAGGGGCGACTTACAACTGTAAGTACTTCATGTCCCGCGTTTAAATAACCTTTAGATGGTTTAGATGGAACAGCATTGAATATTTTAGTCTTGATTCCACCTCTTAAACATTGCCCACACACGGCATGTGTGTTTAAAAACACCAGCATTAAGTTTGTTGGCATAAATAAATAATAATTACCATCTAAAGGTTACTTAAACCTGGGATTTAAAGTACTTACAATTTGTAAGTTGCCTTTGGGGTATTTATCTCTGATGTGAGGTTCCCTTGTGGTCTACAGGGAAAGTACAAATCGGCTGGGGAATTTAATGTCATACTGGCAAGTTGGCCCTGGTAGCTTAGTGCTTAAAGCAGTCGCTCGATAAGCGGAAGATCCATGGTTCAAATCCTGGCTATGGCATTGAATTTTTCAGTCCTGATTCAGTTGTCTGTGTACTGTAGATGAAGGACCTTAGCATACCTACTGCCTAACAGAGTAACAGGACTGATGTACCTCACATTTATTAGACATGTTTTGCCACTAAATGTTTGGCAAGTAATGTGTCTGCAACATGATAAGAGTTCACAAGTCTAAAGTTTGACACACGACTGGAACGGAGTGGAGCAGAAAATTTCCATGAGGGTCAGATTCATGTTATTCAATGATCAAACACATACTGGCAGGAATGGAAGTATTTCCTTTCCGAATGTGCCGGGAAGGATACTTGAGACACAGCCCTTGTGGAAGTTCTGCTGGTGATGCGTAGCCTTCGTAAACACTCATTATCTTACACGTGTATTCGGCTGATTTAACATGTGCTGTTTTGAACATACACACATAAACAGAAGCCAGCCACCTGCAATAATGGTTGATGAAATTTGTGTATTGACTGTGCAAAATTATAAAGTATTATATGATGCTTCAGCTACCAATTAGCACAACCAGATACACTGTGAAGTTATCTGGAAGGAAATAGGAAAGAAAATGGGCTACTCGGTAAAAACAAGTAACTACAGTAAAACCTGACTAAACCGGACCCCCTATATACCGGAAACCTGTACAACTGGAAAATTGCTTAATATATAGTTACATGCTTTGATAACGAACTTGCTGCAACTGCAGCAGATACTGCTGCAGGAAACAGCAGTTGTGAAGTCATGGAAGGAATGGACGACGACGATGACAACAAAAGGGAACCAAAAATATGCACTTTTAGAAAAGCATCATCTGTTATGAGTGACCTTCAGAAATTCGCAGCTTCCAAGAATGTCCCAGAATTGCTGGAGCTGATGCAGGATGCAAAGGAGATCATAGAGTGTTCTCTTGTGAAGAAGTCGCGACAGTGCACTTTGACGGATATGTGGGGGAAAAGAAATTAGTGGAGAAACTGCAATTATGTATGAAATGTAAGTTGAAAATAAAGCAAAACATGCAACTGCACCTATTTTTTATTTACAGAATTTTATTTTAAATTATTCCTTCAGTTTAATTCTATACAATTATATTTTTCATACTTTGTTTTACTAAAATATGTACAACCCTTTGTTAGACAGAAACCTGTAAAAATGTAAACATTTATTGGAACAATCCCATTCCGTTTTAGGCAGGTTTTACTGTATTATATTAACTTTACTGCTGCTTTCGTTGTTGGATCCATCCATGTTTGATGACCAACTAAATTTTCCAGTTGGAACATTCTCAACAGTGAGCATTTAAGGTTCCATGGAAGGTGGATTGCTACAAATTGCTGTTCCGTTTATTACCCAGTGTGCATGAACCTTAACCACTCAGCCATGGCACCACTCGAAGTTTACCTACACATGGTTTATGTGTTTTAAAACAATCAATTAAAATTGTTTGGTCTGATCTATAGATAAACTTTACCAATTTAAGAAATATTGAAAATGAGCATACTTTGTGAGCATGCCTGTTGTAACTATAGCAAACATGTTTACCAGGATGGACAATGGAAAGGTGAAGAAGCTACAGAAGAAAGAGTGTTCGTGAGACAGTCAGATGTAAAGGAAGAATATGTAGAAGTAAATTCCAATGCAACAGCGGCGGCACGCAATGAAGCACGTCTTTCTGGAGATGCAAATCACAGTAAAAAGCAAGTCATGGTTAATGCCCCACAAGGCAAAGTAACAACTGCAAAACATGTCAGGTAAGTGAACTGCTTTCTACTAGTAACGCTCCTTTGTATTGTTCAAATACTTATTTGAAAGTTCCAGTATTTTTCCATACTTACCTAAGGGTTTTAGTTGATGGTCTGGCCAGCATAAGATGCTTTATGGCTATTGTAATTCCTGTAGAGCTGCCAACATTGGAGCAACAAGTACATTGAGATCGAATGTTATATTATTAAACCAGGCATGTGCTCTTAACCATCTAATGCAACGGTGGCCAAACCCCAACACATTAGGTTCTGTGACCTGCTAGTCCTAAAACAGACGCTTGGGGTAGGTGGCATGAAATCAGCAAGTTTACAACTGTCCTACTGGGCAGTTGTGGTATACATTTATTTTAGTGGTGATGATGTAGGGACTGTTTTTTGTGGCATATCAATGAGTGAAAATTAGAAGTGAAAACGGAAGTTGCCATACGTAGGTAAGCCAGTTAATTATCATTAATTATTTGCATTTTGATTTAACCGTGTTTAATTTTGGAAAAAAAAAACTGCTCACAAACGTAAGCTGGTGCAAACATGCCTTGGATCATAACTGCAACTGATGTCAATTGCAAATATTTAGTGCTACCTAACATTCGAAAAATGTCTCTACTTACTATGTAGATTTGTATTTTTCTGTTTGAATAATACGTCTGCAAATCTATTAGTTCTGAGTAGTCAGAAGATTTCACAGCTGGAGTCAGAATTAATAGCCAGAGATTTCTTCTGGGTGTAAAAGTCGTGGTTTGCTGGAGTTTAGAGGTCCAGACGTTTCGTCCACACCTGCAGTGGACATCATTGGTGGCATGGTCTTAGTCTTCTCAGCAAAGGTTACTACAGAATCGCTGGGTGGAGATGCCGTATTTACATTTGGGCCACTCGCGGGGGATTGGCTCGGCTTAAGCAGGAGGTGCGTGCTAGGTGGGTGGGGCTTCTCTGCTCTGATTGCTGAATGGTTTATGCGATTTCTCTGCATTTGTGCTTCTTGTTTATGCTTAAGTATGGGATGCCAGGTTTTGTTCAGTTTTAGAGCTTATTCCTTTCTGTTAAAATGATTGAGGTGTTTGTAAATTAATAAGGAGACCACTGTTCTTTCATCTATGCCGTACTACCATGCCAGACTACAACGCGAAGCCATAGAAATTTACAAACAACCCAATAATTTTAACAGAAAGGAAGCTCTAAAACTGAACAAAACCTGACATCTGATACTTGAGCATAAAAATAGAAGCACAAATGCAGAGAAATCACATAAACCATTCAGTAATCAGAGCAGACACCTAGCACACACCTCCCGCTCAAGCCCAGCCAATCCCCTGTGAGTGGCTTAGATATAAATACGGCATCTCCAACCAGTAATTCTGTTGTAACTGAACCTTCGCAGAGAAGACTAAGACCACGCCACTGATGATGTCCACCGCAGGTGTGGACGAAACGTCTGGACCACTAAACTCCAGCAGACCACAGCTTTTACACCCGGAAGAAATATCTAGCTGTAATTCTATTAGCTCTGTCTGGAACCTTATTTCAGCACTTGTAGGATAGATAGAGTATGGATTCTGAAATCTTTAAACTGTTTAGCAGTGAACTAGTTTTATAGTTCCTAAGATTCAACATACTTCTGCAGATTTTCCGCACAAATAAGACCACAAAAATCTGCAGACATTTTAAATAAAAAAGCTCTTGACCATTGAGATGTCCGTTCCAAAGCTCTGCTACTTGTATATCACTATACATATCCACAATATAGGGGACACAACTCATCGGCAGTTCCCAAGAGTGGAGTATGAACGACATTAAACAGCAGACAAAAGTGCCCCAGAAGGCAGTCCTGCCAACGTATATAATAAAGGTATCAAATATTACAGGTTAAAGTATCACACTTTCAAACAATAATAATACTTGAACATCATTACCACACAACACAAGAACCTACTCACCTTCAGCAAATCTTCTTCTGCCATAACACTTTTGGATAAAATCACTTCTGAGCACTAAATATCAGAATATATACTTAATACACTACTGTGTAGCAAACACAAAAATAACAACAGTAACTATAATAGCATATACTGCTGTAAAACAAGTCAAGACAAAATCATGCAAAGACGAATAACACAATGGTGTTCTCAGGTTAATTAATTAATACGGTGTCTAAACAGAATCTTGTTTTAAAATCTATTGGTTGGCTTCACTGTAAAGTGGTCATAAACAAGGGCTTCTGTGGCAACATAACAGATGCAATAACACCAGCTATGGCCGTAGCTTTACCATGGTTATCTGTTACAAACAGTTGGCGGCACTAGTGCAACCTAAGAGATGGAATATCACCAAATATAATCAGACTGCACCATAATGAGGGAGGGGGGGGGGGGTGGGTTTGGAATGTCAAGGTTGTTTTTTTGGGGTATCTCAATAAGCTGTGCCTAGTACATTATGGTATATATTGTCTGACATACACCACTTAACAAGTGCCTGTGTGGCAGCTAGGAGAGAGAGAGAGAGAAGGATTAACAAATGCGTTGCGCTGCCGCTGCCGCTGTTTCAGTTGAAGGCCATGATTACATTCATAATCACAGCACAGGTTCTGCCCATGGCTAATGCATCCTTTCCCAGTCTGTAATTCGCAAAACCCAGGAGCTTCGCAAAATATTTCAAGGCGTTCACCAAAACTGTCTTCCGTAATGGCAGGTTTCAAGGTTAGGCCTATTATTGTTTCCCTAATGTCTGTGGCATTGTCATAATTATAGGGAGTATATCACATTATTTCCACAATAAATTAATGGTTTACAGTTATGTAACAACATTAGGAATTAGGCATGGGTCCTTGATACTCACGATACCTACATGGTATCAACATCGAACAATATTTCAGAAAGTTCGCTTGGTGCTTTTTCAGCACTCTGGTGATGATTCTGCAATTTTGATTTTATTTTAAAATCACAAAATATTGGTGCTACAAGTAGAACATTTTAAAGTGGTCGCGGTAACCATGTAAACAGTAGAGACGAAGACAGGGTCAGGAAGAGCCTTCTTTCAATTCCTGCTTATTCAGTGCAAAGTGCAAACCTACCTCACTGCAAATCAAGCACAAATCTGACTAACTACATACTGAGTTGAATTGTCTAGCAAGTGCTTCTTGTCTGGAGGTAACTAGAAATGTCAATGCAGGTAAACAGACAACTTCCTGCATCCAAAAATGACAAGGTAAAATTTATTTTTAATTCTTTTATCAGATTTTGTGATACCTATGTAGGGAAAGTCGTATAATACTGGCATACTTGTAGAAATCAATCAGTTCACAAACTTTTCTTTATTTTAGATGTCACCTACTGCAAAGCCCAAGAAATTGCCAGGAATGTAGTACCTGTACAGTAAGGTTATGTAAGAAAATAATTGTAACTGAGATTCACTGCCAGTTAACAGTTCCCAAGAAGAAATCACTGCATATCTCAACGACGATTTGTCACCTCCTCTTTCTAGTGCACTGGATTACAGGGAATAAAATTCAAAATTTCCAAAACTAAGAAAATTAGTTGATAAATATTTGTATATTCTACCTGCAACAGTTTTCTCTGAAAGACTATTTAGCGCAGCAGGACTCATGTAACTGAAGAAGAAGTAGACTTTAGACCCAGAAAGAGTGAGAATGCTAGTACAAGGTGTGTCAGAAAAGTTCAGTGAATGTCTCAGAAAATATAGGAAACAAGACTTACAAATAAACTACCTTTACTGGCATTCAAAGTAATCGCCATTGGCTACAACACACTTCTGACATCAGTTGTAAAGCAGTTGGAAACTGTCAGCAAATGCTTCTTGTGGAATCGTTGGAAGCACTGTGGTTACCTCTGCAAAGCGTAAGCCTTTCAGGCCTAATTTAAGGTGAGGAAGAGAAAGAAGTCTGCAGGTGCCAAATCTGAAGAATAAGGAGGGTGTGGAAGCACAGTGACCTTACGTTGAGCCCGCAGATCCATTTTGCGCTCCATGTTGCAATTAAGAGATGGACCAAATCTTACTATACAAAAAATGTAGATCTTCCTAAAATACACAATTTATATCTAGATAACTTTTTTTGTACAATGAACAATTTTGGATATATTCCTTGTTATTTGTGTTTTGGAAAACAGACTTCCGCAAATGGAACATCATGATTCATTTTTTTATGTTAGCCATGCAAAGAGAGCGGGGTTTGAAAGCTTTAAAAGACCTGACTGTCGCTCAAAGCCTCCTGTGTTCCCATATTTCCCTTGTACCTACAAGAAAATAAACAATAAGATAATTTCTACAAATGTTTATCTAACTAACAGGAAGAAGATAGAGGAATAAGAGTTTGTAAGAATGGTTAGTATAAGAATATAGAAAGTCATGTGAGTGCAGCACATCAGATTGTTTTCTTTTGATACCTAAGAGTTTGTGCCATAACAGGGAAGTCTGCAGTAAGATTACCAAAAGTCTTGAAAATGTTCTATATGAAAAGTACTCAGTTCTTCATGCCCAAAGCAGCAAGGATTTACAACAAAAGTCTGTTTTATAATAGATTATGTAGAGTTATTGCAAATGATAATATAAAATGTGATCCTAATGACTTCCGAAATGGGAAAGCATCTAAAATGTCATAGTGTTTTATTGGCTTTGTTTCAATAATTTTTACTTTGTGTTGATTTATCTTACAAGGTTAAGAACATAATCTCCACACGATAACTTGTAAAATTCAGTCGCTTCAAAAATATCAAGTTTAGAAAATCTCAACAGTTGATTAACTCACATAAATACTCTCTGGCTTCATTGATAATGCACACAGCTAAACAAAATTACTGTAGAGAAAGGCAGACATTTTATTCTTATTTCTTTAACAGAAAGGTCCCAACAAACTAAAGCTTGCACCAAAGATTGCCCAGTAATACATTAAACTGTTCAGTTGTTATAAATAAAACAATTTAAATTTAGGTACCAAAGGAAACTGACCTGTTAAGTTGGCATTATGAAAAGTAGAACACAGTAATTGTTCTCTATTCAACTGTCATTTATAAAAATGTAAGAGAATGGCTTATTTATTCAACATTGTTGAGATATATAAAAGTGTTTAAATAAGTAAAATAAATAATAGTTAAAACAATTGTAAGCGGCATAACATGTAAGTTAATTACTATTTACATTCAGGTTAAGTGAAATTAGTGAAACTGGTTTCAATATTGCTTACTTTATTTACTTAATCTCTCTCAAAATGGGTAGAAAGGATATAGAATAACACAAGCATTATCAACAAAAAGGGTTAATCAAGTAGAATATAAAATGTATACAACATTTGTCCTTCTTGAAATAAGTTACAAATTGACTTAAATATGAAAATTGATGCAGTAAATAGGAGCAGATTTAAGAACTTCTGTAACCATATACAGTAAATAACACTCTTATTTGTGCACTTCACTTTTCTATGAAAACAAAGTAAGCCCTGCTTGGACAATAGCCATCAAACACATGCACATTTTTTTTTTTTTTTTTTTTTTTTTGTGGTGGGGAAAAGGCTACTTACGCCCTTACCGCATGCGTGCATGCGAGTGTAAGACTCCTACCCTGGCTTCGAACCCGGGCAGCCTACTCACTAAAAAACCCCACCGGAAGACATTTCATTGCAGAGCTGTATTAGGGCTTCTGCGCGTTCAATGGTGATGTATGAGAGCTGCCTGCCGGGGCAGTAACAGCTGGTAATTACAGAAGAGATGCCCTGTCTTGCAGGGGAGAATTTGGTGAATGATTGTGGGTATGATAGTCGGGTCCCGCGTTTGCACCCCGGTCAGTGACGCAATGTTTCATGCTGGCATGCAGTGCATGCGAGCGCGTCATCGATGAAATCCCGGGCTGCAGTCATGATCAAGTCCTGGCTACAGCCTGGGGAGATTGAGGTGACAGTGAAAATGAAATTCGTCGTGGTTTTACTTATAACAACTTTATAGTGCTTTTACTTATTCTATGTTAGGCGTCCCTAGTGGGAGCCCCGTCTGTGCTTGGCGTCCACATTGGGAGCCGCGTCGGTGTTTGGCATCCTCGATGGGTGCCGCGTCTGTGTTTTTTTTTTTCCGCTTCTTTCTCTGTGTTTCCGGGTGTCGCCTGGTCGTCTGGAGTGCACACTTGGCGGGCAGTCTGCCTAAAGTGCAGGTGCGGGCCAGTGCCACTCCCGAGGGGGCCCTCTCCCCTGGGACCGCCTTGGCTAGGTAGCGCAAGGTCTTGGAGGGCACTGTGGGAGATGGACGTCACGTGGTATGTCTGTAACATAAAGGCAAAGTCGGTGGATTAGCTTAATGTATCAGGTTGTCAAGGTAGTCGTTTATGGCGTCGTCTATGTCTGGGTTGGTTAAGTTTCTGTCAAAAAGGGATAGTGGTCTCATGTGTTTGTCGATGGTTGTTTCGTATTGTCCAAGTGTAGTGATGAGTGTATTGTGGTGTGATGGGATTTTATTGTATAAGTCGAAGGCTAGTTTTTTAATAAATTGTTCTATCGTATGCATGTGTAGGTCTTCGTGCAGTTTTTTGGATGGTGCTAAGTATGGGACATTTGCTACTATACGCAGTATCTTATTTTGTAGTTGTTGAATTCTTTTGATATGTGTTTTTGCCGCGTAGCCCCAGACCGGCGCCGCGTACGTCAGTATGGGCCGTATAAGCATTTTATAAAGTGTTAGGCCCATGTCGAGCTGTAGGGCGTTACTGTAGTTGATTAAGGGATACAGCTTGCTCAATTGAGCATAGGCTTTTCTGCGCACTTCCTCTATGTGAGGGTGCCAGGTGAGTCCCGGATCCATCACTAGACCTAAGTACGTTACTTTATTGGTCCAGGTGATATCATTGTTAAAAAGTTTTAGCGGTTGCAGTCCATGCCTCGGGTGGAAGTGTTTTCTGCGTTTTGTGAACATTATAGCTTTACTCTTAGTGGCATTGACTTTTATTCGCCATTGGGCGAGCCAGGGCTCCAGCTGATCCAGTGATGTCTGGAGGTTTCTGTGTACGAATGCAGGTTTACCTGACTGAGCCATAATCGTCATGTCGTCAGCATACAGGAGATATGTTGTGTTCGCGCTTTTCGGGATGTCGTTTATATAGATATTAAATAAAAGCGGCCCAAGTATACTACCCTGAGGGACACCCGCCAGAATTGGGCAGGGTGTGGACTTTGCATCGTTCGCTAACGAGGAGAAAGATCGCCCGCGCAAATAGTTCGCTGTTAGTTTAATCATTGTGTCCGGGAATTTAGTGTTTATCATTTTTCGTATCAGTCCTGACACATGCACTTTTTTTTTTTTTTTTTTTTTTTTTTTTTTTTTTTACCGTGGAGGGGAAAAACCCGTTACAGGCGGAGGCCGACATGCTGAGGCCAACAGTGTGAGGGTCCCTGCGCCCTGAAGGGGGAGGGTTACTCACTAAAAAACCCCTCCACGTGTTAGTTCGTACAAATGCTAAGGTTTCGTGCATCATCGTGCGTTAGTCGGGTCCCGCATAGCACCCCGGTTAGTACTTGAAAGCTTTAAGCTGGCATGTGTTCATGCGAGCGAGTCAATTGTTACTTTTTGGTAATGCCCATGAAACCTGGACATGACCAAGAGAGATAACTGCATTGTTAAATTTGTATTGATATTAGACGCAGTTACGCTTGCTTATGATTAGGTTGCACAGGCATAGGCCTGTTAGTCAAGATGTAATTTGTGTGGTGCTTAATTCTAGGGTTGCACAGGTATTTATTTACCTGCCAGTCGTTATACTACCTGCTAATGTTAGTGTTAGCATACCTGAGGTTATTCGTGCAATGTTTCAGCTTATATCTAGTGTTTCACAGGTGTTTACCTGTCAGTCGTTATAATATTTGCTAATGTTAGAGTTAGTGTAACTGAAGTTGATCGTGCAATATTGAGCTTATATCTAGCGATGCACAGGTGAAACCTGCAAGTCGTTGTGAGATAAGCTAATGTTAGTGTTGGAGTGAAAAGATATTTTCGTGCAATAATTAGGCTTATGTCTAGTGTTGCACAGGTATGTACCTGCAAGTCGTTAGAATCACCTAATGGTCCGTGATTTTTACGCATGCTTGGATTAAGTGTTATCATGCTAGATTTCTTCTTGTCTGCCCTAGGCAGGCATGTCATGTATAACCGTTTGTCCTGGTCTCGCCGTGTCGTCGGAGTGTCCTACTCCATCATACGGTGGCCCGCTTTCACCGCGCACGTAGGACACTGGTGGGAGGCCCTAGTTCTCCCGATCCGCCTCGGCATTGCCGAGGGCTTGTAGGGCTCTGTGGCAGGCTGCGGTCTGAAACAGGGAATAAGGAAGGTTTAGTTGTGAGGTGAGAGGGAACAGTCCTCTGTCAGAGTTTCGTTTAGTCGTGTAGTAGGTTGTTCAAGAATTCCTCTACTTCCGTGTTATTTGAAGTTAAATTTCTGTCGAAAAGCGCTAGCGGTCTAGCGTGTTTGTAAATTTCCATGGTATAGTTACCTAGGTTCGTTACTAAAGGGTTGTGATGTTTATGCAAGTGTTTATACGTATCGTGTGAGAGCTTTTTAATGAATTGCTCTATCGTGTGCATTTTTAATTCGTCGTGAAGTAAGTCCGCTGGTGCCGTGTAGGGCACTTTTGCTACCATTCGCAGTATTTTATTTTGTAGCCTTTGTAGGCGCATAATATGTGTTTTTGCGGCATATCCCCAAACCGGAGCAGCGTAAGTGAGTATAGGGCGGATAAGCGTCTTATATAATGTTAGTCCCATTTTGAGTTTTAGATGCGAGTTCATGTTTATAAGGGGATATAGTTTGCCTAATTGGGCGTTCGCTTTTCCCCTTATTTGGAATATATGCTGCTTCCATGTGAGTCCCTGGTCCATTTTAAGCCCTAACCAGGTGACTGTGTTTATCCACTCAATGTTCTCTCCAAATATGGTGAGTGGTGGAAGCTGGTGTTTTCCTAGTCTATGGTTGACTCTTTTGGTAAATATGATGGCCTGCGTTTTCTTGGCATTCACCTTAATTCTCCATTTGGTGAACCAATCCTGTAGCTCGTTAAGGGCGTTTTGTAGCCTCCTGTGTATGAACTCGACTTTCCCCGATTGCGCTACGATTGCCGTGTCATCTGCATAGATGAATAAGTTCGTGTTGGGTGTTTTCGGGATATCGTTCATTGTTATATTAAAGATAATCGGCCCCAATATACTTCCTTGTGGGACTCCCGCTTTTATAGGGCGGGGTGAAGAGAGGTGGTTGTTAACTTTGGACTGGAATGTCCGATTATGTAGATAGTTTGCGATGAGTTTAATTAGAGAGTCGTGTATATTTAGTGTTTTGAGCTTCTTGAGCAAGCCCGCGTGCCAAACTCTGTCGAACGCGCGTTCTACATCAAGTAGCAGTGCGCCTGTCGATTTTCGGAAGTTGAACCCATGCGTGATGTGTTCAGTGGCTCTCAGTAGTTGGAGGGTTGTGGAATGGCGAGCGCGGAATCCGAATTGTTCATTTATAGTTATGTTTTGTTTGATTAGTTGTGCATTTAGGCGTTTTAGTATTACTTTTTCGAGTAGTTTTCCCAGTATGCTTAGTAGACTAATTGGTCTGTAGCTCTGTGGGTTCGAGAGGTCTTTGCCCTTCTTGGGAAAGTGTACGACTATAGCTGACTTCCATCTGTCAGGGTAGTACCCTTTCTCTAGCACATAATTGAAGATTTTGGATAGTAGTTTGATGGCATCTTCGGGTAGGTTGGCTAAGGCTACCGCCGGGATGCTGTCTGGCCCAGGGGCCTTTCGTTTCGGTAAATGTTTAATGAGCCATTTGATTTCGCTGGGACATGTTTTTCTTATTTTATTGTGAGTTATTTGGTCTTTATATTCGCGCGTTTCTTCTTCGGTTTCGGCGGTGAATTGTGGGCAAGACGGGGTGGTGTTTGGGGTTAATGTTTCTTGCAGTGCGTCCGCGAGTGCATTTGCTTTTTCTTTGTCGGTGGTCGCTATGTTTTGATTTGTATGGAGTGGAGGGATTTGCACTTTATCGCGTGTTAGGCAGCGAGCTACTTTCCACACTGAGTCTCGTTCATAATCGAGATTCTCCAGTGTGTTCTGCCATTGCCTCGAGACGTGATTTGCGATCCTTTCGCTTACTATGCTATTTAGGTGTTTAACGTATTCGAGGTGTGTTAAGTGCCGCGTTTTTTGCCATTTGCGTCTGGCTCTGTTCCTTTCGGCTGTTAGAGAGGTTATGTCTTGTGGGAGTTTAGATTGATGTTGCCTAGGCCGGCTCATAGGCACTGAGGCAGCTGTGGCTATTTTTATGGCCTTTTCCAATTGGATGACCGCTTCGTTGGTGCTTTCGTTAGTGTTTAATGGAACAGTGGGCAAGTTTTTGCTTACAGTGTCTGCAAATTTGTCCCAGTTCGCTCTGTTATAGTTTGGGCGTATAATTGGCGGGATTAGAGCTGCATTGCCCTCTAGTGTAATTATGAGGGGCAGATGGTCGGATGACAGCTCATTCATAACTTTGAGTTGTGTTCTGCGTGTTATGTTTTTGGACAGGGCTAGATCTAGCACGTCAGATCTGTGTGTCCTGCAATATGGAACGTAAGTATGTTCCTCTGGAGTATGGATTAAGAGGTCCGAGTTGTTTTCGAGGTGTAATAAAGCTCGTCCCTCTTTATTTGTCTCGTTGCATCCCCAAATTTGGTGTTTCGCATTGAGATCACCGGCAATTAGGGCCCTATTGTGCTGCTGCGTTAAGTCCGTTATATCGGATGTTATTAAAGTACCAGGGGGCGCATAGGCCGCCGTTATGAGCACTTTGTTGTTGTCGAGTGTAATTAGTACGCTGGTGGTTTCCAAGTTTTGGAGTTGCGCAGGGGGGGCCAGGTCGTGTTGTATATCGTGTTTAATAATGACCGCGGTGCCACCCCCGCGCTCGTCTCTGTCTGTTCGGTGTGTCGTGTATCCGGGGATGTTGAATCTGTGGTTGTCTTTGAGGAGAGTTTCTGTGATAAGGGCTATATGAATATTGTTACGGGAGAGGAATTCCTTGAACTCTGTCTTTTTGCGTCTAAGTCCCCTAGCGTTCCATGTCATGATGTTTAAATAGTTTTTATAGGCCATCTTGATACTTAGATGAAACCAGGTGTCACCAGCAGCTGGAAGAAGTCTCTATACGACGCTAGTATGGAGCGGACCTCCGACAATTCCGCTTCCATCAGCAACCCGAGGATGTGCCCTGCTGTCTCCCTCAGGTCGCCGTCTTCCATGCCGGTGCTAAGTACACGCCGGTACAGTTGCCTCTGGTGGTGTAGTCGTGGGTCTTGGGTCTCTCGGGGTCGTCTCTGTTGATCTGGCCGGTCCCTCCGTGCCATGCGCGGCACTCCACGGGGCTGGCGGGGCGTCCTGGAACGTGACGGTTCCTCAGCGACCGTAGCTTGTGCCACAACCTCAGCCACACTTGGCACTGGTGGAGCCTGCTCGGGCAATACACCCCGCGCCCGGCTTCCAGCTCCCACGGCCGCGTGTCTACCAGTCCCCTGGAGGGTACGTGCCGCCGCCACATGGCGCTGGTATTCGGGGCAAGCCCGGTACCTGGCCCCGTGGCCCTGGCGCAGGCATAGCGCGCACGTTCTCAGGGGGGGCGGAACATCGCAGCCACGAGAATCGTGGTCACCGGTGCACTTGGAGCACACCCTAACCGCGGCCGAGCACCTCGCCTCTGTGTGCCTGAGCTGTTGGCACTTGCTACACTGGACCGGTATGACCGGTCGCCTGTACATCTCCACCTGCACTCGAAAGTGGAGTATACATTCGACCTGCCTTAGTCGGTCCAGGTCGTCCGCCGTCGCCAGGTCCACCAGATAGAACGGGAGAGGTGTTCTGGCCTGGTCGTAACGCCTAAGTTGCGTTACACGCAGCACTGAAAAGTGCG
Organism: Tenodera sinensis; assembly: GCA_030765045.1. Classification (NCBI taxonomy): domain Eukaryota; kingdom Metazoa; phylum Arthropoda; class Insecta; order Mantodea; family Mantidae; genus Tenodera; species Tenodera sinensis. The sequence goes on along the minus strand of CM060971.1, from coordinate 21,842,465 downwards.
CGGCACGCAACTCAGCCTTAATGGCCTCCTCCGCCCCATCATAGTAGACGTGCTTTATCACGGCACGGAAGGATTGCTGCTCGTCCTGCTGCCTCGTGAGCTGAATGTTGAGTCCCTTCTGCCGCAGAAAGGCACACATGTGTGCATAGTCCACAGGGGACGACATGCGCACCAGGAAGTCCCGCGACAGCGGGGCCCTGGTCACTGTGTAGCCTTCATTGGCATATTGGGAGTCAAACTCTTGCAGGGTCTGAAACAGCGTGACGTGGTGTTTAGACACGTAGATTGGCGCTTGCATCTTGGGTGCTTGGAGGGGGGCAGTAGGGGCAGGAACCGCAACCGGGTCTGGTCTGGAGGAGGGGCCGGCTACGGGGCTTACGGAAGGGGCCAAGGGAGCAGGTTGCTGGTTTGACTGAGGTGGTGGTGTGGAGTGGTTAGAGCCAGGAGGGGAGACGAGAGGAGGCGGGGTAGGGGGCAGAGAGGGGACTGATACGGCGGAAGAGGAGCGGGATCTAGGGAGGGGGGTATTCAGGGCAGACGGATTCGGTGTGGGAGTCCGGCCGAGCTCAGGCGTCGCGGCTGGGCCGTTTACCGCCTGAGCTGCGGCTGGGGGGATCACGGACGGTGTCACTGGGTGGGAAGTAGGGATGGGGTTAGGTGGGGGAGATTCAGGGGCTGAGGGGCCACCAACGTCCAATTGTCGCTTAGTGACCCTTCCACGGGTCGTGCGCATCTCACCAGGAGATCGCTTCACTGAGGACTTCTTGGACTTGGTCATACTGGGATGGAGAGATGGAAGTTATAGAGTGGAGAACAGTAAATAAATAAACTATATGCCCTAACAATCCCTAACTTGACCTCGGAAGAGTTTCGGAAAAGAAGAAGAAGTAAAAGCCTAGAGGGGGATCCTAACGGGGAGCTTAAAAACTAAATAGTAAAGAGGAAAATAGTTTAGTAGAAGAGAAAGAGCAGTTAGTGGGCGCTAAAAAGCCCGAAGTACAGAGGTCCTGCCCTAAGGCGCCTAGATTCCAGTCAGGTGACTGTTGGCTACAGACTTGTACTTCTACCCAGCTAAGCTGTTGGTGTGCCTGCACAGGCGGGTTCTAGCTGGCGGGAACTGATGCTGCAATCGCCGGGCGTCCGGGAGCGTGAGTGGCGGCCTGCGCACTACGCTTGCTGAACTGGAAGATCTCTCGGAATCCCTTCTTCACGCTTTTAAGTAAGCTTGGAGGGCTCTTCAAAGCAGCTGCAGACGATCTCGAAGTTCCCGATGTCTCTCGCCCCTGCTTAAGCCCATGCACAACAGCAACTACAGTGATTCCAGACCAAGTACTGACCCTCGAGAAAACACTATGGCTGGTGACAAACATAGCATTGTATATATATATATATATACATTTTTCATTCTGATGAAGGCCATGGAGGCTACAATGGCCGAAAGCTCAATGTTTTTACTTCTTTGTCTTATAAGCTTATTATGTGTATGCAGGTAGTCAATTCATTTATTTAATTTTGATGTTACTAATGATATACTTATGATATTGGGTTCTTATTCATTATTATGTTTAGTTCAACATTTCTTTAAATTCAACATTGGCTATGTCCATTTTAATCTGTGGGCATTATTTTTCTCAGACTATGGTTTTCTTCTTCTTACTAATTGTTATCACTTTGTCTCATCTCTATAAGAGAAAACTCATGTATTTATTATTATCCCATAGGAATATTATGTGTCGCCGCCTGCGGTGCCATAGTAGTAAAAGCGGGCGTTAAACACTACAACAGCAACGTTGCAATATTATTTTTCTTCTTATTTTGTCCTTGACACCCTTGTGTCAAAAACATACTCTCTTCATCGCTATAATTAATTTCCTCTTATTTTGTCCTTGACATCCTTATGCCATAAACATTTTGTTCATCGATATGATTTATTCCTTTTATGACAGTTAGAATTTTCATCTGCCTTTGTTGACAATGCTCACTTTTGGTGGTTACTATAGCCAATGACTATGATGATTTCCTTTCTTGCTGTAGCTTCTAACCTATATACATGTATTCTATAAGAAACACATTTAATCTTGTTGTTTTTCCTTATTTTCACAGTTCCTGCCTACACATTTGTTGGCAAAGACAACTAATTGGTTGTTTCTTCAAATGGCTTTAATTTGTTCTTACGGTATCTTCTGTTAACTTGCCATTTAAATTCTGTAGCTCATGTGTGGTCACCCAGCTGTTTTGTTACAATCAATGGTCCTGTGTACAGTAACTGCATTTTTCTGGATCTTTTTTCGGATGCTTTTGATATGTTGTGTCTTCTTAGGAGCACCTTTTCTCCTATTTGTGGGGACCATTTTCTGATGTATCTCTTCATTTTGTTTCTATCTTTTTCAGCTTTTTGCTGCAGTCTCCTGAATGCCAGTTGACACTTCTCCCTCTCTGTGAATTCTCTCTGGGCAGCCATCGTGGTGTCTATGTCAACTGTTAACCACTAAGGTTTTGTGTTGGTCACAAATTCAATTGGGGTGAACTTAGTCATGGTAATTTTCCTGGGTGTTGGTGGCGATTGTTGTTTCTGTGTTCTGTGCAGCATTCTATTTGACACATTTTCATTTACTTCTCATTGTCTTTGGTTGTCGTTCTATTGGTTTCTCCCCCTTAAGTGTAAACCTCTGTTATATGACATTCTTTGGCTGTTCATGTATTCTCGGCAGAACCGCATGTGATTTACTTCATGGGTATGGTTTCCTGGTCTCCCACTATCATACCTATGTGTTCGATATCTCGATTCACCCCTTGGTATCGTGTCGTGGTACTGCTATCTCATGTTTTCCATTCTCTCACCAGGATTGTGTGATTGATGTGGGAAATGGTGTGCCCCTCTTTCCCTGGCGTGGGTACTTCTATTGTTACTATCTTCCCTCTCATTTTGGTTGTTTGTGGTCGTGCTTCTACTTAAGTTCGGGTGACTGTTTCTGTGTCTTTGTTCATTGGGTCGACCATTCTGTGTTTCGAAGGCTGTCAGCAGTTCTATCATATGGGTAAAATCTACTGCCGTCGCAACCCGGTTCTCACTCTATCTGGGAAGTGTCTCGTAATACTGGTGGTTAACTCTGCCTCCAGCAGGATAGGGTTTAATAGCTTCCCTTTGTTAGCTATTTTCATAAAATAGTCAACTAGTGATAATCCCTTGGTTGGATTGTATCTTCCTGTCGCTAACTCTACCCTTGTCTGGTTCTGTTTAGCTGGGCCCCAATACCTTGACAGGAATAGATTCCTAAATGAGCTATATGATTCATGATCAGCTAGTGTTAATCTTAGCCATTCTAATGGTTTGTTTTTCAAGCTTTTCTTCACTATCATCATTCTAAGCTTGTTTGGTATCCTTTTCACTTTAAAATATTCCTCCATTTCTTTAACAAATAGTTTTGGTTCATCTCCCTTCTCCTCATCAAATGTGGGTGGTGTAATTTCATGTAGTACGCTATTGGTATAGCATGTGTTGTGTGTTGTGTTATTATGTGACTGTGAACCTATACATGGCAAGTCATCATTTTGAACATCACTTATGTATAAATCATCATTTTGCCTTTGTAGTGCATTCACATCATTTACATTAGCCAAACTTTCTTTTCCTCTGCATTTCTTCACAAATTGATTTTAAATCATTCATTTATAAATGACTGTTTTATATCATTCATGGCATCTTGTTGTGATTGTACTACATCAGCCACAGTCTAAATTTTAGGAATAACAATTTGTTCTACAGTTTCACTCAATTCCTTTCTTCACTACTTCAATTTTTCTTAATTTCTCAGTTATTTCTACTTTTGCATTTGTGACCTTACAGTCTAGATTTGTGTTACACTCTGTTATTTCATCTACCAATTTCTCCCTCTAATATAATCTTGTTTTCTTTCATCTCCATTTCTAATTTTCCTATCCCATCTCCTATGGTTTCTAAAACTTCCTTTGTTTCATTTATGTTTTTATGTACTACTTTCAAATTACTTTCATGTTTTCCTTGCATTCCTACCTTCCTAATTCTATTCTCTTTCCCAAATCTAACTCTAATTCTTTCCTATTGTGTTCTATTTTCTGCCCTAAGCTCTGTTCTACGTCCTGCCTTACTTCCTCCATTTTCTGATCTATTTCTTTTTTATTCTCTTCTAAGTCCTGCCTTACTTCCTCCATTTTCTGACCTATGCTCTGTTCCATTTTCTGACCTATGCTTTGTTCCATTTTCTGACCCATTTCTTTCATATTCTGTTCTAGTCTTTCAAACATGATCATCATTAATATTTTATCTTTCCCTATCACTGTTACTTCTTCCTCACTTTCTGTTTCTACTTGAAAACTAGGCTCATCTGCCCTTTCCCCTACTCCTGTTTCTATCTCCTTTCCTTTTTGCGACATGTTCATTTTTTTTTATTGTATTTAGCTAGGCTTAAAAGTACTACTTTCTTACCACCCCTCAACAACATGCAAAAATAAAGTAAATATTAAATAAAAATTTTTGGTCCTTTTTTCATTGATTTATTGTTTCTTACGTCGATTCCCTCGATGGTAGATTTCACGTGGCGTTCCTCTGTGATTCCCATGTTGATTTCCATTTAATAGCGTCTCCTGTCGCTTCCAGCTTCGGTGATTTGTTTAATGGCATCTTTGTTTGTTTCCCACGTTGGTGAATAGGCATCTCTTGATGTTTCGCACGTGTTCACTTTTCATTGTCTTTTATTTCAGCTTTATTCAACCCACACGTTTAGCAAGCCATTTGGTGAAATTTTTCAATAGTATGGAGGTGATGGTGATGAGCTTTTCACTCTTTCATTATCTTGGTTCGTGGTACAGGATGAAATAATGCAGGCACAGGATAAAACCTTTTCACAATATTTTATTTGCACCTTTTTGTTGAATATTACATGCGTGACACTTTAGTTAACATTCCATACACATGAACCGACTTCCTCAGTGGTTTCTTTGCACTACTTGTCATTTTAAATCACACTTTTTGCGTCTAAACCAGCAGATATCAAAAACATGTCTTTCCTCTTTAGGGGATGGGATGCCAAGCCGCTGAAATCTAGCATTTTCCATAACAACGTGTGTGTATTCATACGCATATATGTTCATTTCCTACAGCGTTCCTTATGACGTCATCTTACATGTTAAGGGGCCCTAATGACCAAGTTGTCGACGGGCCCTTAAACCCAACACACTCACTCACTCTTACATGTTAAAAGAATTAAAACAAAGTACCTGCTAGGAAATTGCCAGTATTTCTCAACGTTATTATAATAATAACAATAACACTAACAATAATAATAATAATTTTTATTGCAATTCAATATGGTGTAATACACAATTGAATTCAGTCAAAGGTAAACAAGTACATAGACAAAATAACAAAACATTAATAATATACAAAGAACTGATTAACCAAGTAGTAGAGACTATGTACAATGAACTATTAACAGATTACAAAATACATACATGACATTGACTTTTTAATTACTGAACTATTAACCTATTTAAAAATTCCTCTAGTGAATAGGACACATTATTAACTAAATAACTTTGTAAAGCAGATTTGAATTTAGTGTAGTTTTCATACCTTTTAATTTCTGCTGGCAGTCTATTGTAGAATTTTGCACCAGTGTAACTAGGCAGCTTTTCAAACTGGTTAAGTGTGTGCATTGTAATAGCCAAATCATTCTTATTGTTCATTATTATTATTCATTCGTGCACTATGGTGAGTGATCAATAGTTTCCTAAAGAGGTGCCAAAAATGTATGGACAATGACAGTGGCCAGTTTCAGCCCCCCATTCCATAAAGTTGGTAAGTAAAGCCTGTAAAAGTAGTTTTAAAAATGTTATATGGTTTTATCTGCACTTATCTATGATAGCAGCGGGCAACAATGAGCGCCGAGGATGTGAACAGGCAAAACACTGCGCAGCCAGTTCATAAGTTTTTGTTCTTCTGGTGTTAGAAGATTATCAAATTTAACTGTTGTTTGTATTTGTGTTTTCCAGTTACGTTGATCCTGGAAGTAGCAGTAACGTTTCAACCAGTGAGCTGCAGATGCAGTACCTGACACCAAGTGGCGAAGGCTGGGGAGTTACCAGTAATGTTAGCAGAGTGGAGCAGAACAGCATGGCTTCAGATAACACACCTGCGATACCATTTGCCTGTAGCATCTGTGGCAAGCTTTATGACACACAATCTGCTCTTGAAGAGCACAAACAGATTCACATAAAGACTCCATACACCTGCGATGAATGTGGTAATACATTCACCGCTTTTCATCACCTCACGCAGCACAAATCTCTGCACTGCAACAAGAATCCAATTCCCTACGCATGTGAAACTTGTGGAAAATGTTTTGCCAAACTCAGCACTCTCTTCAGACATAAACTGACGCATCTCAGTGATAAGACATTCTTCTGTGAGGTCTGTGGCAAGGAATTCTCAAACCAAGACAATCTTGACTCCCACAAGCTCAGCCACACCTTTGAGCACGATTACACATGTAAAGAGTGTGGCGAGGGCTTCACAGATCTGCGGTATTTAATGGCACATAAACAGAAGCACAAGGGTGAAAAGCCCCACAAATGTGAAGTGTGTGGAAAAGGCTTCACAACGATAAATCATCTAAAAGCCCATAAACTTATCCACACTGGGGAGATGTCGTATACATGTGACATTTGCGGAAAGTCATTTCTTTGGGCTTGTTCTTTCAATCGACACAAACTGACGCACACAGGTGAGAAACGTCACATCTGTGATGTCTGCGGCAAAGGTTTCATTGAGTCACAACATCTCAAGTCGCATAAACTGACTCACACAGGTGAAAAACCTTACGCCTGTGACGAATGTGGGAAGAGGTTCCGACGTCTAAATCATCTGCGATATCATCGGCTAACTCATTCTGGAGAGAAGCCCCATTCGTGTGACATTTGTGGCAAAAGTTTCATACAGCTGCACCAAGTGAAACTGCATAAACTTACACATACCGGAGAAAAAAGATACTCTTGTGACATTTGTGGCCGAGGTTTTATCCAACTCCATGACTTGAGATCGCACAAACTGGCACATATGGGCGTCAAGCCACACACCTGTGAGGAGTGTGGAAAGGGTTTCCTTGAGATTCATCAACTTCGTCTGCATCGTCTGACACACACAGATCTGAAACTCCATGAATGTAATATTTGTGGTAAATGTTTCCGTACAGTCAGTAATCTCAAGTCGCATCTGTTGACACACAACAGTGATAAACCCATCATCTGTGATGTCTGTGGCAAAGACTTTACTACGTTACGTAATCTTAAGTCTCACAAACTGACACACCTAGAAGTAAAACCACACATATGTGATATCTGTGGCAAAGGATTCACTCAGTCACAGAATCTTAAATCTCACAAACTGACTCACACGTCTGAGAAGGAATATGCTTGTGATACATGTGGCAAGTTCTTCCTCACAATGAAATACCTTAAGTCTCACCAACGCATACATGGAACTTTAAAACCATTTCAGTGTGAGGCTTGTGGGAAAAGTTTCACTCATAAACATTATCTTAAATCTCATGAACGAACACATGTGCGTGAGAATGGTCTTCTTGTAATGAGATTTGCTAGAAATGGGGACAACAGTGCATGAAACGTTGTTGGCAATATGTAACAAGCATGTGCAGGATTTCTGAAAGAGGGTTGCAGTCTAATCTAATCTAATCTTGATGTTCAAACAAGATGTGTAAGTAAATAATGGAAGAAATTAAATCACTATAGATGGAATATTATGAAAATTACTTTTTGGCTCAATTACCTGATTGCAGTTGCACAAATCAACAGCTACCCTAATATGGTGGTAGTATGTGCTCTGCAGGGCACAAATTGAAATCTTGGTTGGTTTGTTACCTGGAATATTTTCTGCATGGTTTCCTTTCATCCTGAGAAGCCAAAACCCTTTGTTTACCATGAACGTCTAGATTTTAAATACATTTAATAAGAGAACAATCATAACACACAAATTTGGAGAAATAAATGTCCATCTTAATTTAACTCATATGGTTACTATGCTAACCACTGGGAATCCAGCCATAATTTATTCTTTATGATAGTTTGTAAAGCAGCTTTTGGTTTTGTTCATGCCTGTACCACATGTCTGACAGCTCCATTTTGTGTAATGTGGAATTTTGGCTGTCCTGCATTGTGCATATCTTCTTGAAGTACCTGAAGAGTCATATGAGCAACACTATCGAGAGGTTTAGTCCAAGGAACATGTCTCAAAGTGGTTGACCATAATTATCTTTTTGGTATTATTTGTTGTAGATTGCAATGCACCTACAAGACAGCAACAACATTGAGCCAAAACTCCTTGAGGTTCATATCAGCCTGGACTTCTAAAATTATTTACATATCCCTACAAAATTCTATTTTTACTGAATTGCATTCAAATTCTTTTTCCTTACAAAAAGATGCGTTTGTGCTGGTGAACTTTACTTTGCTTTCGGCAACAAACTGTTTCACAATTCAAGCCACTACAAAACCCAGAACATGTGTGAAAGGTAGAACTGGAACTTAAAAATTCAATGCCACAGCTGGGATTTGAACCACAGACCTTCCACTTACCAGGCGGCTGCTCTAACCATTGAGCTACTGTGACAATCTGGCAGTTCTACCTCTCAAACATTGCCCACACACGGCTTGTGTGTTTAAAAACACTGACAGTAAGTTTGTTGGCATAAATAAATAACAGAACATGTGTTCTTACTGAAATACACATTTATTAGCTTTTTAATGACATGTACAAGTTAATAATGTATATATATTTTTTTAATATAATTTTTATATTTATATATATATTTGCCATTTCTTCAAATACACATATTTGCCATTTTTTATCTAATTACAGTATGAAAAACACAAAACAATTCTAATTTCAATACCACACTATATGTATGTGTAAGCACTTTTTACCACTTTTGATTACAAGCACATGTTGTTGTTTCTAGTGCCTTGCATCTGGCAATGAAGCCATTAGCATTCGTGCTTTCCAATACTTTTGAACTGTAGTTTCTTCTGATCTTAATGCTTCACAGGTCTTCAAGTGGTCTTCGTTCATTTCTGCTGGATCGTTACACAGGACACATATTGGTGAGGCTGAGATACCTATTCTGTAGAGATGACTTGCTAAGCAGTCGTGATTTGTCAATAGTCGGAAGGCTGCAACTGCTGTTTTCCTTGGTCTCTGGGGGATTATATCTGGATTGGAAAGTAGTGTAATCCATTTTTTATCTTTGGCATTTGTTTCTATTTCTTGTAGGTATGAATGAGAAAAATTTTTAATGATCAAGCGTTTTATTGAGGAATATGAGAAATTGAATTTAAACTTTTGTTTTATTGTTGTGCCTTTCTTTGCAAGTGAGTCTGCAGCTTCATTCCCCATGACTCCACAGTGTGCTGGAATCCATTGGAGATGAACAGTCTTATTAACTTTCTGGAGTTGTGTTAACATTTTGTAGCATTCTCTAATTTTTGTTGACTTCTTTGTAGTAATTGAGCATATTCCCTGGATTGCAGCTTTAGAATCTGAAAGAATTACTACCTTGTTAAATTTATTTAAGGGAAGATTTAATAATTGTCGGAGAGCAATGTGTATAGCCTCCATTTCTCCATCATAATTTGTTGTGTCTCTGCCAACAGAATGATAAAAGGAAAAATGTGAACACGTAACTCCAGCTCCAGTAAGGTTTTCCTTGGAGGATCCATCAGTATATATGTGCAGCCATTCTTCTGTGGGATACCTAGTATTGATTGTTTCCAGAGCTAGAAGTTTTTGTATTTCTTTTGGTGTGTCTGATTTACTTATTTCCTCTATTAATTCCAAACTGAAGGTAGGTTGCAATAATTCCAATGGATTTTCTCTTATAAGTAGATTTTCTCTGGTGTTAGGAATGTTCAATTTGGATTTAATCTGTTTTACCTTTTCTAGGAAACTACTATGAGTTTTAAGGATTGAAGGGGGGAGGTTCTCTTCTGTCCATTTAGAGCTTGGCAGTCGTAACATTTTCTCGTGTTGGAGCAATGCTTGTTCTTCTATTTTTGTTGTTATTGATGGGGTCCGTGTTAAGGCAAGCATGGCATCAATAGGTGTGGATTTAACTGCTCCAGTGATTAGGCGAAGAGCCTGATTTTGTATTTGTTCAAGTTTATTGATGTTAGCATTTGCTGCTGTTATTAAAGCTTCAGAACAGTACAACATTTGTATGTTGTGTTAAGGACTCTCCTTGAGCAGCCCCATTTAGCAGCAGCTAATCTTTTCAGGATTTGCAGTTTCTTTTCGACCTTTTCTGAGATGTTTGTTATATGTTCTTTCCAACTTAGCTTTCTGTCGAAAGTGACGCCTAAGTATTTGGCATCATCAACTGCTTTGAGTGGTTTACCATTATAATTTATGTTAATATTAACTGGTTTGTATTTTAGTGTAAATAATTCATAATTTGTTTTTTCCACATTGATAGTCATGAGGTTTTTGGAGCTCCATTTATGTACTTTGTTTAGGGCTGTTTCTATTGTCTTTAATTAATTTAGGTTTTTTTGGAGAGCCTGAAGTCCAAATGACTACATCGTCAGCAAATAAAGCAATTTTGGTTTCTAAAGTTTTTATTGTTGATGGAAGGTCATTTATATATATGGTAAAGAGTGTTGTGCTCAGAACAGCACCTTGTGGAAGTCCTCGGTGTGTTTGTTTATATTTGGAAATGTATGTATTATATTTTGTGGCACAAAATCTTTGTGAAATAAACTGAGTTATCTATTTAAGCATGTTACTTTTCACACCTATTGATTGCAACTTCTCAATTAATTTGTTTCTCCAGACTGAGTCATATGCTGATTTAAAATCAATGAATAGTGCTAAGGTATCCTCCTTTCTATTGAAAGCTTCCTTGATGTCTTGGCTTAGTAGGAGTACATTTTCACTTGTACTATGATTCTGTCTGAAGCCGGTCTGTGAACTATTAATTAAGTTGTAATATTCTAGGAACCAGTTAAGTCTAGATGCCACCATTCTTTCCATCACTTTTGCAATAACACTGGTCAAAGATATTGGCCTGAAACTTAATATTGTTTGAGGGTTTGTTTTTCTTTAAAATCGGGATGATAATGGGTTTTTTCCAGTCGGAAGGTACAGTCATTCTCCAACACGTGTTATACAGTTTAAGTAGGATTTCTTTTCCTTTCCTGCCAAGGTGTTTAATAAACTCTGGGTGGATCTTGTCAGGTCCTGGAGATTTTTTGTTCTGTAATTGTTCTATTGCTAAATCTAGTTCTGCTTCGTTAAAATCCTGAATAAAAATATCATTTTGTATACCTTTTGGCTTATTAGTTTCTCTGATAGTTTTTTGGATAGCCTTATCTTGTTTTTATACGCTTGGGGTATTCTTTGTGACTGAGCATAAAACTTGTTAAGGGATTCTGCTATTTCCCTATCTGTAGTTAAGCTTTTGTTATTATATTTTAATTGTTCAGTTGTATTTTTTGATAATTTTGTTTTATTAAGGAATTTGTATATTTTATTTCCATCTTTCCTATAGTCCATATGTTCTACAAAATTTGTGAATCTGGCCCTCTTTGCTGTAATTAATTCTTTCTTAAAAATGGCTGCTTTTCTTCTCCAGTTTTGTACATCTTCTGGACACTTGGTTCTTTCAGCTTTGACTCTTGCAATATTTCTTTCGTGTTTTAACTTAAAGATGGAGACCAAAAGTAGCTATATTTCTTTAACTTTCCTTTGGGGATATGTGTTTTGGCTGCTGTCAATAATATTTCACAAATTTTTTTATTCATTTCGTCTGTTGACTTGAACTCTGATTCTAACAGTATATTACACTTCCATTCTATCTCATTTTGGAAACTGGACCAATCTGCTTTTTTAAAATTCCAAGAAGTTTTAATTTTTGGTTTGTTACTTTTATTTATTAGACCTCTTATGGAGTTTATGGTGATTCTGTGGCCTGAACCTGGGTCTTCTATTATTTCTCTTTTTGTATTGTCAATTATGTCAGATGACACCATCAGAAGATCAGGATTTGTACCTGAACCATTATAATGAAGGTAAGTGGGTGGGTCATTTGGATTAAATATTAATTCCATTGTTGATGAGTTTAATAGGTCTTCTATGACTCTTCCTGCTGAATTTATATCTCTGTAGCTCCACCTAGGGGAGTGTGCATTAAAATCACCTATTAAAATACTTTTGGGTTCTATGGGAATAGAATTTAATCTAGTGTATTGTCTGGAGGATTGTAGATACTGTAAATTCTATAGTGGTAGTTACTTTTCCATACTTCAATTTTAACTATTTCTGATTTATCTTGTTCTTCCATTGTTTTTAGGATTTGGATAGTAGCTTTCATATTTCTTTTAATTCCTGTAAGAATACCACTTGCTATTTGACGAGCCTTTGGAAGTATATGTGTAGTGTACTGATCCATTTCAAAGTATATTTCCTGTTCATCTGATATATTGGCTTCTTGTACTGTGAAGACATCTATATCTTGGTCTCTTAATATTTTCATTAGCTCTTGTTTTTTAAGCTGGGACATGCCTCCTGCATTCCATTGTAGAATTCTTAAAGTATTGGAATTGTGATGAAATTTGCCTAAAGATGTCCCCACCCGGAGATCCGATTGGGGGACAGTTTTAACTCCGGAATGTTTATCTTTAGGACTCATATTCATGTATGTGGCTTTCATGTAACTGTTTTCTTAACGGGCACCAGTTTTACAATGTGCCAGTTACATCACCCGACTTAAACCCCCATTTTGCAAGGAGGACCACTCCTATCGTTGGTCAACGGGTCCATCGGACCTAGCCGGGAGGACTAAATAGGTGGTATTTAGAGCCACCGACCTTCCCCTCATGTGCCTCTGAGGGACGCTGTTGTGCTGTGATAGGTCAGCACAAATGTAAATGACATTTCCTCCATTTTAGATGAAACAGTTATACCGCTGTGATTCGGTCCCCAGAGCCTCATCTGTTAAAAGCAGGGTGCACCACGGGCAGGATGAGGATGGGAATTGGGTAGGAGAGGCTATAGGAGGCGCATCACTACCCCTTATTACCCCACAAGCACATATGTAGCTGCATGCTTTTAATTGCTTTTCGCTTTGTAATGTTCATTTGGATGTCCATCAACATGACCTCTACCATAACATTAGTATTCAGTAAATCATGACCTTAGACTATGCATCAAGGCTGTGAATTCACCATCCAGCGCCATATGGATTACACACTAACAAGTCAGGTACGAGAGCCTTACTCTACTTAAAAACCACTATTATCAAACAATATTTTGCAATTACTTTCCATAGTTAAAAAACTGAAGTAAGCTTCATGACTGTTAGTTTGGCAATGTAAACTTACAATTCCATAGGTTCACTTCCTGATTTGTTAATTCTTTCCAAAATACGAATGTATACTGTGCTGATCTTGAACTGTTTATTTACTCTTTTAAATATACTTAGTGGCATAATATTCACTGCTGATCTTGAATAGGGTTAGCTCTCACCTTGTCTTCAATTTTAACACTTTCGTCCAATCAATCTACTGTAAATGCACATTTTCACATGTTTTCATAAGATAACCACACTTCCCACTTGCTTTTCCTTTTGCGCTGAGAAACACATGCAAAATAACACTGATTCATTTACATACATTTTTTACATTATATGTAATTGCAAAATGATTAGGTATACCACGCTTTTTGTACTTATTCCCTCATGCAGGACACGATCTTGATCCATGTGTATTCTGACATCTTCCACTGATCAATTCTGTGTTGGTCTTCCCGGTTCTTTTGGATGTGGAGGTCTGGAATATCTCCTGGGCACAATGACAATAGTCATTAAAATACATTGGGTTTCACATCTGGCATCGAAATTATAAGACGGAAACTCTACCACAGCTGTAGACAAAACTTCTGGAACACCAATCTCCAGCAGACCACAGCAAAACAGCCAGAAGATATTTCATCTTATGGCAATAGTGGCCTTGGTTAGGGTTAAATTGTCCATCCATAACAATAAGTAGTTCCCTGTTTTATCTGTAATCTACAAACAATTTTATCACTAAGCACTTTGTCCAGAACCTCCAGTCCTTTGTTACACTCCTGTGGTCAGCAGTGATGTCAGAACATACTAGTGTTATCTTCATGAGAATTGGGAACTAAGATGAGAGTGGAACCAGGTAAGGAGACAACATTTAAAGTGGGTATAATAGCTTATTGAGGATACTTACAGTAGAGTACAAGGTAGCTCCATGATAAACCAGAGTAACTGAGGAGAGGCTAGAACACACGAAGCTGTCTCGTCAAAGTCTCTGTGATCATCTGCCCTCCCTTTTGAGCAACCCCTATTATATAGCAGAAAGTGGGCCCAAATGACCTCATCAACAGGCCGTTAAACCCTAGTGTATACTCACTTTCACTATAGCAGAAACTAGCACCATTTTGAGATGAAAGGAAGTGAGTGGTTTCCAAACGAAGTAACAAAAGATAGCTAAATGAGGATCAAGAGAAATCTGCAGCTAAAGTTCCATATGAGTGCGGTTCTCGGAACTGCAAACTGACAGAAGTGTAGCTAAGAGATACTTTTTATAAGAGGAATAGAGTAATTGCACCTGAACGATGAGATGAAGTGTAGCCAAAACTTCATTACAGCTAAAATCCAATATCACCATTTTGGTAACCTGCACTTATATGGAACTGAAACCAAGTGTGCTAGTTTGGCACTCCTTAGGTTTTAGCTTCTCTGATGTTTCGGCTATGCTTTATGTCTAGGGCCCTCAATGTTGGCATAAGGTGGCCAGCTGTAAAGATGCTCCCATGATGCATTGTGTGATGCTTGTGTGAAATTACTCACATTGCTAGTTACAACTGCACATATTTGTCCTAAAGTGTGTTTCATGTTATGTAAAGTGGAGTGTTAACTAGTGATCAATATAAGCTTTTCTCACAATTGTGCAATACAAGAGTGTTAATCTCTGTTCCAATTGATTCTGAATAATCTGATTATGTGTAGACTTCAGGGCATACAACTTAATATGGACACCTATCGCTGAAGCCTACATAGTGAGTGTGTGTTGGTAACTGCTGGACAGGATAGGGAAGGGATGAATGAGAGAGCAACACTCCCACAATTCCTTAGTGCATTTCCTCCATTAGTCAGCACAGAACACCTTGTAGGATTAGTCAGTTTTGTGAACTTTTTGCACCTTGGGTCACTTAAGTGGACGTTACAGATACATACCTGTATAAATAGCATGTGAGTGTCAATTATTGTTTGTAAAGTACACTGTTACAAGTTCTGCAATAAATGGGTGCAATATAATGCTACATGTACGCGAAAAGCGATGTGAAGTGTTTCAGCAAATAACCGACATTTTCAATCTTTTTCACAACTCGTGACCCATTATATTCCTCACCAACTTTAACTTAACCTCGTATTGTGTTTCATCTTGTCCTGTGACAATTATACAATAGTCTAAACTTTGTATCCTCAAATTCACTAGTGGTGTTTTGTTCTTGTAGTAATTTCACAAGCCCAGCACCTTCCACCATTATTTCTGAAACGTACTTTAAGCACACACATGTTTCAAATGATACTCATCCACATTTCGTACGTAATCCGCCATACTTGTGTTGTTCTTTGAGACAGCGCAACGTTTCATCTTCGTTATATTGGAAGTTATGTGATAAGGGTCACTCGTATAAAGGATAAACACAGAGCTCTTCTTTAGAAAGAGTCCCGTAGTAGTCCCAAACCAAACACAGATTTGCACTTTCACCGTGTGTTGCATTATACCTCACTTACACATATTTAGCAACGCCACAGTCAGTTCTCAACCATCGTAACCTGACCTCACAGCCTTACAGACAAAAATTCGGCACCGAAAGTCATCGGAGAAAGCCGAACCCACATTTGGTGACTTAGTATACCTGGTATGGATTTCTGTCTAACGCCTAACGCCAAGTCTAAAGCATTTCCATATATACGTACATTCATATAGCCTAATGCATTAGGAAGATAGAATTTATTCCGGTTTTGATATGCTTACTCCAAGGTGGAAGATAAATGACGCTGGTTCAAATTTGAATGCCGTCTTTAAATTAAACACAAGAGGCAATTAGAATTCCTATATCCATGCCAAGTTGCACACTGTGAACGATTTCAAGAAGTATTTCATTTTGAAATCTGAGGTTACGGATAATGATGCAGAGGTCGGCCAATGAAACAGCCTCCGGCTACCATGGCAGCACATAGGCCTAACCAAACTTTTGTAATGAATATTGCGCCAGATAAATTCACTTAATTATATCCATAAAGCAGTTGAAATGTTCTAGATTCTATATTTAATCAGAATTGATATATAAATAAGTTTAAAGTGACGAACAAATTGGTATACCTAAAAGTAAATGAGTATAGGACTCGCCAAATTTGAAAACAGATCTTCCTAACCTCTTTATTTGCAATGAACCAAAGTATTAATACTGCAACTAGAGTCAACAGTAGAATATGCGTTTAAATTTACTTTTATAAATTCCAAAAACGTAAATATATTAGTGTGATACGTTGGTCGGCTGAATTATTGATATTGTTACGCCTGCTTGATCGCTTCTCATTGCTTGATGGCGATTTCATAAAACTGTATGGTAGTTGTTAACTTTAGAAGAACGTTTAAACGTCATTTCATCAAGAATGTGAACTTGATAAGATGCATTTAAGGGATCTGCTACACCCGTATCACTATAAACCGTAAGTTAGAATGTTTTACAAACAGATTCTTTAAAGTAACATTTACAGGTTACTTGCCTGTATACTCGCAGTTAAGGTCACTCTACTTTCATAGAAAAGTAACCGCATCTGCAAGGATGCAACTTAATCCCATTTCCTAAACCAAAATTCATAGTTGGTATAACTTTTCAGGAGCTACACTGAAAGTTAAAGGTCGTTTTTCCGTCACCGTTCACTAACTTTGTCTCTAGATTTAACTTGTTCATGCAGTGTATTTATTAAGTAGATCTCTATCATTTTGAAAACGGAATTGCATTAAAAACCAGGTTCTATTATAGACATCGAGTATTGATTTGTTGCTAATTCACTCAGGTAAATAACCAACATGCTTTAGCAAAAGCAGCATGAGTGTCGGCAGACTTTTTTCCAGGGGGGGGGGGGGGGCACATGCTGGAAATTTGCAATCATATAATATTAAATCACTGTTTTATTGTCAAAATTTATATTTGTTGCAGATAACCGTATTAATTTGTGCTAAATAAAAATTGTTCTTTACATCAGAATTAAAATAATAGTTTAATAGTCAGTCACATTAAGTTCACCAACTTCCAAGGGGGGGTCGCGGCCCCCCCTTGCCCCCGTTTCGCGACGCCCATGTAAAGCAGTAATTAACTCCCTTTATTTTACAGAGAGTGTTACTACAAAACTGTGTTTTTTTGGATGCGTTATCATATATATAAAGCCATTTTTCAAATGAGTAGCTTTGTCTTATTGATAATGGATAGTATTTTAGACAGGTACTGAAACTATGACAAACCTCAATAAACAAGACTTTTTTGGATTGTCTTATATTGTAACAAAAGTAAATCATTTACCTTTCAATTAATTTTCCACAAACTACCACAATACATTTTCTTGAGTACAGGTTTTAGTGTTGTATATTTATGTTACAAACTAGTTGAACTATAAAGAGCGAAAGGATGGGAACAACATATTTAAGAACGGTCAGTCAGTGGTAGTTGACATATGACATTGTTCTCACACAAATTACAGTACATGAAAAACATTTCTATTAAATTGTTCTGATCAAATTTTTACTTTCTCTACTATGTATAGCAAAGTAGAGAAAATATTGTATTTCACCCAAAAATTTGATGTCAAGATTTCATTGGAAATATATTTTTGAGGCCCCCTGAATCCAAAAAAAAAAAAACGACATTTTTAGAAAATGCTCTGTGTGTGTCTGTCAGTCTGTGGGCAGCATAACTAAGAAATGAAAAGTCAGTTAAAAACCAAAGTTGGTATTAAAGTTCAATGTCTTTCAAAGATGAAGAAAATTGCTCCACCCTAAACTATTCTTTACATGGAACATTTTTCAAAAATTTTGATTTTCTCGAAAATGGCTAAACATTTCAATTAAAATGCCATATGTTTGAGATATTTTTATGACAAATGAAATGTATATCTCAAATTTTCTGGCCATAGCCCATGTAGTCCTATTTATTCTGGATGACTTTTGCATAACTGGTAAACTGTAAGAGATAGACCATACTCAGAGCAAAACAAAGCACATGTCTCAATGATTGAAGAAGTCAAGTGGCAAGTTTTTTTTTTTTTCCTATGCTCCATCATTATTTCCCAGTAACAATATATCTAATCCTGGAGCTTGTCTGCTTACATCATCTCTTTCATAAGAAGCAAAAACCTTACTTATTGTCTCATCACTCAGAGCATTTTGATGAGTATTTGTTGATTTAAACAAAAGATTCAAGTTGATTAATAACACTACACAACACTTACTTATAATTTATTTATGCCAACAAACTTACTGTTGGTGTTTTTAAACACACAAGCCGTGTGTGGGCAAAGTTTGAGAGGTAGAACTGGAACTTAAAAATTCAATGCCACAACTGGGATTTGAACCACAGACCTTCTGCTTACCGGGCGACTGCGCTAACCACTGAGCTGTTGTGACAAACTGCCAGAATGGCATTAAATTCTCAAACCACTTCGTATTTCTCCTGGCAAACCACAAAGGCAGTCTCACATCAGAGACAAATTACCCCAATGGTGACTTACTATTGTAAGTACTTTATATCCCAGGATTAAATAACCTTCAGATGGTAATTATTATTTATTTATGCCAACAAATCCCAGTTGTGGCATTGAATTTCTAAGTTCCAGTTCTACCTCTCAAACTTACTTATAATTTACCGGAACATGTTTTGGAGGCTGACTTTCCTCCATTATCAACCAGACAATCAACTGGTTCTCCCTGGTGTGGATGGTGAGGTCTCCTCTGGTGGTAGTTCATGCTGAAGATATCCTTTTGGGGAATGTTGAATTCTCTGTTTCCATTTTTCAATGATTTTTCCAACTGTTTGTGTTTTAAATTTCTAAAGTGTTCCTTGGATCTTATTTCTAAATTTCTTTTAGTTTTTCCTGTGTGCACTTAATTACAGTCACTGCATTCAATTTGGTATATGTGAGATTTTTTATTGGGTGGGATGACATCTTTGATGTTTGAGTTCAGTAGATTTTTAATGGCGTGGTGGTTCATTGCTAAGTGTTCTGTTCTTTGAAAACTTTTTTAATTTTTCAATGATTATGGATGGATGCTAATGGCTTCATTGCCAGATGCAAGGCACTAGAAAACAACATGATCATGGATGGAATGTGAACTTTTTGAATGTCATTTTTGTTTCTGCTGCTGTGAGTGTTGTAGTTTCTTTTAGTAACCTTTTTGTTTCTACTCGTTTTACTTTTTTGTCTACATGCTAATGGCTTCATTGCCAGATGCAAGGCACTAGAAAACAACAACTTTTTTGTCTACTAATGACTTGGGGAAGCCATTTTTTTTTTGTGCTGTTTCAATTACTTTGCAATATTCTGCTTTGTATTCTGTTGGAGCAGGGATGTTCACCAGTCTATATGTTAAGCTATTGAGGATTGCCTGTTTGTGACTTCTTGGATTGTAACTATAAGCTTTTATGTAATTGTCCGTCTGCCTTGGTTTTCTGTGAATGCTGAAGTTAATTTAGCATAAAGTTCACTGTGAAATTGGAAGATGATGAGAAACTACCATTTCTGATTTACAAATTAAAAACAAGAATAGAATTAACTTCGGCATTCATAGAAAACCAACGCAGGCAGATAATTATATAATTATTAATATATGGTTATTAAGTCAATATTAGTCTCGAACAGCTTCCTCATCATAGCCTCCATTTTGTGTAAAGATTATGACAATTATCTTTTTACATGAGCAACTGCTCTACCCAAAGAACAAGCAGCTTTCTGTGCAGGGCTTTCATTTAGCAATACATTTTGCTCCTTCTTTTGTTCTCTGTTTTTGGCCATTTGTTTTTCTTCTGATTATTTTTAACTTAACATCTTTGACATGTGCTGGAAGGTTTTTTTTAAATGCTTCTTTCTCTTCTCATTGCTTTGTTTTTCTGTCTTGTGTGCAGACAGCTTTTTATTCTTTATATCTACCTTATTTAGCTTTTGCCTTCTCCACTTCATTCTTTCTGCTAGATACTATTAATGGCATAGTAATTGCACTATGAAAGACACATAACCTCACATACACTCAAGCCAGTATTGACAACTGTTTACATTATACTCTCATTTAAAAAGTACAGTTTAATAATACTGGAGTCCAGTTTCCATTATCTATGAATAATGATTGTTGTTAGCATAAGTTATAAGGTAATTTAGGTTAGAAATTTCAATTGCAAAATTGATATGATAAATGTTTATTTAAAGTCCTATATTATATAAATTATTGTTACTCATTAATATTTATTAGCTTTTGGACAAACAAAACCTCATGTGTTAGTTATTCACCTTACATCTATGGCACTGATCAAAAACATAAATATTGTGCAAATATAAAAAGCTTTTGAAATATTACTTATAGCTATTAAACTACAGATAATATCGATGAAAACTGTACCAAAGAAATAATATACTTACCAGCAGTTGCAAAAACGACATTATGCGATCTGTTAACTACTCTCTTCTTTAAGAAGAGAAGATGGATAGTTATCCTAATCACACATAAGATGTCGCTGCAACAAACAATTGCCATGCATTCAGGATTGCACTTTTAATTTTGTTGATAAAGTCATTTCATGTTTTCTGCAAGCCAAAATGTAGAACAAAAGGAATAGAAGTAAACTTTTCTCTTATAAAACAACATATTGTTAGCATTAATTTCAGAAAATAGGAATAGAATAAAGTAAAGATACAGACACAGTTACAAATTGAAGTAAGAAAGTTGGCAACATGGAACTATGTCCTCAGAATGCAGACTGCTTGGACTTCAATAAAAAAGTAAATAACTGTAGAAAAGAAACCTGTCCTCCTCCTGAACATTTCACCAGGTGTTTGAATTTTTGTGTAACTGCAGTTTATAGTTTTGGTAACATTGGAGAAATTACTAACTTAGAACCCTTGTCTCACAGTTCCTAAATAATTGCCCTGATCTTATAAACAACAGCTAATTTTGTGCTAATCTGGACATTTGTACCTGTTGCATGCAGTCAGTTTTTCTTTCTGCAATTCTACCACATCAGGATATTCATAAATGTTTGTTTGGAGAATCCAAATCTAACTTTAAATCCTATGCTGTTCCTGAAAAGGATTGGATCTATATCTAAAATTTCTGGTCTTGATAGAAATACAGCTTGAGACTTCCTATTTTTCTAAAACACTTCATATCGCAAGTATATAGTATTAGAATAATTCACCCTCAGGATATGGCAGTTACGCTTATATGCGAATATAGTTATATGTATGTGAATAAAGCGGTAAGGCCAACTAAACTGAATATCAGTCAACACTCAATATTGCTTGCTTTGAATACGTAGAATTATATTGGTGCATTCCTTTATTGTAGAGCTTTTAGTGATTACAAGTGCAATTGACAATAATTCATCATGATAATGAGACATTATGTTCTTAAACCACTGTTTATTAACTACGAGTAACTATGCACCTATGCAGGATCCATTAAAATATGCTGGAAGCTCTGATGGTAGCATCACTTAAACAACATGATTAGAGAGTCATGTAAACAAGGAGATAGCAGATAGGGGAAACTATTTTATTACACCAGGTATGGTACCTTATCAAAATTGGAAACACATTAGTACTAAAAAGATCTGATGTGTTGCACTCACATGACTTTCTCTACTCCTGTACTAACCATTCTTACAAACTCTTATTCCTATATCTTCATGTTAGTTGAGATAAACATTTGTAAAAATTATCTTACTGGTTATTTCCTTGTAGATACAAGGGGCATATTAGAATTCAGTAAGCTTTGAGCAATAGTCAAATCTTTTAAAGCTTTGAGATCCCATTCTCTTTGCACGCTTAGCATATAAAAAAATGAACAACAATGTTCCACTTCACGACAGTTTCAAGTTTTCCAAATGACAAGGAATATCTCCGAAATGGTTCACTTTACAAAAAAAATTATTCAGACATTTTGTGTGTTTTAGCGAGATCTACATTTTTTGTACAGTAAGATTTTGTCTTACTCTTACGGTTTATGAGTTATTCAAAAGTCATCCAGAGTAAACAAGACTAATGTACCTCATAACAACTACAAAAGCTGGAGCATCAGTCTCCAAATCCTTCCTCTCAGTAGTAGGAAAACAAATGAAAAAACAAGCCCTTAACGGTGAAGCAACTGAATGTAAAATAAAAACAAATTTAAGTACTAAAAGCTTCACTTATCTTAGTAATTGCTGTAAGTTGTTGAATTAATATGCAGCTACTCATGATGTCTTCCATCACATTTTCTAAGCTCTATTTAAAACAGTTACCACAGTTCCAGATGCTCAACTATTTAATACACCTATGTGTCACCAACCTCTGAAAACAAAACAAACCCGTGAATACTGTCTGTTGGTGGTATTTCAAAATTCATAACGTGGTCCCTGTTTTTTAAAATGAAAATATTTTCCAGTAAATCCATTTGATTGTTTTAATAATTTAAGCTCTGGATTTATTTCATGATTAAATGATCTGTCACAGTTGATTTATCAATCTATTTATATTTAATGTTTCTAAAATGCTCCTTCATTCTGGTTTCCAAACGATATTTAGTTTTACTCTGTCACAATCCAAACAACTGAACTGAGAAATGCCAGATGTTTTTATAATTTGAACTTTTATCCTTTTTAGAAAAATTTAGTAAATTTTGTATACTAAATTTATTTTGATGGACCAAAGTTATTCCGTGTACCTTAAAATTTTTTATAAATATTTTATTAGTCCAATGATTGGGAGTAAACTTTTTAAAAATGCAATCATCTTTTATTTTGTTGAGGGTAGAAACTTCTTTAACAGCTTTTTGGTATTCATATTTTTCTATCTTTGTATGTATAAAATCTATATTAATACCATTAATTACTGCAGTGTTGGTAATGTGTTTATATTCTGTGTCAAATTCTTCATTATTAAGGGTTACATTTATTAACCTATAAATTAAACTACATTTGAAAACAGCAAATTTGTGTGGAAAAGGCTTAAAGCTTTTATTTTTTATGCAATTTTCTATAAATTTCAAGATTCAATTGTTGTTTTCTAATTTTTAAATCTAAGAAAAGAAGGCAGCCACTATTTTCGGTTTTCAAAGTGAATTTTATGACTTTATCTTGCAAATTTCAAAGTTTTAAAACATCATTTATCTGTTTTTCAGGGACAACAGCAAAATTGTCATCCATGTATTTGTACGATACTTTAAAAATTAAAGGGAAAGCTTTAGTAATCTGCATCTCAAAAAAGCTGATGAAATTATTAGCAAGAAATGGTGAAAGTGGACTACCCATTGCCATGCTAGGAGTTTGTTGAAAGAAATTACCATTAAAACTCAAAAAAATTTTGATCCAAAGATTTGTAAGTTTCACAAAATTGTCCATTAATTCATGTAATTCTAAAAAGTTTAACCAGTTTTTTAAAAACATCAAAAGCTTTTCTCTAGGAATTACTAAGAAAAGGGAAGCGTTTAGTCTCTATTTGCTTTTATTTTATATGAAAACAATGTTCTTCAAACTCATGGTTTCCCACAAATTCACTAAGCTTCCAGCAGGCATGCAATTGTAAAAATTAGAACACCAACAGTATTGATGCTTTATCAATCTCTTAACCTTGAGCTATTGCACCATGGGTATAATCTATTTTATTCTTGATGTTTACCCAACAATGTAATGACTGTTGCTGTTTCTTTCCTCAATGTCCTCAGTTGGTTTAGTGCATTATAAGTAACAAGGTGTTGAATATTGTTAAAAGTATATGTGCCTGCTCCTGTGATGGATACATGCTTAGTTCTGCAGCTACAAATATGCAGAGGTAAGTGTAATAAGCATTTAGATGCTTTTTATTATTTTTCTGAGCAGTGCACTCTCTAATTTCTAAATCTGGTAATGGGTTTGCATTTATTTATTATTTTCATTATTTATTTTCAGGTTAAAGGATTTATTGGGCAAAGCGATTTACAAACTACATGAGGAAAGTGATAGTGAAACTTGTGTGGATTTTACGAAGCCGGAAGAAAGTGGAGGTTTTGCATGATGATAACATTAAACTAGAAAGCCACAGTAGTGAATCTAGGCAGGAAGAAATGGATGATGATGATGATGATTGCGACAAGCTAAAGGAAGTGCAAGTATTCTGTATTGGAAGAGACAAAGTTACACATTGGTGTTAAAGTGAGTGTACTAAAATTTCCAAAACAGAGGAAAAACATTATCAAACATTTATCTAAAGCAAGTAGCAGAAGGTCTTATGAAAGAGTAGCGTACGTCTAGATTACAACTCAAATACTTACCAGCCAATCTCACAGTATTTCTTACAGTTTCACTGAACCATCAGCTTCTGCAGATCAGATCTCTGAACCTCCAACAAAGAAACAAGGGATGTGCATTTTATATTGACATTGAAGAAACTCATCCACTTCAGATAAATGCAACAGCTGCAAAAAGCACATACACAAGCATGTTATCTGTGAAAGGTGGGTAAAAGTGAACATTTCTCAAAATAATGGGACAAAATGGTGCCATCAAGAATTAAAATAATTAAAGTTGTTGGTATGCTATGTTAAGAACAGTGTTTGTAAACTGATTCATTCAGTACATTCTCCAGAACAGCCTTGTTATTACTTAAAAATATCCATGTTCTAAACTTAACAATACACACCTGGTCGTGTAACAGAAGTAAGCACGACTGCCGGTAGGTTAATATCTTGTGTATCATCAGTAACTGCGGGTTGAAACAGTTCATTCATAATTTTAAGGCAAAAATTTACCTTACCATAGTGAAAAGAGTATAATCCTAGTAAACTCTCTACAGTGAAATTTTTTTTCTGATTGAATTAATTTTGTGAATGATACATGATAACACTGGTCTACAAGAAAATTGAAATTGTTCCTATTGTTAACAATAGTCAATACTAACCAAATTGAGGTTGAAGAACAAGAATATGACAGCAGAATATGTGTATCTTTGAATCAAGAGCTAACAAAAAATTTCTGATGTCCCAAAAAATAGTGACAATGCTCAGTATGTTGTCTGGGATGGCAAACTGATAAGTTTTGAGATAGGAACCCCTGCCCGGAAATGCATGGTTTGGACGCTGTAGTGCATCAACATGTAAGGTGGGCGTACGTTCACATTTTGTCAATAAACCCCAACATTAAGTTGCCTACATTACAAACAGGCTTTGAACTGTGTATCTCCTATGTTATTGCAGAACCTATATTGGCAGTGGTCAGCCTCATGCACATGACTCAATATGTGCAATTGTCTTTGAAGATTTTCAATTGCTCCATGGACTCGGGCAGTAAGGTCCTCTGCTGACATTACAGGAGTTCTGTACACCATACTCTTTATACAACTCCATAGAAAATAGTCGAGAGGTGTCAGATCTGGCAACTGTGCTGGCCAACTTTACCAATCCATTGATTTAGGTAGGCGACATTGAAGTGATTCCACATATTTACATCAAAATGTGCTGGAGCTCAAGTTGGCCATTGCAGCAGCTGTGTACTAGTATGTGTGATACTGCTGTTAAAAATGTTACTGTACTGAAGCTACACTATGCAGTAGAATGCGCACCAAGGACTATATGGAGGAGTTTAGTGCATGCACAGGTATGTTATGCTCAGGTCGTTCATCTCTGTATACTTCAATGTTCTCCAGTGTCCAAACTGTGCACTTCCAGACAGGGGTGCACCTATCAGTTTGCCATCCTGCACAACATACTAAGCATTGTCGCTGTTTTTTTGGAACACCTGTGTGTGTGGGTGTGTGTGCACGCGTGCATGTGTGTGTGTGTGTGTATGTTACTTTGAGTTTTACAGTACTGCTTCAGTTGTTTTTGGAAATTTCTTTTAATTATAATTTTTGCAGAGTGGTATGGTAAGGTTTTTGATTTGGTTTTTAAAAGATATTTGTTCCGTTTTTGGCAAGGAGATCTGCAACTTAATTCCCATATATCTCACAATGAGAAGGCATCATTGGAGCTGGATATTTTTATTGTTTGGTTAATATTTGTATTACCTATTTTATTTCTAACACATTAGGAGAAGAGGGAGAATTATTTGATGCAGTACCTTGAATAGTTGAAGTTGAATCACTTAAAATAACAGCGTTGTGAAAAGAATTTATTCTGTACACAAGAAGTGTTAGTGATACCTGTATAGCCTGGATTTCTCCATCAAAATAGGTTGAGTTTTTCCCCACAGCTAAATAATTTTTAGTAGATTCCAGCTCCTGCTTCATCTTCATTATCCAATTTGGAACCAGCATTGTAGGTATGTAGCTATAGTGGTTCAGGATATAAACTGTGAATTGATTCTAGAGGAATTTGTTTTAATTTGGAGGGGGTCCTACTTTTAAGTACATTTTCCTCATTCGTTTATTTCACATCAAAATGAATAGGAACAAACTATTTTAACTCAAGATAGATTTTGAGTGTATACCAGTGCAATTAGCACCAGACAGTTTTCTATATAAACCAGATCTCCCCTCAAAATCATTTTACAACTTTGCAGTTAATATGTACTGAATTTCAAAATGTCTATGACAGAAGCTTATTAATTCAATGAATGCCTCAGTTCTTGGCAGGGTGCTCTATGTGTCTCTTTTGAGTGGGGGTGACCTCATTTAACAACCCTTATTTTATAAGTCACTGTACTAGGTACTGAACCCTTGAATATTCATCCACAATCACATTAACTAAATGCCTACTATTTACAATTTGTCACCTATCACTAATGATTTTCAATAACTCTCTGGTTTACTCAGTCTTAGCCTGAAAACATGTCAAAGCAGCCATTGTACTTTCATGAAGGACATGACATACTTGACCATATTTACTTTTTGTCACTTCATAATATTTGGGTTAATTGTGTAGCTGCTTTAATCTGCCAGGGCTGCTATCTACTTTGTACTAATTTCTCAGATTAACAAACTTAGTCTCAAACATTTTACTAGGTTCAAGATCAAAAGTGGGAAACAAAGGTTTTGTCACTATCACATACACTTAGCCAGTTATTTCTCACATTCTTAAAAAATGATAGCACAAAAAAGGAGCAACACTCTTCGAAAGAATACCACCAGTGGTTTAGAAATTTAAGTTGAGTGTGCTATCTGTTTCTGCACTGAGTTTAAGATATAAACTTCTGTTTACAGAATTGTAATCTCAAATTATTGTATTAAGTTACGAAAATATCAAGTGTAATGCAGACTTAGTTCTCTCATACAGTTTCTGGCCAGAAATCTTCTTGACCGGAGTTACATTTCTTAGAGTTTCATGTGCATTCGAGTTATAAAAGAAAATAGGGTATTACACGTTAGCCTTGGGAAAGGAAGAAGAAGGAAGAAAGAAAGAGAGAGAGAGACAGAAAGAAAGAAATAAAGAAGTGATGGTAACTGAAAAGGGCCAATGTCTTAGAAACAGCCTGCAGAAAGTAAATTGTAGTCGTTCAATCATATAGAACATGCAAATACTGATGGTTAATATCACAGCGGTCGTTATGCCTATAGCACAGGCAACCCCAAGCGCCTCGAACCTCCGAGTTAGTACACAGGAGCTGCACTCCAACATGAGAAGAAGACGCCAGAAGAAGCAATCACCGGCTGCCGATGAAGCGATCAGTTCAAAAGCTGAAATGGCAACCGTCAACATCGCAGCACCTGAAGCTTGCAGCCCGGCCTCTGCGCCATTTACTTCGCAGCTGGAAGACTATACCAATCCCAACCGAAAACGCAATGTCATCCACCGCAGTCTCTTCTTCTGATGTACGGATATGCAACTGCCAACGTAGATGCTCCAACACTACGTAAAGCAAAGCTGGCCTTTAGTCGAAGGTAACAAGGATCCGCACCCGGAAAGGTCAACTCCTCTTGTGCGGCTTATCTTTAGGGACAAGTGACATTACGACGCCACTCTTACCTAGAGCCCAGCCGGACATCCTGGACACCGCCCTGCCGCCACAGCTGTCTTTACGGCACACCGCAGTGTGGTGTACTTCACCACCCAGGTGCCACTACTGTGGTGCACCGAACAAGACATCTACTCGTACCTGCCAGCAGCATTACCACAAATGACAATGCCGCTTCTGTGCAACCTGCTGAAGGTATTACCACTTCACCGGGCGAGCTTGCTGCCCGATACGTCCACGCCGTCACGACTCACCGTCGCAGCCAAGGGCCATGGTGGACACGTGCCAGCAGCAGATTCCCCTGCTGCAGGTTAGCGTAAACCCAACTACCAGGATGCGCCATCAACTGCAGGTGCCATGCAAACCACACCTGAGCCTGTGATCCTAGAGAAGCTGGAGGATGCATAAACTGAGATAGTTAAGCTCTCCGCTGTGCTCGAGGAGGCAGTATGTCAACTCAGCCACGATATTGCTATACACTACAGTGGACATCGGAAACTTCACTAATCTTTCATCCGATTCCCTTCAAATCCTCACCACGTATTCCTAAGGGCGTAATCAGGGCTTCGGTCATGATTGTGTCCTAGCAAACTTCATTCATCTGGCTTTGGTCTCCTGTGGCCGGCCAATATACCCGTACCACCAATCCGCAGGTGCAGTATTGTTTGTACTTGTTTTGCAGTGTTTAACGCCCGCTTTTACTACATACAGCACCGCCGGTGGTGACACTTGTGATACATGGAATGAAGATGGAACACCGGTGGAATGAGATGGCGGGGGAAACCGGAGAACCCGGAGGAAACCCGCCCCTGCGCCGCTTCGTCCACCACAAGTCCTACATGCGGTCGCCTGGGATCGAACGTGGGCCACTTTGGTGAGAAGTGAATGATCTAACCACTCGGCCACCGCGTGGCCGCAAGTGGAATAGCGGTACTGCTTCACTTTCACCCTGAATCCTTCTTTCCCTTCTACCTCTATAGTCTATACACTTTATTTCCGATGGAGGCTTTTTAATGGGTAGTGCCTTCGGGCGAAGCTCACACGCCATCCAGTACAGTCGGAGTAAGTCCATAAAAGGATCTTTTTGTCCAGTTGGGAAAAAACTCAATGCACCGTGATGTCACACTCTAGCTCGATTCCCGGACGGCTGGAAGTGAACAGAAACGAAGGTCAGCACAGGTGGAAGTAAAGGCAGTGGCGGCACAATTGTATGATTTGCAATATCAGAAGGTTTGCAATTTTAGTGACAGGTTGACTGTATACAACGTGAAATAGGAATAATGTTTCATATTACATTCAACTGGATGTTGAATAGAGCAAATGAACATTCAATTTCGCAGCTTTTCTGCCACTTATATACCGGCACTACATTAAATACTTACAGTTGTATTCAATCGTGATTCACAGGTCGAGCGTTTTTTACCCCTTTTCCTCTGATTACACGTGCAATATTCGGAATAATTGCCTTTGTTGTACAATGCCAAAGACTTAATTTTGAATTGTCAGGTAATAGGCTTTTATGACCATGTTTACAGCCTTCATTAACAGAAGAAGGGGGGAAAACTACTCACACAGATAAGTAGACCCAAACGTGCTTAATATGTGAACAGGGTGATAGTGTAGTCGTGAAAATTTGAACGTAGGAAATTTTAAGTAAAAATCAGTGAAGCTTCTTTTGCGAAGAAGGGAATTTATTTTCCAATCTTAATGCAGGTCACTAAGTTCCAATTGTCTTCAGTGTGTCTTTGAGCTTCTCTGCCATCATGTTACGTTCCACTCCTTTATAAACATAGTACTCATCGTATGAGTAGTTTAGTGTATATTTTTAATTGTTTGAAAAACCTTGCCACACCCTAAACATTTCGCTGTACCACGTCTATAAACAGATACCGTTCTTTCAAACCAGAGAGAGAGAGAGAGAAGTATATGGGAATCGTGGTCGAGGGATAGATGAAGTAGCCACACTTTGAGAAGTTGGCATTTCTGTAATTCACAAGCCGATATCACATAAGTATTAG
This sequence comes from Tenodera sinensis, assembly GCA_030765045.1. Taxonomy (NCBI): domain Eukaryota; kingdom Metazoa; phylum Arthropoda; class Insecta; order Mantodea; family Mantidae; genus Tenodera; species Tenodera sinensis. The sequence continues at coordinate 21,812,195 of CM060971.1, read as the reverse complement.
TTACCGGTCCGTGACTGCTGCACTATAATAGAAAAACGGCGATAACACTACATCGCCCCCACTTGCTAGCACAGAACACGTTTACCCTGCCCGCTGCCCGTTTTTCCTAGAGTTAAGGCTGCGTGCTATAGCATATTCGGCGTGAACAGATCTAGGCCACATGTAAAAAGAGTGCTAAGAGGATAAAGTGGGCCGAGGCATGCGAGGTTTACAACATAGAGAAGCCCACAAGCGTTCTCCGATCTCTTCCCAATGTGCCGTGCATGCAGGATCTCGACGCAAGATACCCACTTTGATTTCAGTCGGTGGCGTGATTGCTGCGTGGTAATTTCCTCTCGTGCGGTCGCATTCAGTTTATCATCATCCAGATTATTACGATCCGTATATCAATTTTAGGTTGCGCATCAAAGTTTCATAAATTTGCTGACTATTCGACGTCGCAGGACTAAAAGAGTCCCAGAAAATGAATACGTAGGGTCCAAATTAAACTTTAAGGCAAGATACAAAAGGGGGTCTCCGCGATATAGCCAAGATCGAGAGCAGCTCCCCCGAGTTGATCTGGAGAAGGGTAAAGCGCCACGGTAACCATCCGTTTAGAACGGATTCAGCGGTGCCTCTCATAGCCTCTGTGTTTTACCACGTATGTGTCTGTTTTTAAAATTATTTTATTACTTTCTCTACTACGTATAGTAGAGGAAGTATTGTATCCTACCCAAAAACTCGAAATCGAGATTTCACCGGAAATATGTTTTGAGACCCCCTAAATAAAAAAAAAAGAGGTATTTTTAGAAAAGGATCCACGTGTGTGTTTGTATCAGTCTGTGGACAGCATAACTCAGAAACGCAAAGTCGGTTTAAAACTAAAGTTGGTATTTAAGGTTAAAGTCTTCAAGGATGCGACATGAAGATTTTGAAGAAAATTTCTCCACTCTAAACTACCCTTTACATGGAAAATTTTTATTTTCTTGGAAACGGCTCTGACGATTTTTATTAAAATGAGATATTTTCATGACAAATGAAACGTATATCTTGTATTTTCTGACTATAGCCCATGTAGTCATATTTATTCTGGATGACATCTGCATAACTGGTAAACCATAAGGGATAGACCAAATCTTACTGTACAGAAAATGTAGATCTTGCTAAAATACACAGTATATGTCTAAATCAATTTTTTGTACAGTGAACCATTTCGAAGATATGCCTTGTTATTTGTGTGAGTTCTGGAAAACATACTTCTGCCAAATGGAACATCGTTATTCATTTTCTATATGACCGTTCTATTAACCGTGCAAAGAGAACGGAATTTGAAAGCTTTAAAAGATTTGGCTGTTGCTCAAAATCTACCGTATTTCCATATTCTCCTTATACCTACAAAAAGTTAGACAAGATAATTTTTGCAAATGTTTATCTCAACTAACACGTAGAAGATATAGGAATAAGAGTTTGTAAGAATGGTTAGTACAAGAGTAGAGAAAGTCGTGCGAGTGCAACACGTTAGATTCTTTATTAACGTCCTCTAACGTAGTGTCATATCGTACGGTGCTAGTGATGATAGCGGTGATTGGAAGCGGTGACTTGAGGCGTCGGCAATGGCGAATGTCCGTCAATGCGGACAAGAGTCACGCCATCTTTCTAACAAGGCGCCACACCCCTTCAGACTACCCCATATACCCAACGGATTGAGTGGAAAAACTCTACCTGCCTAGGTATTACGCTGGACAAGGTCTAACTTTGCGCGAGCACATCAGAGACCTCTTCTCGCGGACAGAGGGGGCAGTTGCCTCACTGTGCCGCATGCTGAGGTCTGAGATGTCCGTTCGCCTAAAGCTACACCTTTTTCGAGTCCTCATTATCCCCTTTGTTTTAGCCTGCGAAATCTGGGGCATGACCACAGAACACAAGACCTCGGTCTATCTTTTCTGTTCCCCTCCCTGTTCTCGTGAGACTACTTCATGAAGAGTCATCTCTTCCATACATGGAGGATGAAACTAGGCGTCTCACAGCAAAATTCTACGCCAAATTACCAACACACCAAAGCGCCGTGATTAGGTCTCTTGAGGTTTATGACTCCAGAATACGCCGCTTCAAGTGATATAAGGTTCCCCGCATGGCTTGCAGGTACACGAGATAACACTGGGGCAATCCCATGAACAGCTAAAGCTGAGCTCCTCACTAATCCCACTCAAAGATTTTGCCCGTCATCTAAATTAAACATTTAAAATGTTTTCACATCCGCCAGGGTGCAGAAACTGCTGCATCCTAAAAGGCACTTGTGGAGGAGCAAGAGCTTCCTTCTTAAACCCTAATCATCCTAAGCTAAAACAAGCCAATCCAAACAACCTACCCTGTAAATTCCTATCCGCGGTTAAAGCCTATTGAGGGTGGGGAATCAGTAAAAATCTTCAGGCTGAAGGTCAACCTGCCAGCAGCACAGAGCCCAAAACTGCGTCATTGGGGCCAAATGAAGACTGTACGGCAGATGAACCATAAATTCGACTTTTTTAGTGTTCAAATTGTCGGTTGTTGGACCAGATATGTGAGCGCTCACATTGTATTGATGAACAATCCGACGGTGCTTTTACCGAAGACTTCCGGCAAGCAAATAATGATATACTATTAGAATGGATTATTTTACGTTTCTCTAAAGGCACTGACCAAGTTTTCCGGAAAAAAACAGAACAGATGACCACGTGTTTCGAAGATCTTCGAACGCGACTTTTGTTTGATCTGGTTCATCTTGGAATACTCATACAGTCGACTGCTGGCTCATGCGCATAGATCGATGATTCGTCAGCTTTAGTACTCTTATATATGTGCTCTGAAGCGCTGCCTTTGTAGTTCATGAGCATTTGTGTGGAGCAATGGAGACAATTATCTTTTTGAGATTGAGTCAAATTACGTGGGAGCCAAGAAGCGCAAACTTTTTTTCCTTTTTTCCCTTTTTTTCCCCACGGGGATAAAAGTTAATGCAATGTTTTTATAAGGCTAGTAGAACTAAATCCCAGGGTTGCCTGTCGGTCTGTGTGGCTCAGTTGATCAGACGCTGGCCTACTGATCCCAAGGTGCACACCGATGGTTAAGTGTTCCGGCACACCGGCAACGCTGATCTGATCCTGTGCAACTGACAGCGTCGTTAAACAACAAAATTTATTTCTAGGGTTAACTGTCTCACAGTATGTCAAATGACGATCTTGCTTTATCAGTTTTTGCCCAGCATCACTGTTTTCTGGCACAAGACATTCACGAATTTCGTCACTGAGCGAACGGCGGCCACTATTGAACTCGTTATGCCAGCGTTTCAGAGTGGCAAAAGATGGAGTTTCATCGTCAAATGTCGATGTAAGTGGATCGATGCACTTTTGTCTTGATAATCCACATCAAAGGCCGTACATTCTCACGGGTTAATTTCATTTTTTCGCAGACACAATTTTCAAGTCACTGTAAGCAAGCCCTTATGACAAAATATCTGAAGTGGATTATGGTAAAAGCATATAATAATAATAATAATAATAATAATAATAATAATAATAATAATAATAATAATAATAATAATAATAATAATAATAATAATAATAATAATAATAATAATAATAATAATAATAATAATAATAATAATAATAATAATAATAATAATAATAATAATAATAATAATAATAATAATAATAATAATAATAATAATAATAATAATAATAATAATAATAATAATAATAATAATAATAATAATAATAATAATAATAATAATAATAATAATAATAATAATAATAATAATAATAATAATAATAATAATAATAATAATAATAATAATAATAATAATAATAATAATAATAATAATAATAATAATAATAATAATAATAATAATAATAATAATAATAATAATAATAATAATAATAATAATAATAATAATAATAATAATAATAATAATAATAATAATAATAATAATAATAATAATAATAATAATAATAATAATAATAATAATAATAATAATAATAATAATAATAATAATAATAATAATAATAATAATAATAATAATAATAATAATAATAATAATAATAATAATAATAATAATAATAATAATAATAATAATAATAATAATAATAATAATAATAATAATAATAATAATAATAATAATAATAATAATAATAATAATAATAATAATAATAATAATAATAATAATAATAATAATAATAATAATAATAATAATAATAATAATAATAATAATAATAATAATAATAATAATAATAATAATAATAATAATAATAATAATAATAATAATAATAATAATAATAATAATAATAATAATAATAATAATAATAATAATAATAATAATAATAATAATAATAATAATAATAATAATAATAATAATAATAATAATAATAATAATAATAATAATAATAATAATAATAATAATAATAATAATAATAATAATAATAATAATAATAATAATAATAATAATAATAATAATAATAATAATAATAATAATAATAATAATAATAATAATAATAATAATAATAATAATAATAATAATAATAATAATAATAATAATAATAATAATACTAATAATACTAATAATACTAATAATACTAATAATACTAATAATACTAATAATACTAATAATACTAATAATACTAATAATACTAATAATACTAATAATACTAATAATACTAATAATACTAATAATACTAATAATACTAATAATACTAATAATACTAATAATACTAATAATACTAATAATACTAATAATACTAATAATACTAATAATACTAATACTAATACTAATACTAATACTAATACTAATACTAATACTAATACTAATACTAATACTAATACTAATACTAATACTAATAGTAATAGTAATAGTAATAGTAATAGTAATAGTAATAGTAATAGTAATAGTAATAGTAATACTAATAGTAATACTAATAGTAATACTAATAGTAATACTAATAGTAATACTAATAGTAATACTAATACTAATAGTAATAGTAATAGTAATAGTAATAGTAATAGTAATAGTAATAGTAATACTAATAGTAATACTAATAGTAATACTAATAGTAATATTAATAGTAATACTAATAATAATACTAATAATACTACTAATAATAATAATAGTAATACTAATAATAATACTAATAATACTAATAATAATACTAATAATACTAATAATAATACTAATAATACTAATAGTAATACTAATAATAATACTAATAATAATACTAACAATACTACTAATAATAATACTAATAATACTAATAGTAATACTAATAATACTAATAATAATACTAATAATAATACTAATAATACTAATAGTAATACTAATAGTAATACTAATAGTAATACTAATAATAATACTAATAATAATACTAATGGTAATAATAATAGTTATAATAATAATAGTTATAATAATAATAGTAATAATAATAATAGTAATAATAATAATAGTTATAATAATAATAGTAATAATAAAAAAAGTGATAACAATGTGATACGATAGCAGGAGTGGAAAATGAAGATGCTGCAAGTGAAGTTTGTTTGTACTCTTAGTGTTGCAGCAGTAGTTATCTTCCAACTCAAGTAGCCAACATGCGGTAGTCGTTACTATTCCAAATCTGCCACTCCACCAGCTTGCTCGGTCAGTCTTTTGGCAATTAGACTAGCAGGTGCCTATCAGATACAGAGAATACGCTAGGAAAGGATTTGACTTTCTCCCATAAATCATTTTTTTTATTTACTTCGATAACATGTTATCAATTATCCTTTTTTACAATAACTGGCCTTCTTCAATAGAATAAGGTAAAAAACTCTCGATCCTTTACTGCATCTATTCCTTGACTATATTTATCCTCCTTCCCTATAAATTATTCCTGTTGTTATCTGTTGTTAGGTGAACAATTTTGTAACAGTATGGGTTCATCATTTGTTTGAACCACAGAAGCTGTAATATTCGGACATTGCCATGCTGTTTATTCATAGCATACTAAATATAACGGAGAGCTGTTTTACCTTACTTATATAATTTAACATCAATTCTTAACTAACAATTCATAAATTATCATATAATAAAATTAAATGTAACAAAAAAATGGTGAATTTGGGGTGTGACCTAACATTACTGCCAAAGTGTCTATTGTCACAGACTACACAGGCTAGCTCAACTGCCTCTCACCATACATCTCGCTGAGAGGCACAACACACCACTGGCCTCTCTTACGCCGTGGAGTTCTGCAAATGTTTTAATGCACGAAGGGTTATCTTCTTATGGCGGGGCCGGCTCCAGTGGGCCTCCTGCTATATATATTTACATTAAAAGACTTCCAAAATGTCTTACTTTGGCTTGTTTGCATCTGTTTTAATTTGAGAGGAGGTATCGTCCTATCAAGCTTCTTTACTTCACACTTCTCTTCCAAGCTTAAAGCTGAGAAATCTGTTTCTAAGATATATTGAATACTGTTCATTCTTCTTGGAAAATAAACTCTTAAGAACAGGTGAATAGCATATAAACACTAAAGCACAAGTAAGTAACTGAATACACTATAGTACTGCTATAGGATTGTGGAGACACTCACTCCAGTATTACAAGGAAAACACAGTGTATTTGTGGCTACTTTTAGTTTGGGTCAGTTTGTGCGTTTCTGCCAGAGTCCGACTCAGAGTTGGAGCTGGTACTTCCACCAGCACAAATGCATGTATTCCTGGCAACCTCCCCTCTTGCCTCTCCCTGCCAAAAGAGACCTATAAGCGTACACATGGAGGTTCACAAGAGAAAGTGAACCTCAGCAATGCCTTAGCAAGCTTTGGCATGCTTGTGTTCTATCTCAACAACCTAAGTTTTTCATACTTTGAAAATGCAGGTAAAATTATCTAACATGAAAAAGAAACAGAGAATGATGTTTAAGTATATACACTTATAATTTTCATAATCAACCTTTTTCCGGGAATTCACTGAACACATAGGAGGCATAGGAGGCTGTGTATATATTTCTTCTACCCATGTGTATGTGACTGAACTGCTCCTAAACAGCTAGACTGATTGTTATGAAATGTTATGTGTGTGATTAAGCTGATTCAACAATGGTTTAGATTCCCACTTTGATCCCATAGAAAATGTTTTATCTTCTTTAAATTATCTTTATATGGGTCAATCCACGTCAAATCGAACACCCGTAAAACACGACTTTTTTGTAGGAGGTTCAAGATTTTTTTATGAATAATAGGCATCAAATAAGGAGACTCGTATTTTTTTATTTCCGTATTTTTAAATTACTTGCTTAGTTATGGCTGTTAGAAATTAAGCAATTTCTGCGTGCACCGTAATATAAAATCACTTGTTACTCTAAGTTCATATAGAGTTGAGAGTTGGGGTTTCGCGCACTGGAAAGGTTAAATATAACACTTTTAACAACTTTCAATCAATCATTATTACACATAAATTTTGGACTGTTTTTTTTTATGGTATATTTTGTAAAACCAAAAATAGAATTTAAATCGATGCGTTAAAAATCTAAAAAATACACACGCATTCCCTGACATTTTATCTATAAAATAAGATGTTGAAAACTATGGAGCTTGCATTAGTGCATTTGCTACAATTTTTTTTCTGGAGGCCTGCAAGTGCTCACAGACGAGTTACAAGCCAGGTGACTGCAGACAGCCTGCGAATTGCCGCGTCAGCTATGCTAGTCAGATAACTTCTTCTTACTAAGGCAGTACAGTCCATGCAGAAAAATGTCTCCAGGATGTACCTTCTTTCTGATACTCCTGTGGCATCTGTTACATGCTTTTGAACTTTTGAATTTTTTTGAAAATATCTTCTGATGTAAACAGTTCTTTGCTTTTAGCTTCTTCCTTCATGTACGTCCATACATTTGAAATAATTTCTCTACTCTGACTGTAATGTTTTGGTCCCTAATTTAGAACTTACAGGTGGCATAATTGATTTACGCTATGATCAATGTCTCACAAATTCACTATATTCACTCTTTATTGCAAAGGTCTATGTTTTCAACTGCACGCTACACTAAAAAGCACCTTTGAATTAGCAAGACATGCAGACATCACTACCTTCCCACTCCCTCCCCATGTGCATGGTTTCATTCGCAGAATTATACAATATGAGCTGATGAAACAACAAAAGCTATGGATTCGCCAACAGGGCTTCCAGTCAAGGTCAGGGGCCAAGAACGATGGGTCCAGCTGTGCTCTAAAATTACACTCCTTCATTCCTTTGTCAAAAACTGAAGCTTTAGTGAAACAATTTTCTTTCAAAGAAGGAGGTAAAGCTGTGTGTTGTATGGAAACATTAGTTTAAAATGCATATTTTAAAAGCATTTTGAAGATGCTAATAGTGTACATGTAATAGTGTCAGCTAGAAGTGTTCTCCTTACTGTACTTTGTAACGTTCATGGAACCTCAAGCAGTGGACAGTTGCCACAATGGAAGGTGGCAATTGTGTGAGGTTACTGTAGCCGCCACCGCTGCCGTCACTGCTGCCTCGCGACTCCGCTGCACTGATTTGCAAAGTTAATTACAATTGAACTATTAGAGACTCCATTCTGATTTTTTCTGAGAATATTGAATAAACTTCATTGTATTTTTAGTTTTTTTTCTCCAGATTTTTAAATAGTCGAGTTTATGTTATTATCTAACTTTAAAACTTTAATCGTATAAAATATAATATTAATAATAATTAATAAAATGTTCTAATAAATACCTCACGAAATACTGCAATTTATCTTTAATTTGAGCCAAAGACCAAGTAATTTGCTTCATTACAATCGGAGGTATGATTGATCAAAGAGTGAGGAGCGCGCGATTTTTGGGATGTTTCAAAAATTAATATCTACCCAATAAATTTTTTTATACAAAACGAAGAAACAGGGTCAAATATACTTTGTTACAAAACACCAAAAAAATTTCAACAAAATCTGAGAGATGAAGGTCATTTTTTGCCATATTTTGTTAGATTTGACGTGGAATGACTCATATATAAATTTCTTCTGCCTGTGTGTATGTGACTGAACTGTTCCTAAATGGCTGGACCAATTTTTATAAACTTTTACGTGCATTATAAACATGATTTCAGAATGGTTTAGATTCACAATTTGACCTGGTAGAACACGTTTTTTTAATTTATTTGGTCATCTTTTTATAGTTTAGGTTCACAATTTGATCCAATACACACAATTATTATTTTATTTATTCTATTTATTAATTAATTAATTTATTTATTTACTTATGTGTTGTTGATCTTTGGATGGTTTAAGTTCACAATAGGATGCAGTAGACAGTACTGCAATTGTATCTTAGAATTATTTTTTTCAAATTTTACATGATGTTTCATGAATTTTGATGAAGTATACATGTGCTTTCAGTAACAATCAGCTTTACCTACAAATTTAAATTGTCAGTTCTTATTTGATTCTATGTACCTTATGAAGTATTGAATGGCTCATTGATTTGTCATACTAATTGTCATATTAATGAAATTTCATCCACATTCCTGCTGATAAGTTACTGTGTTGTGCATTTACGCCGTGTCTTTGTGGAGAGGAGGAAATATTGGTCAACATACAACAGTCTATAACCATCAGTTAAATAGAATGGCATAAGATTAACTGACGGATGATGTAAATGTATGCCAATTATACGATTCACGTTCAAGGGTTGGCAAATCATCAAGTTTGTTTGTTTTACCCATCAGAGAGTAACTAAAAATTTTGTTTATGAAATCGCATTAATATAAAAGAAGGAATTATTCCTGTTAATATTAAGATTAAAAATATATTTCAATATGTCCTTTTGTGCATTAAAAAATGTACCTGTCATGAAAATTATTTTAGTTTTTTCTTTCTTGCTATTATTTAAGGCAGTTTTAAGTTTGTACTCAACACATTTAGGTTTATAGTATAAAGATACAATTGCACACAATTGATAGATTGAGTTGCAATAACTGTATGCGTGGTGGTGTCAAGTATTTTAAAAATTTTATAATTTTTGGATTTACAATGTTTGAACAGGACGTCTGTTGGTCTGCTAGTGTCAATATATGTTTGCTGTTTAGTGAATTAATCAATAGCTAAGTGATATCTATTATTGTTTTTTGCAGCCATAATGTTGCTTCTCTGGATGCAGGAAGAACTTCGTAAGCTTCCATTACTACCTGGTGGAGTCAACTTATATTAGACACAAAAATGGTGTGACAGTGTCCACTAATACCAGCACATTACGCGAACCATAAGGTATTCTATTCAACCCAAATGTTGGTGAGATTTCACTAGAAATAAGTTTTGGAACCTCTGAAAACGAAACAAAAAAAGAAAAACATTTTTAGGAAAACATTGTGAAAGGGAGAGAGACAGAGAGAGAGAGAGTGAGGGAAAGAGATAAAGTGAGAGGAGGCATAGAGAGAAAGAGATAGAGAGCACACATAAAGGTTTGTTCCATCAAGCAGGTTTGAACACGTTCTGAACGCCTTCCAAAGTAATACAAAAATTTTCTTACACGCATGCGCAATCAAACACGCTCTCAGAACTAGTTCGGAAGTTTGTAAGGTTGGAACATTACTTGAACCATTACGAATCTGTGATTCTGAATAACCTGAGCACACGTTGTAGGCTATATGAGGTTTGTTCCAACACGATCCAGAATCAGTTCTATTTTCTGAGTATGTGCAGTAGGTAAGCAGTGTTCCAACATGACAGAAAATCCCACAGACCTGGGTCTGAATTTCCAACTTGCTGTTACAGCATTTTGGGAACTAGTAAAATCGGTTCTTGGTCAAAAGCAGGAGCTGCAAATTCTGGACAGTGCAAATCATAAAGACTATAGCCTACTAGGTGTGCGCAGTTATTCAGTGTAGGAGATTAATGATAGTTCAAGCAATGTTCCAACGAGTAGCTCTGTTCCAACAAACAGTTCTGAACACATTCTGAACTAATACCAACATTTTCTTATGCACATGTACAATCGAGCACACTCTCAGGACTAGTTTAGAATTTTTGTCATGTTGCAGTCCTACTTAGCTAGTGCGTATGCCAGAACTGATTTTGGATTGTGTTGGAACAAACCTATGGTATAGGTCATGAGGCAAGACAAGAGCAATTCCCTTAGCTGCACAGTGGCAACTCTTCACCTGTAAGGCTGATGGTGGGGGAAGTTGCACAATCATGTATGCACAGAAGTAATAAAGTTTCTGTCCATGAAGGAGTGAAGTTCACTAGCATAGCTTTAGTGCATATTGCTAATGACATTATATATGTATAAAATTAGCATTATAGTAAACAAAGTGATTTGGGTGTAATTATGGCCATGTGTCAGCAATTACTTTCATGTGAACTGCAGCAATTGTTTCAGCTGCATGCTGTTGTGGTAGTGCCTCTTTTCTATTGAAGTTATTTGCATGTTTAAAAATTTCCATAGCCTCACGGTACATCCTGGCATGGAAATGTGCTGTGTCGAGAGCTGTGGTTTCATTGAACCTGATGTCATGGCTCCTTAATAAAGCATGGTCGACTACTGCTGATTTTTCCGTATGTTCCAAGTGGCAATTACTCTTGTGTTTATATTGTGTTTCCAATGTAGACTTGACCACAACTAGCATGGCATGCAGTAGTCTCCTTGTGCTGATTGCGGGTCTCATTTGTCCTTTTCTGACACATGTGTAAAGCCATACAGCCCAGCACAGTCATTGGGAGAGAGGGGGGCCAGTCTCATCCCACCATATATACAGGTGTAAATGAATAACACCACACGAATTTTACTAGTGTTAGACAGTTCATAGGCAATCAATTTGAGATAGAAAACCTATGGTCTAGTATTACAAATTACAGAACCGTACCTTAAAATTGTTTGAGGGTATGTACGCCACTGATCATGACCACTGCAACTATAATGCATGATGAGAGAACAAGTGGGCGAATTTCGTAGCCTGTGTATTTAGCGTAATGGTTATTCTGCCCGAAGGTTCATATACCCACAACCCCATATTTTTTATGTTCTTTTTTCTTTCCTTCTTCATAGGTGCATGCTTAATCAAATTTGATTTACACTAATCATTTGTGTCATAATTTTTCGTTTAACTAATGTTTAAACTTTTTGTTTCAAGTTTGTTTAACTATTATTTACACTTGCATGATAGTACACACTGAGAATTTCGTTTTCACTTAAATGAGATGGTTCAAACCTAACACACTGTTATTGTGTGCTGAAGGTAATAGGAAATGAGACTTGGGTGACTCACATGGTAGTGTTAGTGTCTTCCAGGGTTATTAAGGTCACCCATTGGCAGTATCAGACATTTGTCATGCTAACAGATAGGTATTCAGGTCTCTTTGGGGAGTTGTAGTACTTTGTGGTATTACTTGGTTCAACATTTTGTGAACTGTTTACAGCAGGTCAACTGTTGGAAGGAAATTTTCTCTTATTTACATGGATAAATAGCCTACAGTCAGCTGCACACAAATGGCAATACATAACCCTCCAGCCTAAGTCATCAGATGTGAGAAGAAGTAAAAGTAAACCGTACTCTGTGCATTGCACATGATGGTCATATTTTACTATTTTAAACCAAACACACAAAATTTCTCTCAAAATGAAAAAGGAAGGAGAAAGAAATACTGAGCCCCTCATCAGGTTTGAACTCGATTTCGCAGTTTCATTAGGTCCACAGTCAGTCGACATGACCGTGCTACCAATGCACACACTTTAGAACTGCTCTATATTTCTGTAGCTGCTTGCCACAGCCTATTATCCATTGCAGTTGCGTGCAGCTGCATGTTAGGTGTCCAATTTAAGCGCTTTTCATAGCGCCACAATTTAGAAGTGGTTCTTCAGAGAGATGCCAGACAGGCTTCACTAGGTTCCTAATAAGTATTATTTCGATTACAGTGAATAATACTGATATATTTCTTTCTGGTTATGATTTATTGGTCACAATCTCGATTTACTTTGAATATGTATAACTTATTAACTTGACGTCGTAGACCATTGGTTTTCTCTGTCAAATTGATGGTCTTTGAACCCTCTATTACCAGAAAAATTTGTGCGGTGTTATTCATTTACACCCTGTATAAGTCAATGCTCCTGATGAGTGCCACTTAAGAACCAGTTAGTAGTTACTATCCCTCTGAGGATGCTTGTTGGAATGGTGGGCAAAATGTCAGGTGTTTACGCATCAACTGGATGACAGCCAAGAAGCCCAGAAACAACATTTTACTGGACAGACGCCGTCTGTGAAAGCCTAAGCTCAAATGTTAATAATAATAATTGCAATACTAGTCAGTTTACCTCATGAATAATTAGCGCATAGGATGGAGTATGTCATTCTCTACCCTTGAACAGAGGTGAGAATAGAGCTTTCGATGGTTGCTGCAGCAGTCTTCACAGCGATACAGGCAAGGAGGGGTAAGGTGGAGAAATGCAGGAGTAAGCATGCCAAGGCTTCAGAATTCCGTGTCACTATACTCAAACGAGCGTCTCTGAATTGTGCCATGTGAACACACCTGGCTTGGAATTAGCAAGAAACAGTATGTTTTTAATATTGTGTGATTGTTACTGTCTTCAACAGCTGTATTAGTATTATTTATTTCATACTGTATAGTGTACCAAGACAATTGCTAGTGCTAATGCTTCGAAATGGATGAACAATGTTTAGTAAAACAATTAGTGAAACAATCATACTTGCAGTTGAAATACAAGGATAATTAGTGATAGTTGAGACAGGATATTGTAAGATCCCAAAAGAAAATCGTTTATGTGAATATTTGTTAAGAGTGTAATTTGTTTTTGATATTGGTATGAGTTGGTTAAATGACAAAAACGTATTACTAATGTTCATTGTTACAAACAATTAAGTTTGTTTAAAGACGTCATAAATATTTCCATATTTAATTTTAATATATATGTATAAATAAAAGAATTATATATGTTCAATATTGAAAGTGAAGGGAAAATGGCTAAGGATCCCTTCCCTAACAATGCAGGAACTATTTGATGAACGCATACGCGGATGTACACATGGCAGTCGGAATGCTAGACTCGCAACCAAAAGAATTTGTTAATAGCGTCCGTGTCTTTGGTATAGATGGACGCATTTTTATGTGTGCACGTCATAAAATAGTGAAAGTAAATTTACTAAGTGTATAAAGACCGTTAATTTGTGTAAAATAAGTGAAACATTAGCTAACTTTAATAAGTTAGTTAATACGAAGTGTGCGATTAAATAAAAGGACGTAAAATAGACGTAGTGTAAAGTGATAGAAAACACATTTAGCGAAATATCGCTAAATTTTCACACATTAAATCTCGGTGATGCTAGGGAAGTCAATCCACTGAAATAAAAGACTTGCTACTGTGATACGATTTAAATATTGTGAACAAGAAGGTGCGAATAAAATATTTCACTAAAATTAACCCCGAGTGTATGTTCATTCCATCCAGTACCATGACCCGAGATAACGAAAGAGTCAAAAGCTCATCAACACTATCGTTAATTATAAAAACAGCACCATAGTAAAACAGGGAAGGCCTACTCCACCTCATCCACACTTGCAGTGTGAGCAGAAGCAAGAGAAATAAGAATACTTACAAACGATGTTTTAATATAAATGATTATTATAAGTATGTATGGCTGACTGGTTCATGCAAATTAAATAACTTTATTGCTGGCCATGCTTGTTTGCAACTGAGAAAATGCCCTGGAATATGATGGGTTTCTCAAATTGAGCACTTTTAATCCCAATTTTGGATAAACATAAGAGGTCAACAATAGATATAAAATCTTTTATAGCATTAAAAACTTCCGACACTCAACAGACAAACGATTCATTGAACTATGTGTAAAAAATTGCTGACTGTGTAATGAAAGGGTGAAAGAAAATACAAATGTATTGAATAGATTGAATGATGAAGTGAATTTGTTTAAATGCCCTGTTCGTGAAGTTAACATTTAAACAACAGTGCCTTATTATCTGGGTCTGGTAGGCCTAGTGTTAGTCCAAGTCACAATCCCAGCATATGCCACTACAACAATAAGGTATTATTTGCAAAATTAGAAGGCAGTAGATGTTGGTGATACATTTTGGAATGGACTATCCATGTATCGCAAACAACCGCAGGCTGGGTATTGTGCGATTCCCCCTTGCCTCATTCCTGGGAACTTACTTTGATGTGGGAAACATTATGAATAATAAATACTGCAAGTTGAAGACAGTGTTGTTGGAATCACATTAAAAAGTGAATTTTGAGTTAATTAATAATACTAAACAACACTCACTTTTAAATTTTCCTGGTACATGTTTCAGAGGCTCACGTTCCTCCATTATCAACCAGACATTGACTGAACTGTAGAGGCTGGTTCACATGGCTGGTATCTCCTGTAGACTGCTCTGGTGGTGGTTTTAAGAACTTGTATAATGGATCGCCTTGTGGTATATTATCAACCGGACATCGACTGAACTGTATAGACTGGTTCACATGGCTGGTATCTCCTGTAGACTGCTCTGGTGGTGGTTTTAAGAACTTGTATAATGGATCACCTTGTGGTATATCAAAATTGAAAACTCTGTCTTTGTTTTTCCAGATGAAGATCTGCTCCCACGTTAAAAACTCTTGGTTTCCTGATATGTGTTTTAATAATTTTGGATCTGGATTAATGTTGTGATTTTCCTTCCAAAAATGGGTGGCAACTGAAGTGTTTGTATTGTATACATCTGAAATGTCCTTTTGTTCTCGTTTCCAAATTCCTTTTAGTTTTTCTTATATACACCTGGTTGCAGTTATTGCATTCTATTTGGTAGATTCCAGACCTTTTATCCCAGATTTCCATAAGCCATTAATTTCTGCAACTCTAATGATTTCTTTAAGCTCTGTTTGATATTCCTGCATTGAAAGTGGTATGTTCTCTAGTCTGTGAATTAAACAGTTGAAAGCTGCTTGTTTGTGTGGTCTTGGGTTGAAGCTATTACATTTTATATAATCATCTGTGTTGGTTTTCTGTAGATCCCAAAGGTTGTTCTGTTTTTTGTTTTTATGATTTTTAAATCTAAAAATGGAAGTTTAGATACCAGCCCTGGGAACCAGCCTCTACAGTTCAGTCAATGTCCAGTTGATAATGGAGGAAAGCTAGCCTCCGAAACATGTACCGGGAAAATTTAAAAGTGAGTGTTGTTTAGTGTTGTACCCAGATCTTTTTCTAAAACTGCTTATTTTGGATTTACAGACCTGAAAACATGTAGCATATAGTCACTGATCAACCAGATCATCCCACAGTGGCACCCGACCAGGCGAGGATCAGAACGCTCTCCACCAGAGTTACGCCTAAAGGACCGTCAAGTAACGGGTACAGAACACTAACTACTGCGCCATATTACATTTGGCTTATCTGCATCATACCAGATGTAGGAATTCATGACCTAAAACGCAAACATATTCCCTGTATCTGCAAAAACAATTCTGGTTTACTCGCAAAAGTTCATGTTGACTGATTGCCTGTATGTCTCTGGTGATAATGTCTTTCAATTCATGTAACATGTGAGGATTTAATGCATAAACTTAATTCTTTAATGTTCCCCATGAATAAAAATCACTGAGATGTTTAGCACAAGAGGCTAACATTTCCAAGACATCAGCTTGTGTGGCAACGAAACTTCTGAATCTTAAGTGGTACAAGGTAACTGTAGTTCATGCTGCATAACCACAAGACACTGTAAGTTAGTTTAATTATTGCAATTAGTTTTTGCAGTCCATTTATAATGCTGATGTGTATCCACTTGTAACATTCTTCACTGATGAAGTGTGATATTATCTTCAAGGTTGCATTTCTACTCAGAACAATAGATACTGGGCTACCAAAAATCACCATATTATATATGAAGTTCTGCATCGCGCCACAAAAGTTGGGGTTTGGTGTGCAGTGATGCATGTAGAATCATTAGTCCCATATTTTACAGCACAACAGTTCATTTACAGGTTTACATAAATTCTATTTCAAATATTTTTTTCTATAATTAACATGAAATGAGATGGTTTCAGCAGGATTCAGCTACATCGCACACTGCTGTGAATTCTATGTATGAATTGTGAAGTGTGTCTGTTGGCAGAATAACTGGTCGAAGATTGTGGCACCCCACTCCCCTGATCTATCTCCATGCCACTTTTATTTATGGTAAACATTAAAGAATGAAACTTTGAAAGTAAGAGTGGCTTGAGACAAGGGGATGTGTTGTCAACATTGCTGTTCAATTTGGCCTTGGAAAAGATAAAAGTATAGAGATTGACCCAGGAGGAACCGAACCATTATGAATAGCTGTATACAATACTTAGCCTATGCTGTGACCTGGTATTGATCTTTATCAAAACCTGAAGAGGCCAACGAGCAAACAACGAATGTAACAAGAGAATTAGGTTTAGAAGTCAACATGGAGAAAACTGTATATATGAATACATCTAAAGTAAAACCAGGAAGTGACAATAATGAAATAGTGATAAATGAGGTACAATACTAAGTTGTTGATAAATTTGTTCACCTTTGATAATGACTGTAGTAAAGATATCAAAGAGAGAATATGAGCAAGTAATAAGTGCTTCTTTGCCTTGGCCAAAATTATGAAAACATGATACCTGCCTAACGAAACTAAATTATAGATTTATAACATGATAATAAAACCTGTTGTGATCTACAGATGCGAAACTTGGGTGATGTCGGAAGGCATAATGGCTCAGCTGGAAAGATGGGAAAGGAAAATATTAAGGAAAATATATGGACCAATCAAGGATAAAGAGGGGTGGAGAATACGTTCAAATACGGAACTAAAATTACTATATAAAAAACCTAGCATAGTCACACTTGTTCAAGCTAAAAGGATTGAATGGGCCGGCCGGGCATGTTGTGCACATGGATGAAGGCAGGTTTGTTAAAAAGATTTTTTAAGGCAAATTTGAAGGGAGAAGAGACAGGAGTAGACCAAGATTAAGATGGCTGGATTGTGTGGATGATATGGGGATTAGAGGATGGAGGAGAAAGGCCAAAAACAGAGAAGAATGGGTTATCATCATTAAGAAGTCACTAGCCAGACTGTAAGAGCTGTTTGCCACATGAAGAAGAATTAAAGAATGAAGTGTATGTATCAAATCATTACATGTTACAAGAATTGAAGGACAAAATCATGAGAGAAATACAGGCAATCTATCAACATGAACTTTTGTGAGCAAACCAGAATTGTTTTGGAGATATAGGGGATGTGTTCGCATTAAAGGTCATCAGTTCCAACATCTGATGTGATGCAGGTAAGTCTAATGTAAGTTATTGTGGTAGTTATTGTTCCATACCCATGACTTGCTGGTCCTTTGGGCGTAATTCTGGCGGAGAGTACACCAGTCCTTGGCTGGTCAGGTGCCGCCATGGGACAGTCCAGTTGGTCTGCAGAGGCACAGCATTTTCACTGAAATGTTAACATACCTAGTAGGTGCAAAGAAGTTGACAAGCTTCTTAAGAAAGGTTTGTAGAAGAGTGTGTAGAGATGGTCATATACATGTAATAAACAGATATACTTGGTCTAAGACAAGATAAATGATGTGCAACTGTTTGTTTTAGAATGGTGGATATGGAATGTGAAGTGAAGGCAGAACCTCCTGAAGTAGAAACTACAAATAATCCTGAGATGCTTGAGGAAAATCTTTTGGAACCTATTGTGGTTTTGTCTACAGAAAATACTGAAAAGGTATATTGCATGTTTGGAAAATGTGCTATTGAGATACAGCACAGTTCACAGATTAGACAGATGCTTCAAAATCTTTGTTGTATCCTTGAAAGACATTAATCTTAAATACCAACTTTGGTTTTCAACCAACTTTTCACTTTTGAGTTATACTGTCAAGACTGACAGGCAGAGACACACACACACACACACATATACAGACTCTTTTTTAAAAATGCTTTCTTTGGATTCAGGGACCTCAAAACATATATTTCTGGTGAAATCTCGACATAAAATTTTTGGGTGGAGTGCAATACTTCCTGTACTTTACTATACAAGTAGAAAAAGTTATAATAGTGCCAGGTGTGTTTTGAAAATGAGCAATATTTTATATTATTGATTGATAAAATAATTAATAGCTCTATAAGTAACAATCATATAAATGTGAAACTAGCAATAGCTTACTAGTGGCCTAGTTATAACCTACACAAAAATTTAAGTTACATATTACAGAACTTTGAAATTTTATTCCCAAGTGTCCCTTAATAAGAAGGCAGTCTCACATCAGAGAAATACGAACTGGCTTGAGAATTTAATGCCATTCTGGCAGTTTGTCACAATAGCTCAGTGGTAGAGCAGCCGCCCGGTAAGCGGAAGGTCTGTGGTTCAAATCCCAGTTGTGACATTGAATTTTTAAGTTCCAGTTCTACCTCTCAAACTTTGCCCACACACGGCCTGTGTGTTTAAAAACACCAACAGTAAGTTTGTTGGCATAAATAAATAATAATTACCCACAACTTGAATCTTCAGAGATTACATTTGTTTTCATGTGTATGTTTCTACTTGCAGGACACCCAGTGGAAGAATGTATCTGATGCAGCACAAGAGAAATTGTTCATACCGCCATTCAGCGATGAAAACAATAGTGAAGACATCACGGAGAAGCAGTCAACAGAAAAAGCACAAAACACAAGTGAAGCTTCAGCTAGTTCTGAGCTCTCAAATAACCATGATGAATCTTGGAGTCCTCCGCAGAACAAAGAAGAAATTACGGGAGAAGAACAGAGTCAATCTTCAAGTACATCGACTGAGAACATTTGTAGTACTTGCGGAGAAACATTTGCAGAACTCCAGGACCTGGAAACCCACAAGTCAAAACATTTGGATAAGGATACTTCCACTAAACCACGGCAAACAAGACGGCGTAGAGTAAATAAGCAAACAGCGGATGACATTAGCAATACGCACAAGTGCAGTCTTTGCGATAGAGCATATAAGAACTCTGCATCTCTCCAGAGACACCTGTTGAGTCACTCCAACAACAAACCTTTCAGTTGCGATGTCTGCAACCAGGAGTTTAAAGAAATGCGCTATCTGAAGACACACAAACTGACACACACAGAGAAGAAGAAGCATATATGTGAGTTCTGTGGTCAGAGCTTTGTGTCTGTGAAACGTTTTGAAAAACACAAGGTGATCCACGCACTTGAACAGACAAATACATGTGATGTTTGTGGCACAAGATTCACAAATGCAGAGGAACTTAAGAAACACAAAGTGTCTCATGTAGGAGAGAAGCCATTTTACTGCAGCTTGTGTGGGAAACGGTTCACGACGGTCAACCACTTGAAGTCTCACAAAATCACACATACTGGGGAAGTGTCACATACTTGTGAAATCTGTGGTAAGTCATTTACATGGTCTTGTTCCTTTAACAGGCACATGCTGACACATACCGGCGAAAAGCGCCATATTTGTGAGGTCTGTGGAAAGGGGTTTATAGAGTCGCACCATCTGCGCTCACACAAATTAATACACACAGGCGAGAAGCCATATTCTTGCGAGGTTTGTGGAAAGAGGTTTCGCAGACTGAACCACCTGAGTTATCACAGACAAATTCACACAGGGGAGAAGCCCCACGTATGTAACATCTGCGGTAAAGGTTTCATACAGATACATCAAATGCGGAACCACAAACTGACACATGCTGGCGAGAAGGAACATGAATGTACGACATGTGGGAAGAGTTTTCACAGCCTTAACTACCTACGGGCCCACGAAGTGTCACACGTTAACATTGCTGATAAGATGCACGTCAATGACCAGGTTCAGAAACCTGCTGTGTTTCCATACTTTGACGATAATCCTTACATATGTGATGTTTGTGGGAAGAGTTTTACTCAGGCACACATCCTGGAGGACCACAAACTGGCGCATGTTGTTGAGAAGAATTTAGAGTGCGATACGTGTGGCAAGTGTTTCACGTCAAGCGCATGCCTTAGTTCGCACGTGCAGTTACACAACAGCATGAAGCCATACAGTTGTCAAACCTGTGGCAAAACCTTTGTACACAAACATTACTTTGCAGCACACATACGAACTTGTCTCAATAAGAACTGCACTACGCCAACTGGAAGACTGTGACAATAGCATGTTATTTTTCTTCTTTCATGAGTTGTTGATACATGTATTAAAATAGTATTAAATAAAATTAAAATGCCATTAAACCTATTTTGTTTATTTAAATCTTTAGAATAAAAATTTGATGCGTTGCACTCACTTGACTTTCTGTACTCTTGTTCTTACTATTCTTACAAACTCTTATTCCTCTGTGTTCTCCATGTTAGTTGAGATAAACATTTTTAGAAAATATTGGTAATTTTCCTGTAGGTGCAGGAGGAATATGGGTATACCGTAGGCTTTGAGTAATAATCAAATCTTTTAAGGCTGGTTGCTATGTGAATGCTTTGAAATTACATTCTCTTTACATGGCCAAAAGATAAAAAAGTGAATAACAACCTTCCATTTGAGAAAAGTATAATTTATCAGAAAGGAAGAAGCTCTAAAACTGAACAAAACCTGGCATCTAATACTTGAGCATAAAAAAGAAGCACAAATGCAGATAAATTGCGTAAACCATTTAGCAATCAGAGCATAGAAGCCCGCCCACCTAGCACGCACCTCCTGCTCAAGCCCAGCAATCCCACATGAGCAGTTCAGATATAAATACGGCATCTCCAGCCAGCGATTCTGTTGTAACTGAACCTTGGCCGAGAAGATACCACTGCAGGTGTGGATGAAATGTCTGGATCTCTAAACTCCAGCAGACCATGGCTTTTAAGCTCGGAAGAAATATCTAGCTATAATTCTGACTCCGGCCATGAAAGCTTCCGACTACTCAAAAGTAGAAGTATTGCAAAACTCACACAAATATAGTGTAATCCCGATAACTTGACCTATTGTGGACTGAGGGACTGTTGAGTTTTACAGAATACAGGATCCGTTATTCACAACACATAACATAATACTGCAAATTACATAAATGCATATTCTAGCACAATACACAAAACAAAGATGTAACATTCTAAAATTAATTACCTATTAAAATGTTTCCCATTGTTCAGTCTCTTTAACACATCCACTTTGATTCCCATTGTCATGTTAACTTATCTTTTCTTCTCATTAGATATTTTCACTGGGATAAACACAACAATAACAGTAAGCCTGAAATCTTGAAAACTGCGCTATAACCAGAACTTTAGCTTACCACATACATAGGTATCTTTTATACATGGCGAATGATCTTGCTTGAATGTGCACGAGTGACATCATGTAAATTGATGGTGTGGGTAATGTCTCTTGGTGGAACACGGAAGTCTGTGGACACCTCTATGCTCTTACAAATACAAAAATGAACTCGATCACAGATCACTGCACAGTTGTCACATCTAAAAAAATACCTTAGTACTGGGTAAAGGAATAAACCTTCAAACCTCCCAAACAAGTGTTTGTGCTATATATCCACATTATTAACGGTAAGCTTCTGGTTTTGTGACAATGTTCTGCTGGCTGCTTATGTTCTGACTAGATATTGAAGGTCAATACGTGGTCAACCCTTTTGTTAGTGAGGGAGATTGTGGCAGCTTGTACACGTATACTAATTAAAATTTATCTATACTATTCATAGCTCATAGTAGATAATAGAAATTATTTCAGTCAAGTTTAATGATAAAAAAAGAAGAAACATTAAAATATAACAAAGTTGTCGAGTTAACGAGAGTTTAGTTATCAGGATTCTACTGTAATGAGGTAAATAATTATTCTCGCGCTGTCAGCCAGGTAAATTCTGGTAAGGTTTCCAAACTTTCAAGAGCTAACGTTACTCTCATCTTCCCATCTTCAAATAACAAGGAATGTCTCCAAAAATGGTTGACTCTCCATAAAAAGATGCATTTGGACATAACATGTATGTTTTGTGCTGTAAGATTTGGTCTATATCTTATGATTTACCAGTTATGCAAAAGTCATCAACAGTAAACAGGACTCATGGCCAGAAAATTCAAAATATACATTTAATTTGCCAGAAATGCCAATAATTTCTTAAGAAATGCTATCTTTAAATTCCTCTAAAGATGTAGATTTGTTTTGTAAACTTTCTCTTTTAATCCTACTGAGAGTTAAAAATTGCTAGGGATTGAATAGGAGGATTCTGTACGGACGCATGAATCATAATTGAATATTTTTGGGGGAACAGAATACCAGTACCCGAACAGAGCCATTTCCCATATTACTCAGTGTCTTGCATCAACTAACAAACACGTGCCAGGTTTGCAGGAGTTCAACTCACACTGAAGCCTTGTGCTTCAGCACCGGCCGGTTCCCAGCCGTGAAATCTGTTCTGCTCTGTGCTGATCACCCAGTAGCATTTTAGCCAAAATCATTATGACTATTCCAGAGAAAAATAAAAAACAAAAAATGTTTATTATGTAAAGGATAGTTTGGGTTAGAGTGACTAGGTTCAAACATTTTTGTCGCACACTTGGAAGATGCTGAAACTTAAATACAAAGTTGGTTTTCAGCACCAACATGCTAGCTTCTGATTCCTGAAGTCGCGGGCTCAAATCTGGCGCAGGGTAATGAATTTTTTCAGACATAAAAATCCCTAGTATGGTTTCCTTCGGAAGCGAAGTAAAGCCATTTGCCCCGTGTCGTAGATTTACACAACATAAAAGAACCTCAATCCTGATAGACCTCTGAAAAAAATTAAGTGATCTTTCATGCCCAGAATACAACGTGATGCTGAAAACCATAGCAGTAAAAGAGCGACCATAAATAAAGTCTCATTTAATTATTAGATAAAATACAGGCCCTTGTACATTTATGTATAGTAGCATGTCTGCCTCATGTTCAAGAGGTCCCGATTGTGAATCTAGGTTAGGGTGACTTATCCGAATAAGGTTCTCTCTGCGGTTTTTTCCTTGTCCTGAGAAGAAAAATGTCACCTAATATAAGTTGTATGGACCTTGGACTTATTTAAGCATCATTTCACCCATTTCATTCATTCATCATCCGATATGACCCACTAGATTAAATGACGCTAAACAAAAAAAAAAAAAAAGAATGAAGGAGATATTAGTAATAATAATGATGATAATGGTGGTGGTGATTATGGTGATGGTGGTGATGATGGTGGTGTTGGTGATGATGGTGATGGTGGTGATGATGACGGTGGTGGTGGTGGTGATGACAGTGATGGTGGTGATGATGGTGATGGTGGTGATGATGGTGATGGTGGTGATGAAGATGATGATGGTGGTGGTAATGGCGGTGCTAGTGCAGGTGGTGGTGATGGTGGTGGTGGTGATGATGGTGATGAAGATGGTGGTGATGGTGATAGTGCTGGTGGTGGATGTGGTGATGGTGGTGGTGATGGTGATGGTGATGGTGGTGAAGGTAGTGATGATGGTGGTGATGGTGGTGGTGATGGCGGTGGTGATGGTGGTGGTGATGGTGGTGGTGGTGATGATGGTGATGGTGGTGATGATGGTGATGGTGGTGATGATGACGGTGGTGGTGGTGGTGATGACAGTGATGGTGGTGATGATGGTGATGGTGGTGATGATGGTGATGGTGGTGATGAAGATGATGATGGTGGTGGTAATGGCGGTGCTAGTGCAGGTGGTGGTGATGGTGGTGGTGGTGATGATGGTGATGAAGATGGTGGTGATGGTGATAGTGCTGGTGGTGGATGTGGTGATGGTGGTGGTGATGGTGATGGTGATGGTGGTGAAGGTAGTGATGATGGTGGTGATGGTGGTGGTGATGGCGGTGGTGATGGTGGTGGTGATGGTGGTGGTGGTGATGGTGGTGATGGTGCTAGTGGTGGTGGTTATGGTGCTGGTGGTGGTGATGATGATGGTCATGGTGATGGTGGTGGTGGTGGTGATGGTGATGATGATGGTGGTGGTGATGGTGGTGGAGGTGATGGTGATAGTGGTGGTAGTGATTTGGTGATGGTGGTGATAGTGGTGAAGGTGATGGTGATGGTGGCGATGGTGGGGGAGGTGGTGCTGATGGTGGTGGTGGTGGTAATGGTGATGGTGGATGTGGTGATGGTGGTGACGGTGATGGTGGTGGTGATGGTGATGGTGGTGGTGATGGTGGTGGTGGTGAGGATGATGGTGATGAAGATGATGATGGTGGTGGTGATGATGGTGGCGATGATGGTGATGGTGGTGATGATGATGGTGATGAAGATCATGGTGGTGGTGGTGATGGTGGTGGTGATGATGGTGATGGTGGTGGTGGTGCTGGTGGTGATGGTGGTGGTGCTGGTGGTGGTGGTGCTGATGGTGGTGGTGGTGCTGATGGTGGTGATGGTGGTGGTGATGCTGGTGATGGTGCTGGTGGTGGTGGTGATGGTGGTGGTGGTGATGGTGATAGTGGTGGTGATGGTGATGAAGATCATGGTGGTGGTGGTGATGGTGGTGGTGATGATGGTGATGGTGGTGGTGCTGGTGGTGATGGTGATGGTGGTGGTGCTGGTGGTGGTGGTGCTGATGGTGGTGGTGGTGCTGATGGTGGTGATGGTGCTGGTGGTGCTGGCGGTGGTGATGGTGGTGGTGATGGTGGCGATGGTAGGGGAGGTGGTGATGGTGGTGGTGATGGTGGGGGAGGTGGAGCTGATGGTGATGGTGGTGGTGGATGTGGTGATGGTGGTGGTGGTGCTGATGGTGGTGGTGGTGCTGATGGTGGTGATGGTGGTGGTGATGCTGGTGATGGTGCTGGTGGTGGTGGTGGTGGTGATGGTGATAGTGGTGGTGATGGTGATGAAGATCATGGTGGTGGTGATGGTGGTGGTGATGATGGTGATGGTGGTGGTGCTGGTGGCGATGGTGATGGTGGTGGTGCTGGTGGTGGTGGTGGTGCTGATGGTGGTGGTGGTGCTGATGGTGGTGATGGTGGTGGTGATGCTGGTGATGGTGCTGGTGGTGCTGGCGGTGGTGATGGTGGTGGTGATGGTGGCGATGGTAGGGGAGGTGGTGATGGTGGTGGTGATGGTGGGGGAGGTGGAGCTGATGGTGATGGTGGTGGTGGATGTGGTGATGGTGGTGGTGATGGTGGTGGTGGTGATGATGGTGGTGGATGTGGTGATGGTGATGGTGGTGGTAATGATGGTGCTGGTGGTGATGGTGGTGATGATGGTGATGGTGGTGGTGATGACGGTGATGAAGATGATGGTGGTGGTGGTGGTGATGGTGATGGTGGTGGTGATGAAGGTGGTCATGGTGTTGGTGGTTATGGTGCTGGTGGTGGTAGTGATGGTGGGGGTGGTGATGATGGTGATGGTGGTGGTGATGATGGTGGTGGTGGTGATGATGATGGTGATGAAGATGATGGTGGTGGTGGTGATGGTGGTGGTGATGGTGGTGATGATGGTGGTAATGATGATGGTGATGAAGATGATGATGGTGGTATGGATGATGGTGGTGATGATGATGGTGATGAAGATGATGATGGTGGTGGTGATGGTGGTGGTGGTGATGGTGGTGATGATGGTGATGGTGGTGGTGATGGTGATGATGGTGATGGTGATGGTAGTTATGGTGGTGGTGATGATGATGGTGATGAAGATGATGGTGGTGGTGATGGTGGTGATGAGGTGGTGGTGGTGTTGGTAATGATGATGGTGATGAAGATGATGGTGGTGGTGATGATGGTGGTGATGAACATGATGATGGTGGTGGTGATGGTGATGGTAGTTATGGTGGTGGTGATGATGGAGGTGATGGTGGTGGTGATGTGATGGTAATGAAGATGATGATGGTGGTGGTGATGGTGGTGGTGATGATGGTGGTGATGATGATGAAGATGATGATGGTGGTGGTGGTGATGATGGTGATGGTGGTGGTGATGATGGTGATGGTAGTTATGGTGGTGGTGATGATGGTGATGAAGATGATGGTGGTGGTGATGGTGGTGATGATGGTGGTGGTGGTGTTGGTAATGATGATGGTGATGAAGATGATGGTGGTGGTGATGATGGTGGTGATGAACATGATGATGGTGGTGGTGATGGTAGTTATGGTGGTGGTGATGATGGTGGTGGTGATGTGATGGTAATGAAGATGATGATGGTGGTGGTGATGGTGGTGGTGATGATGATGGTGATGATGGTGGTAGTGGTGATGGCGGTGCTGGTGCGGGTGGTGGTGGTGATGATGATGATGGTGGTAGTGGTGATGGCGGTGCTGGTGCGGGTGGTGATGGAGGTGGTGATGGTGATGGTGGTGCTGATGTTGGAGGTGGTGGTGATTTTTTTTAATTAACGTCCTCCAACATTGTGTCATATCGGACGAATGAATGAAATGGGTGAAATGATGCTCAAATGAGCCCGAGGTCCATGGAGCTTTTAAGTTACCCGACATTCGTCTTGTCAGGATAGGGAAAACCTCGGAAAGAAACCTTACCCGGATAACTTACCCTAAGCGAGATTCGAACTCGCGACCTCTTGAACGTGAGGCAGACAGGCTAACCATCACGCTATCGAGGCGGGCATGGTGGTGATGGTGGAGGTGATGGTGATAGTGGTGGTGATGGTGGTGATGGTGGTGGTGATGGTGGTGATGGTGGTGAAGGTGGTGAAGGTGGTGATGGTGGTGATGGTGATGGTGGTGGTGATGATGGTGGTGGTGGTGCTGGTGGTGGTGGTGATGCTGGTGGTGGTGATGATGGTGGTGGTGCTGGTGATGGTGGTGATGGTGGTGGTGATGGTGGTGATGGTGGTGATGGTGATGATGATGATGGTGATGATGATGACATTTGAAACGCGTGGTTCGTGTGAAATGGAAGGGTGAACCATGGGAAAACAGGTGAATGTCGACAACGCAATTGGTTATTGATGTATCAGGTAATGGCGCAAAGTTTCGAAAAGTTGTGCGGATTGCGAAGTTAATTTCTCAGCAGTGTTCAAATCACACTTTCTGACGAGGTGTGCGGGAACTTCAGTGTGTGTTATATTTATGACAATAATGTTAGTATAAGTAATATACCAACGGTAGTAGCATTGGTGTGTTGTATACGTAAAACGCTGTAACGGCAGCGGCGACGACGGCATTAGCAGTGGCAGCACCAATAGTGCATTTCACTGTCTTTAAGAACACAGTGCTTTTGTGTTTCTCCCAAAAGCCGGGGAAATTATTTAATAAGAAAGTCTCCCTCATTACCCCGTTAATTCGAGCTCAGAAGCGTTTATTGAATAACGGTAAAACGAAATTATAGCACGGAATCTGTCTACTCCCAATACGATGTTAAAGAAAACCTGATATGAAGTTCTACTCCGATTGGAAGAAAACAATGGAACTGCAGCGGTCAAGGCTGGCTCTTTCGTCACGAAAGCAAAGGTGAGTGTTAAGTTTAAATATAGATCTATTTTTTAGACGAACTACAAACGGAGGAGTTCACTTTTGTATTTATAAGACATAGGGGTGTCAGGTTTGTATATCTGTGACTTCTGTGCAGTAAACACAGCGAAGAATACATGATTAAGCACAGTGCCCGCTCGCATTATTAGCAGTGTGTTGTTTATTTCCAGGAAACAAACAGAGACAGTAAGCCCACCATCAATTTGCATGACGTCACTCGCGCAGATCCTAGCAAGGTCATTCGCCACGTCTTAAAATACCTCTGTACTTTATGTGTAGTAGCTGGGATACTAAGTATTGTCCGTTTACTCAACGCGTGTGCAGTTCGGCCGCCTCCTTCGAGGAGCTCTTATAATCGTTTTACAATACGAGCCCTTGCTCTTCAGTTCTTTCTACAGAGTTGCAACATCTTAACATGAACCTTTGCAGCTAATAAAACGAAAAGAACTGGAGTTTATAATTTTCTCAATTGAGACTCCACATGAAGTCAATATGTGACTGTCATTTTCTTAAAATCAGTGTTGCTGTTGATGTTTAAGGGCAGGGATAGAGGCTTGCCTTTTCTGAAGCACAAAGATGGATTTATGACAGTCATTAGTTGTGGGTAGTGCACATTTCCTTTGTGGATCAACTGCACCTGCGTTGACTAAACAGACTCTAAAGTGCAACTGTTTTTGTTCTGCACTGCCTTACTTATTACACAAGGCATAGTCACTTATACTCCGACTCAAACGCAACGACTTGAAGGGCAAGATTTCACACTATCATTATCCATTGCGTTTAAATGGAACTAGAGTCAAAATTAGATTAAGACCTTATATACAGCAATGGTAAATGAAAAAGCCCAATAGCAAAGCTATGTCACAAGCCTTTGAGTTTACTTTAAAAATGTTTTCCACGTGATATTTAAACTACTTAGGGCCTAATGTTTCTTACACACTAGAACGCTTGAGAACGCCCATTAAAATAAATGATAGTGTTAAAATATTATAATCACTTTATTCTAAGCGATTAATATTTATTAGTTTTGCAAATATTTCATCGTATCATAAGAAGTTCCTATATCTAAATTTTACTTCAACTTCCAAGCTTTTATTTCTTTTCAAACAACTTCGCAATTACAACTTGGGTTTCCAGTTTTGAGACATGGAAATGAATGAAGGTAAGTGCTTTAAAAGATTTGACTATCGCTCAAATCCTACTGTATTTCCATATTCCCCTTGTACCTATAAGAAAATTATTAATGCGATAGTTTTTGCAAACGTTTACCTCGACCAATATGAAGATATAGGAATAAGAGTTTGTAAGGTACTTAGTACAAGAGTAGAGAAGGTCGTATGAGTGCAACACATTAATTTTTTTTTTTCTGTGATGTCATACAAACTTACAAACTCAATGTATAGCGATCAACAATTAAAACATTGACTATGATTTCTGTTTCCTTTATCCCTTTTATGCCTACTGTTTTATGTGCAATGAAACTATTTATGTAAACATGTATAAAAATGAAACTATTTTACGTTACTTACCAAGATAGTATAGTTGACATAACAAGCAAGTATTGCATTCTCATAGCCACTAGAAATCGCACCAATAGCTGCTAACACAACCTGATGACAAATAAAGGCGATTTTTGTTCACAATTGCATTGCACTACG
Organism: Tenodera sinensis; assembly: GCA_030765045.1. Classification (NCBI taxonomy): domain Eukaryota; kingdom Metazoa; phylum Arthropoda; class Insecta; order Mantodea; family Mantidae; genus Tenodera; species Tenodera sinensis. Next base: position 21,782,138 of record CM060971.1, on the reverse strand, counting down.
TATGTATAACCACACAGAATAACAGCGTCTCCCTTCTGACTTGCAACTTGCAAGCGACTACAAACCGTTTCTGCTAATTCAGCTGCAAGGATCGTGTTTCTGTAGCAACAGTGGCGGCTCGTGGCTCTGCAGCAGCAGTGGCGGATCTGAGGGTGTAACGTCACACTTTATAAACTGCGTTTATCGCGACCACATACATGACAAAAATTGCCACAAAATGACATTTTCAGTTTTTTGTGCAGTATTATTAGATAACTGGAATTTCCTCTTTATTTTAATATATTGTGACAAAGACGACAAAAGTCCTGCCCAATTGCTTTTTTCTCAGTTTATTTTCTTCTGAAATTCTTACACAAATATACAGTTCTCTTTTGTTGACTTTAACACAGTATACAGTTTTCTGTGATATCACAATTCACAACTGTTTTCGTCTCGTAATCTTGACTCAGTCTTTTCACTGTCTTTCTTCATTTTCTCTGTCTCTCATAGACTAACTCTGATGATTTAAAACTTCTAAATTCCGAACCAAATTTGAAGTGTCCTCTTGGAATTTGTTCTAGGGTTTTTCTGCACCAAATGTGCATTCTTATTTTTGGTACGAAGCCAGTTTATGTGGAATTCCTCGACAACAACGTTTTCTCGCGTCTCACTGTTGGTGTTTTGGAGTTGACTCATACCAAAGCCGAATTTATGCAGACGAGCCCAAATTATTAAACATATTTTAGAGCTTTTAGTTTACAAAATGAGTGGATAATACATATGAGGTATTGCACATTATTTATTTTCTGAGTTTAGTATTTAGTGTGCATACTTGTAGCTTTTATGGGTGACCTGATTCACTTGGGTGTGTGTGACTTCAATCAGTGTTTTTAATTTCATCATGAAACCAGATGTGAATGAGCTTTTTAATCACGGTTGTCTTTCTTGTTATATTTATTATTTTTATTTTTTTCTTAGCTATTGACCATACATTCTCCATGTGATTCGTATCAGGGCTATTTCCACGCTAATCGAGTAGATTTACATTATTTTCTTTAAAGAATGTGATGAATTTTTACTTTCTCTATTGGTAAGCAGAGGAAGTATTGTATTCCACCCAAAAATTCGATGTCCAGATTTCACCAGAAATATATGTTTTGAGACCCCCTGAATAAACAAAAAAGCATTTTTAGAAAAAGGTCCACGCGCGTATGTGTGTGTGTGTTTGCGGGTGTGTGTATGTGAACAACATAACTCAAAAATGAATAGTCGGTTAAAAATCAAACTTGCTATTAAGTTTAACACACTTTAAGAATGCGACACAAAGATTTTGAAGAAAATTCCTCCATCCCAAACTACCTTTTCGAAAAATTTGTTTTTCTCAAAGATTTTGATTAAAATGTCGTACGTTTAAGATACTTTACGGCAAATGAAGTGTATATCTTGAATTTTCTGGCCATAGCCTATGTAGTCCTATTTACTCTGGATGACTTACATAACAAGAGATAGACCAAATCTTACTGTACAATAAATGTAGATCTGGTTAAAACACAACAGATTATGTCCAAATGAATTTCTTGTAGAGTGAAACATTTCGGAGATATTCCTTGTCATTTGTGCCAGTTTCGGAAAATAAACTTTCGTGAAATGGAACATCGTTGTTAATTTTTTTATATGTTAAGTGTGCAAAGCGAACGGAATCTCAAAACTTTAAAACATTTGACTATCGCACAAAGCCTATTGTATTCTAACATTCCCCTTGTACCTACAAGGAAATAAGCAATAAGATAATTTGTACAAATGTTTATCTCAACTAACACGAAGAAGATATAGGAATAAGAGTTTGTAAGTATGGTTAGTACAAGAGTAGAGAAAGTCATGTGAGTGTAACACATCAGTTTTTTGGTGAAATATCAATTGATTGGGATGCAATACTTGCTCCACCTTACTGTCAGTAAGTAGCAGAGGAAATATAAATCATTTGCAGCATTCTGATTGTAATGTTTATGCCAAAAGTTGTGAAGTAGGACTTGAGAAACACTTGGAATTAAAAGTGTTTCCCATTCCAAAGAAAGAAAGTACTTTGTGTGCGCTTGTGAAGAAGTGTTTCGAATTAAAAGTACATTTTCATTCGCTTTAAGTTTCCCCTCGAGTTAAATCTGCGACTGCGGAAGGTAAATAACAGTCTGGTGCTGCAGATGGAAGGAATTAACTCAATTTCCAAATCTAACACATGTAAATTGGAAGAAGGAGAAAGGACGGGCCGAGGCGGAAGTAACCGCACCGCACTTCGAAATTCCAACGAACAATGCTTCCGTAATGAAGTAGGGACAATCTCTCCTTAGTTATCATCAACACAATAATATCCGCTTTCTTCCATGTTTACCCTCCACACACTTGCGCATACGGCCTTTATTGTTCCAGCATTGCGTACAGTAACTAGAGCAAGTATCCTATTCCACCTAAATATTCGGTATCGAGATTTCACCGGAAATACATGTTTTGAGGCCCCCGAATCAAAAAAAAAAGCATTTTTAGAAAAAGGTCCGTGTGTGTGTGTCTGTGGACAGCATAACTCAAAAACGAAAAGTCGGTTAAAAGCCAAAGTTGGTATTCAAGTTTAATGTCTTTCAAGGATGCAACACAAAGATTTTGAAGAAAATAGCTCCAGCCTAAACTACCCTTTACATGGAACGTTTTTCGAAAATTTTGATTTTTTTGAAAATGGCTCTAACGATTTTGATTAAAATGTCATATGTTTGAGATATTTTTAGGACAAATGAAATGTATATCTTGAATTTTCTGGCTATAGCCCCTGTAGTCGTATTTACTCTGGACGGCTTTTGCATAACTGGTAAACTGTTAGAGATAGACCAAATTATACTTTACAAAAAATGTAGATCTTGCTAAAATACACAATTTATGTCTGAATAAATTTTCTTGTAGAGTGAACCATTTCGGAGATATTCCTTGTTATGTGTGTGAGTTTCGGAAAACTTAGAACTTTAGCGAAATGCAACATCGTTGTTCATTTTTTATATGTTAATCGTGCAAAGAGAACGGAATCTCAAAGATCAAAAAGATTTGACTATCGTTCAAAGCCTACTGTATTCTAATATTCCCCTTGTACCTACAAGGAAATAAGCAATAAGATAATTTGTACAAATGTTTATCTCAACTAACACGAAGAAGATATAGGAATAAGAGTTTCTAAGAATGGTTAGTACAAGAGTAGAGAAAGTCATGTGAGTGCAACACATCAGATGTTGGAAATGAGGCAAGTTTACTTAAGTGCCTAATGATGGCGTTAGACGTCACATGTCAGAAGCATTAACATTTCAGGCAGTCGAATGTGCAGTAATTGGTAATCTGATTGGCGGCCAGATGGCGGGAGTGTCCAGTGCTCAATGAACAGAGAACAAGAATCAGCACTGCACATTAAACAGCCACTCTGTGTCTATAATTGGTAATCTGATTGGCGGCCAGATGGCGGGAGTGTCCAGTGCTCAATAAACAGAGAACAAGAATCAGCACTGCACATTAAACAGCCACTCTGTGTCTATAATTACGGCTCCACCTCAAACTAAACTTTACATGGAACATTTATCGTTTATTTTGATTTTCTCTTAAAAAAGCCTGCGAAAAATTTTATTAGAAGACTATATATTTAAGATTGTGTGACAAAGGGTCAAAAGATCCAGTCCAATTACTTCTTCTCAATTTATTTTGTTCCAAAATGCTTGCACAAAGCTTTCTTTTACTTTTGCTAACAGTCTGCAGTCTTTCGTGATATTCTCGTAACCTTGACTCAGTCCTTTCACTGTCTCTCTTCACTCTCTCTGTCTCAAACACTAACGCCCACGATACAATCACTTAACACTCATTAAAACTTCTTCAGTTATACGTGACGTACCACACACACAGCTGTCTCACACTCACTGACGCACTGATAGATTAATGTCTGTAGCTGTAACTCCTCTAACTCGTTGTTTCGCCTCCTTATATCGAGAGGATGTTGTAACACGTACTTTTCTCGAACTTCTCAAACGCGCCGGCTGCTGCACACTTTTCGAATGCTCTGGAAATCTGTGCTGCCGCTTGATTCTTGTTAGTCACGTGTTTGTCATTCTAAATGATTTTTCTGATTTTGTGATTGTTATCGGTTTGTGTACCTATTGCTTGATGAATGGCTAGAGCCAGTACCAGACAAAGATGTGCGTAACATTTGTTACAACATTATAATAACATTAAAATAAAACAAACCGTTAAACCTAAACAACTAGACAAAATCTTACCGCACAGAATGTGGATTTCTTTGAAGTCACATACATTTTTGTTGTGCAATTAACCATTTCGTCTGTTATTGTAGGTTGTTACGTTTCTGTAATAGCAGATTGGAATGGAGGTTAAGGGGAGCTCTAAACGTGTATTTTACAGCTGTGTATTAGTGTCGCTCGCTTTAGTGCGGATAAAATCACAGCAGCAGCTAGCTCCAGATGCAGGAAATGCTAACAGTTGTGTGTTAACGGATCATTAACAGTAATTCCTTTCCCTCGCTGTGGGATTTACCCCAAAGGATGAATAGAACTCGTGGCTGTGGGGGGGGCTTACTTCGCTCAATAATTAGCGCCCCAGGCGCGTTGCTTCAGCGTTTTCATGTCAACTGGTGATTTATGGCGACACGTCTTGTGTCTCAGATATTGGTCAATGCTTCTAGATTGTCTCTCGTCTTTTGTTCCCACGCGAGACAAGTGACTGACTATATCTACTGTACTAGGCTAGGAAGTTTAGTATGAGATTTCATAACTGCATCAGAGTCTTGACCCCGCGTGTCGCCGCCCTCCACTTCTTGTAACACACACGCAGTCTGGACTCCACGCTGTTCCTAGAAACCAAGTTGCAACGTGCAGTGTATGTACATATGTTAGCCAAATTGCGTCTATTCCCTTGGGATCACAAATCATCAGTGTTACAGTAAAGAAGGAAATAAAGTCTAAAAACTTCCATCCCGGAACCTAATTCCTTACACCGGGACATAACCTCATTTGTTAATCTTATATATTTAAACGAGCAATTCTTGTATATATATTCCGCGCAACTTGGAAACGGCACTAACGATTTCGATCAAATTTTGTATTCAGATAGGGTTTTGCTTTCTAAGTTCATCTATATAGCTGTAATTCCCGAAAAAACGCGATTTTACATAAAAAGTAACATTTTTTATTCCCGCTTCTACCGAACAATTCTTGTATATATTTCCGGTATTTCAGAAATGGCTCTAAAGATTTGGTTAAATTTTTGCATACATGCATATCACATTCACAGTGTTTTCTCTACTCGCTTTTATGTAATACATTGATATCTCTTTCTCTACACACTCTTCTATATACAATTTTTCATAAAAAAATTGATATTACACACACACACACACACACACACACACACACACACATTTTTATCCCCAGTTTGAAAATAAGTCATACCATGTTCTGTATGTTTGAAACAGAAATGGTATTACATTCACACTGATTTTTCCTCTCACTTTATGGTAATACATTCACATCTCTTTCTCTTCTCACTCTTCTACAAAGAAGTCATACAATTTTGTGCATGATTGAAATAGAAATGATACGTATTACATTCACACTGTTTTTTCTACTTACTTTTGGGTAACGCATTCATAACTGTTTCTCTATTCACTCTCTAACCTGGAGTCAATCGCAGCACCAAAGAACTGAACTCCATAGTGGAACAAATGCTCGACGAAAACCTCAAACTAGGTGGAAATCTATGGGGCAGGCCTGCGTTCAGCACTAGACGTTTTTCAGCTGAAATGGTGTTTATGAAATATTTGCATGTATTTCTATATCTCTTGTATCTCGGAAATGACTCTTAACAATTGCGACAAAAATGATTATTTAGTTAACGTTTTGCCTTTCAGGTTTATCTAAGTATCTTCTCCCACAAAAAAAGGGATTTAACAAAAAAGAGGCAAAAAACGTCGAGCGAAGCTCGGTCGCCCAGGTACTAAACTATAATACTATCAAGTATTAAAATTAACTGGTATCCAATTAATTCTCTACTAAAATAAAATAAATTTACAAACCTTACAATTCTATACTGGTATCCAGTATTTAAAAAATAATTTTTTACAACTAATTAAATCAATTAAAATATACGAATTACAATTATAAAACTTACACACCAATACTCCATAAAATTTCAAATTATTACGCTAAATTGCTTCCTAAATTCATAAAATTAACCAACCATTAATTTCAACTAACAATTTTCAAAACAAAAATTTAACATTCTTTCAAATTCTTAAAAACCATAAACTAAAAATTTATACTATACAACACTAAAATTTCAATTTTAAACTTTTAAAATTATAAAAACCAAAATTTCAAAAGTATAAATATATAAAAAATACATCTAAATATTAATTAAAACATAAACATTGTTATAACATAAATAATATCAAAAAATGTCAAAATTAATAATTTTTATAAAATATTTAAATTTATATAATTTATAATTACTACGAAATTTCCAAATCCAAATTTACTATTGCTTCTCTTAAAAGATTTAAAAACCATAACATTAAAACAAAACAATTTCAAAAATTTAAAAACAAATACTAATTTCAAATATTAAATTCTAATAAATTCACTCAATTTATAATTTATAAGATGCATAAACTTATATAATTTAAACTCACAACCAAAACATATATTTCACTATTTCACAAACTGACACACACAGACACACAGAGGGACCTTTTTCTAAAAATGCTGTTTTTGGATCCAGGGGGTCTCAAAAAGAATATTTCCGGTGAAATCTCGACATCGAGTTTTGGGTAGAATACAGTACTTCCCCTACTATACGTGGTAGAGAAAGTAGAAAGGGGAAAGATTACTTTTGTAGGCCTTGAAGTTACACTCGGACTGTCCTAAGGATGTGTTCGGGGGTCAGTTTGGGAGTGGACAAGAGAAAACACAGGGAGTACTGGGAATCCCTATTGGGGCACAGGACCCGACATTTCTTATTAAAGAGGTGAACAGATAAGCATAATCACTCTCAGACTCTGTCAGTTGTATGGACATTGTGTATTGAGGAACGAGGGAACTCCTGTGTAAGTTCACAGTGACATTTCAAGCAAAACTTAATACAATAAACACACGTTGTGTAATATATACCATCACATACATGAGCCAGGCTACCGTAAACCGAGGTTATCCAACCAGATACCTGAGAGACGCCTGTGAAACGGTAATGAGTTGAGAATATTATATGAGTACACTACATGAGATTTGGGGGGGGGGGGTTGCCTATTAAAAGTTGACGATGTTATCACTTTGGAAAGGCAATATGCGAACGTACAAGTATAATGGCAGCATGTGCGTAAAGAAAGACGATATTGCACGACAGTGCTAAATGTTTATGATGCTAACAAAAACTTGGTTATGTTAAGGAGAAGATGCTGGAAAATGAAGTGAGTCTCGTCGGCTTTCACTTGTTTTGTGTCACGTTACGCAGGATAGCGTGGGCCAATATGTGTCCACTTATATCATTTATCTGGTGATAACATAGAGGTTTTATCAGCCTTGTATAACACAAGGAGTTACATAAACCCCTTAGGATACTTCAAGTACAAGAGATACACGAAATAAGCAAATAAACTAACACACCGGGAGGACTCTGTGCAAAAGCACTGTTGAACAATCACAAATACCACAAGAAGAAAAACGGGTAAAACAAACCGTGTACGCCGTACCATTAGTTGCATTTCTGTTTCAATGATAGAAAATTGTATGAACTGTTTGTAGAAGAGGGACTAGGGAAAGACTTGTGAATGTGTTACGTAAAAGAAAAGTGAGTAGAGAAAACCATGTGCATGTTATACGTTGCGTTTGTATTACATTCATATAGAAAATTGTATGAATTTTATGTCGAAGAGTGAGTAGAGAAGGGCATGTGAATATGTTACGTAAAATAAAAGTTAGTAGAGAAAACCGTGTGAATATAATACGTTCCATTGGAAGCCGGTGCCACTTTTAACACTTGTACACAGTGTTTGTGAACAGCATAACATAACATGGTTTTTAGAATTTTTAGAAAAAGGTCGGTGTGTGTGTGTGTGTGTGTGTGTGTGTGTCAGTCTGTGGACAGCATAACTCAAAAACAAAAAGTCGGTTAAAAACCAACGTTGGTATTTAGATTTAATGTCTTTCAAAGATGCGATACGAAGATTTTGAAGAAAATAGCCCCACCCTAAACTACCCTTGACGTGGAAACTTTTTCGAAAATTTTGATTTTCTTGAAAATGACTAATGCTTTAATGCTTTTGATTAGAATGCCATATGTTTAAGATATTTGTATGACAAATGAAATACATATTTTGAATTATCTGGCTATAGCCTATGTAGTCCTTTTAATTCTGGATGACTTTTGAATAACTGGTAAACCGTAAGAGATAAATAAAATCTTACTATACAAAAAACATGTAAATGTCGCTAAAACACATAATATATGTCTGAATAAATTTTTTTGTAGAGTGAACCATTTCAGAGATATTCCGTGTTATTTGTGTCAGTTTCGGAAAACGTAAAACTTTCGTGAAATGAACATCGTTGTGCACTTTTTTATATATTAAGTGTGCACGGGATCTCAAAGCTTTAAAAGACTTGACTATCGCACAAAGCCTACTGTATTTTAACATTCCCCTTGTACCTACAAGGAAATAAGCAATAAGATAATTTGTAAAAATGTTTATCTCAACTAACACGAAGAAGAATAAGAATAAGAGTTTGTAAGAATGGTTAGTACAAGAGTAGAGAAAGTCGTGTGAGTGTGACACATCAGATTTTTGAGTTGTGTTGTTCACAAACGCGCACGCGCGCGCGCACACACACACACGGACCTTTTTCTAAAATTGCTTTTTTGGATTTAGGGGGCCTCAAAACATATATTTCCGGTGAAACCTCGATACCGAAGTTTTGGATGGAGTACAATACTTCCTCTACTAACTAGTTTGAACAAGGGCATCAGTGTAAGAGCGTTGCAATTGTTGCCAACTTTACACATGTGAAGAAAGAAAAGTGCAGAGTGACGTTAATTGGAATCTTGCAAGTTTATGACTCATCCCATTTCCATTAAAAGCATTATCCAGTAATGGCTGTCAAACACTGCACAGTCTCTCATACCACCAAGTTGGCTCGAGTAAACATCCTTCAGGGAAACTTGCTTTAGCATCCTCCGTACAGGCCACATTCAGGTTATCCATACATGACGTCACTCCTGCACCATTAGCTGCACTTGCCCACTGTTCATTAAATCCTTAGAATACTACAAGGAGCAATAACTAAGCAAACTCAATATAGAGAATTGTGTAAGTTGTTTATACAAGAGGGAGTAGAGAAGATCATGCGAATGTGTTATGTAATAGAAAAATCTGATGTGCTGCACTCACATGACTTTCTCTACTCTTGTACTAACCATTCTTACAAACTCTTATTCCTATATCTTCTTCGTGTTAGTTGAGATAAACATTTGTACAAATTATCTTATTGCTTATTTCCTTGTAGGTGCAAGGGGAATATTAGAATACAGTAGGGTTTGTGCGACAATCAAATCTTTTAAAGCTTTCAAATATTTGCACACTTAACATATAAAAAATGAACAAGGATGTTCATTTCACGAAAGTTTTACGTTTTCCGAAACTGACACAAATAACACGGAATATCTCTGAAATGGTTCACTCTACAAAAAAATTTATCCAGATATAAATTGTGTTTTAGCGAGATTTACATTTTTTGTAGAGTAAGATTTTGTCTATCTGTTATGGTTTACGAGTTATTCAAAAGTCATCCAGAGTAAATACGACTACAGGGGTTATAGCCAGAAAATTCAAAATATACATTTCATTTGTCATAAAAATATCTCAAGCATATAGCATTTTAATCAAAATCGTTAGAGCCATTTTAAAAAAAATCAAAATTTTCGAAAAATTTTCCATGTAAAGGGTAGTTTAGGGTGAGGCTATTTTCTTCAAAATCTTCGTGAGGCATTTTTGAAAGACATTAAACTTAAATACCAACTTTGGTTTTTAACAGACTTTTCGTTTTTTAGTTATGCTGCCACAGACACACACACACACACACACACACACACACACACGGACCTTTTTCTTAAAATGCTTTTTTTGGATTCAGGGGGGCTCAAAACATGTATTTGCGGTGAAATCTCGACATCGAATTCTTGGGTGGAATACAGTTCTTCCTGTATTTTACGTAGTAAAGTAAAAAAAGAAGAAGAATCAGCCGAGTTGGTCCAGCCGATTTAGCTGTTCAGTTTTGGTATATAGATATAAAAGGTAGCTAGACTTGTCATTTATCGCATGCTGCCAGTAAGATCTGGCACCTTTGAGTGGTACAGATGAGTCTTAAAGCGTTCTCTAACATTGGGCCGTTATTGAACAAGAATCGCGTGCTAAATGGCAGCAGTCAGGCAGGCAGCAAGCAGGTAATTCAGATATCCAGTGAATCTGGGATCCATATGCGGCGTTAATTGAATCCAGTACCTAGCGTGTTTTGTTATCGGCAGGCAGATGGCTAATACAGATTCAGCTAGAGGTCGAGTTTATTGTCATAAACGATACCTAATGGTGCACCGTGAAGCGTAATCTCAACCTTCATCTTCTCAAATGTTTCATCACCTTCTCTACTCACTCTACTATGTATTGTTGTGGAAGCCCCCTGAAATAGCCATGTTAAATTCAGTGATGCCAATTTGGTTGTTTTTAAACTAAAACTGGTCTTTCTGGGAAGATGTTTAGTTGGAAAAATTTATAAATGTAACATTGCTAGTACAGGGATTTAGTTGTTTGATAAACTGCATTTAGTTGGAGAGAAATACTTTTAACATCGACAACACAGAAATTTAGCGGATTTCTTATTTTTGTCTGGTTATTCTTGATCCTCTGTTGGCAACACTGGTTAAATTATAGGAAGCGTAGTCTGACGTCTTCTGTTCATGTGTGATACAACGGAGCAAGAAGAAGTGATTTTGATCCACATATAACGACGAGAAATAATAATCATATATCGAAAAGTGAATAATTAATTCTGAAATTTTGGGATATTCATAAAATCGTCAATAATTGATTGAGATCAATCGAGTGCGGTGAGATTAGAAAAGAACATTGAATTTTCACATCATTGTTTGTGTGTGGCCATTTTGTTTGTTAGCGAAGAAGTCCGCCATATTTAGCGAGAAAATTGTAAACGCGTTTCATGAGAAGGATAATGATTTTTAAGTGTTAATAAATTGTTCAAAACATTTAATAAATGTTTCATCTACAAAATAGAAATTCCACAGTGTTATATGGAATTAATAAAAAATCACACATTCACTTTCTTTGGATGTAGTAATTTTAAAAAGCGCTAGAAACTGTAGCAGAGAAAGTAACAAGTTTTGCTTAAAAATTATATTTTCTTTGCGAGGTTTGGAACATTTCGAACAACTCTTATAATAAAAGTAACATTTATTACGTTTTAGTTTTATTGAATCTACGAATGGAGAGAGAAAGTCGTGTGAGTGTAGATACTGCGGTTTCTGTACGACACGAGGAGATGTTTGATGGTAGAGTCACGGACAATAGCCTTCTTCTCAGCAGAAAACATCTTGTCTGAGATTCGATTGATATCCTCCATTAAACCAAGCATCCCGAGAGTGTAAGTCCCATTTCCCATAATCTGACAGCAATGTGCATATTGGCCCCAAGAGTCGCTTCTAGCACCTACCATACACCCTAATGGCACGGCCCTTATCAGATAACTTGCTATTACTGGCTACATCGAGATTTACCATAAATGATCCGCACGAGTAGCTATAAGAGTGCAAAGACAGTTTCATACAAAAACTGCCACCTCGAAGCCCGGATCCCATTCATCCCGAAGGCAATAGAAAAACGAGCAATGGCGGCATGGACGCGCATTAGAAACCACGAAAATGACGTGATCGCCAACATCGGCAAAGGCGAGCCGAAGCACCGCAAACATACTCGGAATAAAAATATTCTAGAAGCGGCACGGCTCGCCGACGAATGCGCGTCCACGCAACCTCGGTCCTAAGCCACACACATGTTCCGGCAGAGGCCCTCGCCTCGGAAAATATTCAGGAGCTGTCCCCTGCCCGCGCAGGAAAACAGCGGATAAGTGTATATATGAAGTGTAAATAGTGCAGTGCGCTGGGACGCATATTCTGGTGTGCCCAGTAAAGGTGTGTGTGTGTGTGTGTGTGAATGCGCGCGTGTATGTATGCGTGTATATAATTGTACATATGTATGTATGTATATATATAAACCAAAAACTGAATAGAACTTAAAGGACATAAGAAAACTATTTTCGGTTACCGATAGACGGTCACCGTATGGGTTTTGTACAAACCGAAAACTATAATTAGTTATAAGTAAGCAAATTGTATATAAATGTCAAATATAGCCTGTAAGCTGGGCCCTATGTACCGGCACCAGGCCAATACTTTATAATAAACAAACTGAAACTGAAGGTAGACAAGGTGCTGATGCATTCCAAGCACTCTGGCAGTTTAGGTCGCAGGTTTAGTAACTGCTTTTCTTCTTCTGCTTCATCTTCTTCCTCTTCTTCTTCCTCTTCTTCCTCTTGTTCCTCTTCTTCTTCCTCTTGTTCCTCTTCTTCTTCTTCTTCTTCTTCTTCTTCTTGTTCTTCTTCTTCTGCACTTCACGGATTTGTCATTTCTGCCAGTTCCGTCTTCGCATTCCAACAATTTATTGCCATCTTCTTCTAGGACGTCCTACATCTCTTCTTCCACAAGGATTATATCTTTTTATTAAAACGGTGTTCTTTCTTGACTCATCTTCTGTCCGTGCATATGTGTATATGCTTCACATTAGATCGCAAGGAGCGCTGGGATCGCATTGTAGAAATTCCGTTATTTGATGGTGCCAAATAACAATAAGTTTAACCTACAAATGTAATATATCAGTATTTATTGAAGGAAGTTGTGAATGTGTAATTAAAACATATACATTGTGTAAATGCATAACATGCAGTATATGAGAGAGAGTATTTTAGTTGATTTTTCATGAATTACAACGTTGTATATACGTGCATTATATTGCAATAAGCTTAGCCTACAAATTTCATATATTATTATTTATTGAAATAAGATTTTAAAATGTAAATAAAAATTACACATTGTGCAAACTGTGCTAGTTGTAGTACGTTTTCTTATACAGTAATATAATGACGTAAATACAACGAATATGTTCATCTTCCCACTACAGTGCATGCGCAATGGCGTCTCATAAGAAGAGAATGGAGTAATTACTTTGTGATGTTATGCATTGTAGGTACAGCCTGGAATCCAGCCACTACTAAAACGTGTTTAGTACGTTTTATTACACAATAATATAATCACGTCACTACAACAAACATGGCCATCTTTCCCCTACAGAGCATGCGCAAAGACGCTTTCTAACCCAAAAGAGAAGTGAAATTCGCGGTATTAGTGACGTTTTGACTTTTTTTCCTTCTACAGTGGAGCGTTGATACTAACTTAAATGATAGATCATAGCTAATAACGGATTGTGCATATAGAATTGCCTCTTTTAAGTTAGAGTAAATAAAACGGAATTGCCAAAATGTTCTACAGTGGAGCGTTGATACTAACTTAAATGATAGATCATAGCTAATAACGGATTGTGCATATAGAATTGCCTCTTTTAAGTTAGAGTAAATAAAACGGAATTGCCAAAATGTACTCACCATTATTAAATGATGATAATAATAATGTTATCATTCTCATTCTTCTTCTTGTTCTTCTTCTTCTTCTTCTTCTTCTTCTTCTTCTTCTTCTTATTATTATTATTATTATTATTATTATTATTATTATTATTATTATTATTATTATTATTATTATTATTATTATTATTATTATTATTATTATTATTATTATTATTATTATTATTATTATTATTATTATTGTTGTTGTTGTTGTTGTTGTTGTTGTTATTGTTATTGTTACTGTTATTGTAATTGTTATTATTATTGTTATTATCATCATCATTATCACTATCATTATCATTATTACCATTATTATTATTATTATTATCATCATCATTATCATTATCATTATTATTATCATTATCATTATTAAATTATTTATTATTAATTTTTATTTATTATCTTCATTATGATTATCATCACAGTTTGCCTACTCTAAGATTTTCACTTCGAGCCGCCACTGACCTGAAGTAAATAGAAGAGTAACCTTTTTTTAAGAATACTGTGTACAAGAATGGGGAGATAAAGTCATGTAAGTGTATAGAGCAGATATTTTCTACAGATTATTTTGCTCGTGTGGCGGGCGTCGTTTCCAACAGGCTGCCTGCCATTTCCTCTTCAAGGGTGCCAACTTTATCACGTTAGCAAGTAATGAGAGAAGGGACGGGAGCTCCCAGTTAGAGTGGGCGCCGCTAGATGTCTCTATCAGTATCGCTCGCACACACACGAGGGGAAGTAAAAAGAAATGAGTGAGGTGGGAGGATGATAAATCGAGATATGGACTTTATTGAAAAGGAGGGAAATTTGATCTGGAGATGCCGGTCGGCCACTTGCCAACTTAGGGGAAATTGAATTGACAGCAGCACGCGGGCCGGCGGGCAACCAGCAGAGGTAAATAGTGCTTTGTATTGATCTATCATGTAGATATGCACACTCACATGACTTTCTCTACTGAGCATTACGCCATCACTGAATTACGTGTGCGCTGCGTATATTTAATATCGCAAAATATATCATGATCTTGGCTAAGGGAATCCACAATCTCTTTGACCGTTTTCACTGCAAAGGATTTCCTAAGACACGAAGATTTTGAAGAAAATAGCCCCACCCTAAAGTACTCTTTACATAGAAAATTTTTCAAAAATTTTGATTTTCTTGAAAATGGCTCTAACGAATTTGATTAAAATGTCATATGTTTGAGATATTTTGATGACAAATGAAATGTATATCTTGAATTTTCTGGCTATAGCCCCTGTAGCCGTATTTACTCTGGACGACTTTTGCATAACTGGTAAACCGTTAGAGATAGACCAAATCATACTATACAAAAAATGTAGATCTTGCTAAAATACACAATTTATGTCTAAATAAATTTTCTTGTAGGCTGAACCATTTCGGAGATATTCCTTACTATGTGTGTGAGTTTCGGAAAACTTAGAACTTTCGTGAAAGAGAACATTGTTGTTCATTTTTTATATGTTAAGTGTTCAAAGAGAACAGGATCTCAAAGCTTTAAAAGATTTGACCATCGCTCAATTCCCCTTGTACCTACAAGGAGATAAGCAGTAAAACTTGCCGGGGAACATCGTCTGCATGGTATTTCTGTGGTCATAAATGAACTAAATTGTAAAGATGCCAGTTCAATTAAATCCTTCAGGAACTTTAAGTGAACTATATAAACGAATCACTTAACATAAATTTCCGCAAATTTGTGTTACCTATATGATTCCATAAATTAGCTGAATCACTAGGAATGCCTTTGAGAGAAGTAGTTCAGGATGTGGAAAATACAAGGAACAGTTGGAAAATACAGGTTCTTCACTTAAAATGTAACGGATGCAAGACATTTCACCTGTGTGTGATTGAAAGTGGCACAGATGGTTTTGCTCTTGCATAAACTCCGGGCATAAAGCAAGTATAAGACTGTTACCTTATAGAAGATGCTCGAAATGTGGTCAATCCTCGCGAGACTAAACAAGATTTAGGTATATCGGGAGAACATTCTGTGTCTACCGCTAACAGCACACCAAACTCCAACTCTCCGATCAAACGCGATGTGGATTTTCAGAGGCGCAGTCACGCGCATGACAGCCGGTAGTGGGGAAATCCAGCAAGGTCGCGGGGGAGGCGAAACGCCCTCTGCTCCGTTAAGTTTTAAATAAATAACCCTGTAATAGTAGATTTAATATAATGTGTAACATTCCCAATGTGTTGGATGGGCAATATGAAATTACTGATGTAAGTAGAGTGATATTCAACAAGCTTACGGGTAGAAGATTTGAGGAAGTGTGTCGCCTTATACTGTAAGTACAATACTTTGAAAAATTATGTCTGGCGATTACCACGTTCATCTATATCTGCTCAACTATTGAAACCTTGTTATACCTTTTGGAACATATTTCTAACATTTTCTCGTAATGAAAGTTAAGTATTTTCCAAGTTTCAGCATCTAAAACATCGCTGCCTATTTATCACAGTAAAGCGAATTTGTCACTGTTAGCAACAACAAACAGAGGAGCACTGTGCGGGAAGAAGGTTGCCGTTCAGAAAACAAACCATTTGAGAGATACACTTATAAATAGTTGGGCTTGTCAGTAAAGTTCTGGAATACATACATACAAGTACGTACCATAAAAACGACATGCTTTACTTTACTGCAATGTACCCAAGAATATTGAATGAGAGGAGAAAAGAAGTTGCAACAGCAATATGAAAGGGAATCATAAAAAGGAACGAAGAGTCAGTGAGCATGAAAGTCAGGCAGGTAATAGAAACAGAGTTAAGGGAAAGGGCAAATATCAGAAGAATCAGTGAAGCAGACAATTGGTGACGTTTCTGCGTATGAACAAGACGCCATCTTGACTTGTGTTCGACGTCATTACCTCCCTCCCTCAATGTAAATCATTCAGCACACCTTCTCTACTAGGCACAGACAAAACATCCCTTTACATGCAAAATGTTACCTTACTTCTCATTTTATCACAAACTACTCTACCACTTTGGTGTTTAATATATTTATCTCCCGTTGTATATCTGTGTAAGGCAAATAAAATGTGCATTATAAATTTTCGGGCTATAGTCCATTAACCCTGGATGACTTTTGCATAACTGGTAAATCATAAAAGATACAGAAAATCTTACTATACAACAAATTTAGATCTACTCGTAGTTAAAACACAAAATTTCTGTGATACTTATTTTCTTTGTGACGTTTACCATTTCCGAGATATTGCTTGTAATTACTCTCTCCTTGTTTTCGTTTCTCCCTTCCATCAAAAGCTCTTGTTACGAAATACTATCTTATATAAAGTTGTTGGTCGTATTCAATTACAAATGTAATAATGAAATTAAGGATGTATTCAATCAAATAGGTACGTAAGATTGTTTCATTTTAACTTTAATTTGTAATTATTTTGTTATAATACTGTTTTCAACTATTCCTACAGTTCGTTTACTTTTATATTCCAAGACTTTTCACAATGCCTTGTAAAAAAATCTGATGTATTGCACTCACATGACTTTCTCTACTCTTGTACTAACGATTCTTACAAACTCTTATTCTTCTATCTTTTTCATGTTAGTTGAGATAAACATTTGTACAAATTACCTTATTGCTTATTTCCTTGTAGGTACAAGGGGAATATGGGAATACAGTAGGCTTTGTGCGATAGTCAAATCTTTTAAATGTTTGAGATTCCGTGCTCTTTGCACGGCTAAGATATAAAAAAGTCAATAACGAGCTTCCATTTGAGAAAAGCTTAATTACTGCAAAAGTAGCGAACAAGGAATATCTCCGAAATGGTTCACTCCGCAAAAAATGTATTTAGAAATAATTTATGTGCTTGAACGAGAATTACATTTTTGTATAGTAAGATTTGGTCTATCCCTTACGGTTTGCTACTTATGTAAAAGTCATCAAGAGTAAACAGGACTACATGGGCTATAGCCAGAAAATTCAAAAAATACGTTTCATTTACCATAACAATATTTTAATCAAAATCATTAGGGCCATTTTCGAGAAAATAAAAAAATTCCAATAATTTTTCATGTTTAGGGTGGAGGAGTTTTTTTCAAAATCTTTGTGTTGCATCGTTAAAGGAGAAACTTAAATTCAAATTTTAGTTTCTAACCGACTTTTCGTTTTTGAGTTATGTTGTCCAAACATACACACACGCGCGCGCGCGCTGAAAATGATTTTTTTTAATTCAGGGGACCTCAAAACAATTACTTGCGGTGAAATCTCGGCATGGAATTTTTGGGTGGAATACAATACTTCCCCTACTTACTATAAGTGGCAGAGAAAGTAGAAATGCATCTTGACCTATTTCATCTAACCTTAAAACTGCCTAAAGTGGCACTATATAAACTGTTTGCTACGAGACTTTTAGTTGACAAGGAACATCTGCCTTTGAATTTCACTCTCTCTTCTCTTCTCTCTCTGTAGAAAGTGTGAGAAAAATAATTAAGGAGCGCAATTTCCGTTTCACTTTATTTCCTTTGGTTATGATCGCCGTGTTATATTTCACACGTACGTACCTACGTCCTTGTGCGGGGGAAGCCACAATGATCCCGCCATCACAGCCTTCTCAACATGTCGCCATTCACCTCACGGCCATCCATCAATGTCTCGACACAAGTATTTCGAGAGATCGATTCTAGCAACTACTTGCCAACTTCACAGCCTTCCCTTCATTAATCGTGTTTTCAACGTTTACTCTGCGCTCATTTTCACTGTCTTCCCGTGAACTTTCACTTAAAATAAACCTTCACTATCTGTACTTGGAAATTAAGGGATATTTAGAATCCCTTACTAATTCATTAAAACCACTCTTCGATACAGAGTAGTGGAACATGTAAACATTGTATAATATTTAAGAGAAAATGTCCTTCTAAATCAGCTGACTGAAGTAAAGGAGCTTAAACATTCTATTGTATCACTTATATACCCCAGCGATGTCCAACGTTTGCGAAAGAGGGGAGATTGGGTTTACCTCCTTCAACTTTATGCACACTGTACCATTCTTTTAATCAGGGGTGCTCAACAAGTGAGCACACGCTTGCTTCCCTTACACATTTTATTTTCCCCTTTTGTCTGTCTTTTAGTGTTTACCAGAAAATTCAAGATATGACCTAAAAAGTGCCCGTTTGTGTCCGTCACTGTATACTGACTGTATGATTATGAGCTAATTTACTCTCACACTGAAGGAGGGTGGTAGAATATAGCTGCTAATTACGTAAGCGTTTACAAAGAGACATCGCTGATATAGTCCCTAACTTTTGGGGTCACGAGGGGACTTTGCCTTGAGAAACTATGGAAGGTGTTTTAACTGTTTCAGCTGTAGGTTTTCAATATTGGCTTTATTAGTTTCAGTATTAAACACACGCACACACTTCTAAATTGTGCGGAAATAGAGAGCGATTCTAGATAGTTAAAACCTACCCGCCCTGGTCGGGAGTCGAACCCGAAACCTCTGGTTTGCACAGCCAAAGCACTGAGGCAGTCAAGTTTTAAATGTTCTTTTATCTTGACAGTAATTAAACGTAGGTAGTCTAAAATCTTCTGGCAATATTCTATAATTGACATAAGTAATTCACCAAAAAGGTATTTTGCCATCTACCCTTGGCAGATAAAGTATTTTATATATATACAGAGTTTCAATGTTTACCCATCTTTCAGTGCCTAAAGAATCTTCTTTCTCCACTCCACCCTATCCATTCATGAATTTCGAGATCTTACTTTTCTTCTTCTTCTTCTTCTTCTTCTTCTTCTTCTTCTTCTTCTTCTTCTTCTTCTTCTTATTATTATTATTATTATTATTATTATTATTATTATTATTATTATTATTATTATTATTATTATTATTATTATTATTATTCATTTTTACAGTATTTAATAGCATCCAAAAACGCAACATCAAGATTTCACATGCTTCTAGATTTCCTGAACGTAGTTATTTTTGGAAAATTATAATTGAGTATCCGAACAACATAAGTAAACAAAATATTATGTATAACATTCTCATGACTTTCTTTACTCGCTCTTCTACGAACAACTTTTACAAAAGGTTTTTCTTAGTAATCGATATATTCTTTCATTACATTAAAACTCCATGCTGCTACGTCAAGTGGAGAAATTAGTCTATTCCATTGAAAAATTCCATCAGATTTTTTAAAAACGCTAATGAGTGGAATTTCAAAGGCAGCATATACCAACCCGCACTTGAGCAACTTGTATCGTTGTTCTAGCTACCACAGTGAGTAGAGAAGGTCATATGAATGTGAGGCAGAACCATTCACACACAAGCAGGATCTGATAAATATGTCTTCGGTGGATGGCAAAAAGGTAAAAATTAAACATGTTAGAAAGCAGAGCTTGGTGAGAAAGGCACTGCAAGGGAAAAGAATAGATGCAACAAACATGAAATATGTACGAAGGAAAAGAGAAGGAAGCGAAATAACGACAGAATAAAGCAGATGAAAGCGTATTTAAACGATACAAGAGAAACAAAACCAGACTCAAATCTAAGATGAGAGAAAAGCTTACAATACATTCCCATGCACATTTCTTTTATCTGTCGCTTAGCAACGCTGGAACTATCACAGTCCAATGGCAATTTAGTTTTATACTAAACCTCCGGGACGGACATGAAGGTTATAAACCGCGATTATCAATAGCATTATTTCTCTGTTAAGATAATTGTACAACTTGTTGACTACAGCTTAGATAATTATAATAAGCAGAGAAACTTCCTTACTGCGATGCAGGTGTTTTGTCCCACACATAATTAAATAGAATAGAATTTATGAACCACAGCAGGAACGTCGGTTCAGAAGCCCACTTATACACGCTTACAATTAAAGCAGTAATAATTTCAACAGCGTCTAAACCGTGCATTTCTAGAAAAGTGATTAGTTTGCCTTGGGACACCCTGTATACGTGTTGTTCCCAACAGGTTGTACAGTTGCTCTGTGTGTGCGCGCGCACGTGCCTCAATCAATCACGCGTCTTCCCCTGTATTCTTTAAACCGATATCCGCTTCCATTAATCAAGGCTTGTATCATTTCACACTTCACACTTTAGGCTACATACGCGCCCTTAACCTGGGCCACGTTATAACCAGGGCTCGGGAAATACAGAAGTGAAAGTAAAAACCTCAACTGTTGCACTCACATGACTTTCTCTACTCTTGTACTAACCATCCTTACAAACTCTTATTCCTATATCTTCTTCATGTTAGTTGAGATAAACATTTGTACAAATTATCTTGTTGCTTATTTCCTTGTAGGTACAAGGGCAATATTAGAATACAGTAGGCTTTGTGCGATGGTCAAATATTTTAAAGCTTTCAAATTCCGTTCTAACTGCACGGTTAACATATCAAAAATGAACAACGGTGTTGTATTTGACGAAAGTTTGTTTCTTGAAACTAACACAAACAACAAGGAATACCTCCTAAATGGTTCACTGTACAGAATATGTATTCGGACATAAATTGTGAGTTTTAGCGAGGTACATTTTTTGTACAGTAAGATTTGGTGTATGTCTTATGGTTTACCAGTTATTCAAAAGTCATCGTGGAGCTATCTTACTCGTTTTAAGAGGAGAAACTTTTATTGACTCTGTGTATACACAGTAGGTGTGTATGTGTAACGGAGGGGGACACCTCGACCCACTGCGACGCCGAAATGGATGTATTGCGGGTACCATCCCCCAGGGGGAAGGGATGAGGCGAAGTGAGAGCGTGGGCTGGTGAGAGAGCGGAACCAGCGAAGCCCAGAGACGCACAGAAGTACCTAACAGTTACACCTGGCGCACAACCGAAGTGTTTCCTCTACCCCGAGAGAGGGCGACGAGGCGACCCTTGCGGTCCGAGCAGCAAATTCCAGCTAGGTTCAGGGAAGAAGTTCCAGTGCGTAAGCAACTATGCCATCTGTCCGCATTCGGGGTACGAACCCACGACCCCCGAGTACGGGCCACAGACATACACAACACGTACTCAAACCCGGAACCTTGTGGATGGAAGTAGGCTCAAAAAGAGACTCACGTATTCCTTTGAAACGGTACGTATCTGTAACAAAATGCGATTGCACATCTAAATAAATATATTAGAACGGGGAGAGCGCGCCATTAAATGCCCCGCCTGTAATTTCACATTCTATTGCGTGTATAAACAAACTATTGTTTCGAGCGCTGTTCTCCACGGATTGCCTCGCAAACAGCATTAAAATAAAAGCGAATCGTGCAATATAACCACATGTTAGCCCAAACTGTTTACGGGCTCAGGAAGAAAAAACTCGCTCGCTCGCTCCCTCGCTTGCATTGGGAACGAAAAACAATTAACCTGTAGTGTTTGTAGTTGTAGCTTTTCAAGGCAAAAACACTACATCAAAATTAAATGGAATTTCAATTAATTGACGCCCCAGTTTATGCGTTTCGCGGGGGTGAAAGGTAAAGCCGCGTATATCGATAATATCTGTGACATCACAACACCAGAGCGACTATTAAATAATCACTTTATGATATATTGCCCGCATTTCGCAATAGCGTGTTCACACAAGTGGCAGTCTGTGTTCATAAGTAAACAGCGCTCCTTTTAACCACAGCCTGCATTTGTATCCATCCAAAAATGTGTGTGTGTGTGTGTCTGTGTGTGTGTGTGTGTGTGTGTGTGTGTGTGTGTGTGTGTGTGTGTGTGTCAGCCGTGTATGCACGGTCGCATCGAAAGGAAGATAATGAAGCAGTTAATGAGTGTCGAGTGATTGTATCGTCTAAGTCAGCTGTTTTAGACCGAGGAATTGAAGACGGAAAGAAGTCAATAAGGCTTGTGTGTTGTAATATCACGCAAGACTGGACTCTGTTAACGTCAGAAAAAGAGAACTGTGTTTGTTGTGCTATCACTTTTGGGAGAACATAACGTGAGAAAAAAAATTGAACTTTTGTCGTTTTGTTACACATGGTGTCAGGAGTGGGATTTGTCAAATAGCAGACTTTGGCACAATATGATAGGAAAATGTTCATGCTGTTCTGACTTCTTGAGAAGTTTCACTATTTTTACCATTATTATCTAACTTGGCGACTTGAAGTTCCCTTGATGGATATGATTTGTGCAGCTTGTACTCTGTCTCCAGATTTGCTGCCGTATGTTCGCGCCACATACTTCCTGTATTAAAGCTATTTGTGCAGGATGTCGCCAATATCTTTACCATATTCCTTATTGTGAATCTGCGTTCCGTGTACGCCTGGACCATTTCCTTTATTGCTATACTGCAACTGCAGCACACGAGGTTTGTTATGCCTTAGCGATCCTGGTCTAACCAGACGTATTGTTTCTGATGCTTTTCCTTCTGGGTATATTGTAACTAGGTGTTGATAGGGGGAACGTGGTCAATGTGAGAGTTGAGGTTACATTTCTTGTATAAGACATACCCAAATAATCAACTTAATCAGTCTGGACTAACCTTAAGTTATTTAAGTTTGAATTCATATCTCTACAATCGTTTCTTTTTCTGGCACTTTAGGTCTTTTATCATAAAATTCTGCTTAGTTATCTCAGTTGTTCCATACTGTATTGTATGACGTAAGCTCATGTTTAAGAAATCTGCGGAGAAATAATGGTATATAATATCTAACAAGAGGAATAGAGAAAATCATGTGAATATAACGTTTTAGATTATTCTTTAATACTTGAAATAAAACAATGGAATTGGTTGTATTTATGTTTCAAATGACTGTTTCCGTGGTATAATTGAAATACGAGAATATTTCATACGTGCAGGAAATTCAAAGGCCCAAACGCTAAACAAATATATAACATGTGAATTGATAGCTTTCAAAAATGATGATTATCGAGCAAAAGTATCCTTTGTAGTTGTAATAACGTCAGCAATTTCATTTGCGGATACCATAGCAGTTTTAATTTACAATTAACGTACAATATGTTTGTCTTTTTCTGTTGGCCACATGTAATTTGCAACACTTAATCTACATCCATCGAACAGCATGAAATCGGAAGGCACTTTTAACATGAACTGGCATTCATTTAAATGCTAACATTTGTTCGCTTTGATGCGCACTTTGAGGGGAGTGTGCGTTCTTTCCTAAGCGTTTAAAAAATAAACCGAGTGTTAATTTCAAAGTGTGCAATGACGTCACTTTGTGTCAGTCAGCTCAAAGGGGAAGCGCATGGCGGCTGCAAATGGTGGCAGGTCTTCAAGGGAAAAGGAACGAGAATGGCCTTATCGAATACTTGGAGGGGGGGGGGGGTTATCTATCACACGTGTTTATTTACATTCACATGTGGTCGTCTAAGGTGAACCAAGCTTCTGTCAAGGAAACAAACGAAACAGTTTCTTCTATACTTAATTATTCTGTCCACACAAAAGATATTTGCGATGTTCAGAGCAGCGCCTTGTGTGGTAGGCAACTTCTCGGACACACGAGTCATGCAGCTGTGCGGAAGTGTCAGGCTAAACGGCTAGACAAGTGATCTTACTCCACACTTGGAAATGAATACCTGATATCGTAAAATGTGTGAACCATTTGGTTCATTGCTTCTTCTTTTGCTGTCACTTTAAAAATATCATTTGGTGCGCTTTGTAAGAGCCTCCAAATGTACCTTTGTGTTTATAAGTAAGAGAGATGGTTTGGTTCATTAAATTACAGCAGTATCAGCTATTAAGTTATATACGTTTGATGTTGAAGGAAATGATAAATAATATCCTTAGATTGTGAGGTTAGGTAACAGTATTTTTTTTTTAAATTAACGTCCTCCAACATTGTGTCATATCGGACGAAATGAAATGGGTGAAATGATGCTCAAATGAGCCCGAGGTCCATGGAGCTTTAAGTTACCCGACATTCGTCTTCTCAGGATAGGGAAAACCTCCGAAAAAAACCTTACCCGGATAACTTACCCTAAGCGAGATTCGAACTCGCGACCTCTTGAACGTGAGGCAGACACGCTAACCATCACGCTACAGAGGTGGGCACAGTATGTGTTATTACTTTCTCTACTGGTAACTAGGGGAAGTATTGTATTCCACCCAAAACTTCGATGTCGAGATTTCATCGGAAATATATGTTTTGAGATCCCCTGAATCCAAAAAAAAGCATTTTTAGAAAAAGGTCCGTGTGTGTCTGTGTGTCAGTCTGTAGACAGCATAACTCAAAAACAAAAAAGTCGGTTAAAAACCAAAGTTGGTATTTAAGTTTAATGTATTTCAAGGATGCGACACGAACATTTTGAAGAAAAAAGCCCCACCCTAAACTACCCTTTACATGGAATTTTTTTCGAAAATTTTGATTTTCTTGAAAATGGCTCTAACGATTTTGATTAAAATGTCATATGTTTGAGATATTTTGACGACAAATGAAATGTATATCTTGAATTTTCTGGCTATAGCTCCTGTAGTCGTATTTACTCTGGACGACTTTTGCATAACTGGTAAACCGTAAGACATAGACCAAGTCGTACTATACAAAAATGTAGATCTTGCTAAAATACACAATTTATGTATGAATAAATTTTCTTGTAGGGTGAACCATTTCGGAGATATTACTTGTTATGTGTGTGAGTTTCGGAAAACTTAGAACTTTCGTGAAATGGATCATCGTTGTTCATTTTTTTATGTTAAGTGTGCAAAGACAACAGAATCTCAAGGCTTTAAAACATTTGACTATCGCACAAAACCTACTGTATTCTAATATTCCCCTTGTACCTACAAGGAAATAAGAAATAAGATAATTTGTACAAATGTTTATCTCAACTAACACGAAGAATATATAGGAATAAGAGTTTGTAAGAATGGTTAGTGCAAGAGTAGAGAAAGTCATGTGAGTGTAAAACATCAGATTTTTTTTTGTGTGTGATTCTAAAGATATTTCCGGTGAAACTTTTGGATGGTATACAACACTTCCTCTACTTACTAGTAGAGAAGGTAAAAATGTAGAGTTCATTAAGATACACAATTTATGTCCAAGCGAATTTTTTGTGGAGTTCCGTTTCGAAGATATTCCTTATTTCTCAAAGTTTTGGAATGCTTAAAGGTTCCTCTAATGAAAGATCGTTTTTAATTTTCATATCTCAGCCGTACAAAGAGAAAGGAATTCCAAAGCTCCCTCGGGGGAAAATAAACCCTATAACTTGTGTGTGCTTAGTGGGAGTACTAACCTGAAAACATGCTATTCTTAATAAGTAAATTTATAAGTCGACAAATGAAGCAAATAGTGACGTAATATTGCCCATTAAACTGTCCTCAATTGCCATTACAAATTTCTATTTATGCTACTAACAACCTGTATGTTGTACTTTACTTATGCAACTCGAAGAAAATTTGCAGTTGAGTCAGTTAAGTCTGAAGTATTTAAATATTTTTTGCTAAACTATAAAAACCAGTTACACGTGAAAAATATTTAATAATAGTTAAATTTTCTCATTTTTATAATGAAATTAAATATACTGAAAATACCATTTATTTTAACCATAGCTTACAAACCTTTCTTTTTCAGCCAAAAACTTGACACATTTCTTCGGAAATAAGGGTTTTGAGATTTTATAATAATAAATAAATTATTAAATAATATATAAACAGTTTAGGAAAATGTGTGCCTGTGTGTGGACGGCGAGAGAGGGTGAGTGAGAGATAGGTGTGTGAGTGTCATACAGATATATAGACAAGCAGATAAATAAAGGGAGATGGAGAGGTATCTAGCCAAGGAGGGATATATCCCTCTGTATACACACAGAGAGAGACGGGGAGTGTGATGGGGAGAGAGACTGGGAAAGTGATGAAACGAGAGAGGGGAGAGATGCAGAGATCTGGAGAGAGGGATGGGGTGAGACAGAGAGCGATGAGATAGGAAGAGAGACGGAGCGGAACAAGGAACGCGGGAGAAGGGGTGACGGTGACTGGTTGAGGGTGAGGGAGCGTCGCCGAGGCAGAGGTTGAGGTCGAGGGGTCGAGAGCGAGTGAGAGGGGTCGAGGGCAAGTGAGAGGGGTTGAGCGCAAGTGAGAGGGCTCGAGCGCAAGTGAGAGGGGTCGAGCACAAGTGAGAGGGGTCGAGAGGCAAGTGCGAGGGGTCGAGAGCTAGTGAGAGGGGTTGAACGCACGTGAGAGGGGTCGAGGGCAAGTGAGAGGGGTCGAGGGCGAGTGAGAGGGGTCGAGAGCAAGTGAGAGGGGTCAAGGGCGAGTGAGAGTGGTCGAGAGCTAGTGAGATGGGTCGAGGGCAAGTGAGAGGGGTCGAGGACAAGTGAGAGAGGTCGAGGGCAAGTGAGAGGGGTCGAGGGCAAGTGAGAGGGGTCGATTGCAAGTGAGAGCGGTCGAGCGCATGTGAAATGGGTCGAGGGCAAGTGAGAGGGGTCGAGGGCATGTGAGAGGGGTCTAGGACAAGTGAGAGGGTTCGAGGGTAAGTGAGTGGGTTCGAGGGTAAATGAGAGGGTTCGAGGGCAAGTGAGAGGGTTCGCAAGTGGGAGTGAGAGGGTGAGAGAGTTGGAGTGAGGTAGAGGCAAGGGAGTGACATAAAGAGTGAGATCGGGAGTGACATCGAGAGTGACATCGACAGTGATATCGAGTGACATCGGGGTGACGTCGGGAGTGACATCATGAGTGACATCGGGGTGACGTCGGGAGTGATATGGGGAGTGACATCGAGAGTGATATCGGGAGTGACATCGAGAGTGACATCGAGTGACATCGGGGTGACGTCGGGAGTGATATGGGGAGTGACATCGAGAGTGATATCGGGAGTGACATCGACAGTGATATCGAGTGACATCGGGGTGACGTCGAGAGTGACATCGAGTGACATCGGGGTGACGTCGGGAGTGATATCGGGAGTGACATCGAGAGTGACATCGGGAGTGACATCGACAGTGATATCGAGTAACATCGGGGTGACGTCGGGAGTGACATCATGAGTGACATCGAGGGTGATATCGGGAGTGACATCGAGTGACATCGGGGTGACGTCGAGGGTGATATCGGGAGTGACATCGGGAGTGTCATCGACAGTGATATCGGGAGTGACATCGAGAGTGACATCGAGGGTGACATCGGGAGTGACATCGAGAGTGACATCGAGAGTGATATCGAGAGTGACATCGAGGGTGATATCGGGAGTGACATCGAGAGTGACATCGGGAGTGACATGGAGAGTAACATCGAGAGTGATATCGGGAGTGGAATCGAGAGTGACATCGAGAGTGACATCGAGGGTGATATCGGGAGTGACATCGAGAGTGATATCGAGGGTGACATCGAGGGTGATATCGGGAGTGACATTCTGAGTGACATCGAGGGTGATATCGGGAGTGACATCGAGAATGACATCGAGAGTGATATCGGGAGTGACATCGAGAGTGACATCGAGGGTGATATCGGGAGTGACATCGAGAATGACATCGAGAGTGATATCGGGAGTGACATCGAGAGTGACATCGAGAGTGACATCGAGGGTGATATCGGGAGTGACATCGAGAATGACATCGAGGGTGATATCGGGAGTGACATCGAGAATGACATCGAGAGTGATATCGGGAGTGACATCGAGAGTGACATCGAGAATGACATCGAGGGTGATATCGGGAGTGACATCGAGAATGACATCGAGGGTGATATCGGGAGTGACATCGAGAATGACATCGAGAGTGATATCGGGAGTGACATCGAGAGTGACATCGAGAGTGACATCGAGGGTGATATCGGGAGTGACATCGAGAGTGACATCATGAGTGACATCGAGAGTGACATCGAGAGTGACATCGAGAGTGACATCGAGGGTGACATCGGGAGTGACATCGAGAGTGGCATCGAGAGTGACATCGGGAGTGACATCGGGTGTGACATCGGGAGTGACGTCAAGAGTGACATCGAGAGTGACATCGAGAGTGACGTCAAGAGTGATATCGAGGGTGACATCGGGAGTGACATCGAGAGTGGCATCGAGAGTGGCATCGAGAGTGACATTGGGAGTGACATCGGGAGTGACATCGGGTGTGACATCGGGTGTGACATCGGGTGTGACATCGGGTGTGACATCGGGAGTGACGTCAAGAGTGACATCGAGAGTGACATGGGGAGTGAAATCGAGAGTGACGTCAAGAGTGACATCGAGGGTGACATCGGGAGTGACATCGAGAGTGACGTCAAGAGTGACATCGAGAGTGACATCGGGAGTGACATCGGGTGTGACATCGGGAGTGACATCCAGAGATGCATCGAGTGACACCGGGTACGGCACCGGGTACGACACCACGTACGACACCGGGTACGACATCGGGTGTGACACTGGGTACGACACCGCGTACGACAACGGGTACGACACCGGGTCCGACACCGGTTACGACACCGGGTACGACATCGGGTACGACACCGCGTACGGCACCGGGCACGACACTGGGTACACCGGGTACGACAATGGGTACGACACCGGGTACGACACCGGGTACGACACCGGGTACGACACCGGGTACGACACCGGGTACGACATCGGGTACGACACCGCGTACGACACCGGGTACGACACCGGGCACGACACCGGGTATGACACCGGGTACGACAACGGGTACGACACCGGGTACGACACCGTGTACGACTCCGGGTACAACACCGGGTACGACATCGGGTACGGCACTGGGTACGACACCGCGTACGACAGCGCGTACGACACTGGGTACGATACCGGGTACGACACCGGGTACGACATCGGGTACGACACCGGGTACGACACGGGGTACGATACCGGGTACGACACCGGGTACGACACCGGGTGCGACACCGGGTGCGACACCGCTGGTTGCACCGGGGGAGAGACCTCGTTGATCTCGGGAGTGACTTCGTGACTTATCTCGCGGAAGGAACTACTGGAGCGACGAGCCGACGCCGAGAGGCTGCGAGGGCAAAGTTGAGAGGGGGCACTGATGTCGGAGGTGGTATTCGTCGAATTGCCGATTTGCTACATTGCTGTCAGGAAGAGTATATGGATGTCACCATGGAAGAGACGAAGGAATTACTAGCCTACTAGCCCAAATCAAGAACCTGAAACCGGGAATGGAAAAAATGGAGAAAGAATGGAAAACGTAAACTAGGGAATGGAAGAAATGAAATGCATACTGATAAGGTGGGAAACGAAGAAACAGGGAATTCCGCTATAAGAGAAGATAGAGGTGAAGATAAGGTGTATCAAGGAAAAAGTGAAGACAAAAATGAATTCTGGAATGGGAAATATGACTGAAGTGATGGATACGAAGATGGGACTATTGGCGAAGATAGACGGGGAACTGGTCGGAGTGAAGGAAGACGTGGAACAATTAGACGGGAAGGTGGAACTCCTCTGCTAACGCGTGGACGTCATGGAGGACATCGGGGAATGTTTTAACACCCTGGAAGGAAGAGTCGACGGCATCGTCAAGGAACTAGAAGCCAGAGGTGGGCGGAATAGTACGGATTGGCCGAGAGGACATTTACGTCCGCATTGGAGTACGGAAGTGTACGATACGAAGAGACGTCGACAAGGATCAGCTATAGGAGTGTGTAGCCAAACAGGACACGCAAAGTACTGTCAGCAGGGAAGTCTACGAGCTAGCGAGGAACAAATAAGTACCAACTTGGCGTGGGTCATGGAGGTACCGACGGAGCCGTCTAAATGGGTGACGCTGAGTGCAATGAATAGAAGACTGGTGGACATCGTGGACGGCAAGATACAGGGGAAGCCGTCCGAATACTAATGGGCAAGAGCGCAGCCGTGAACGTGATTGGATCGTATGTGGCGAAGGACATGCCTAAGAGGAACTAGATCAACCCTACGAGATAGTGGCGGTATCGGGTGACGCCTTACCTGTGGGGGAGGAGGCCTGGCTGGAGTTCACCTTGGGGGAGAGCGTTATGGGTGTGTACATGTTCTTCGCGAGGAAGTGATACTGGGACTGCATGCCCTCAGGAGCCACGAGGAGGGTCCTGCAAGTCGGACAAGACGAGTTAATGCCCCGGAGCCCCAGCGCGTACCTCATGGTCGGCAGGATGATCCTGGAGGTGGTTGCGGTTGGACCCGCCAGGAGCAAGATGACTGAGAAGGTACTTCAGGGAGATCGGTGGTCATGAAACCTTGTGAATCCTTTTCACGATGGGAGAAGGATGACATGCCAACGCATATGTGTGAAGGGCAACCGGAGGAAGTGGGGTGCAGTACTATAGAGTGGGACGTGGCCAACGCTCAGATACCTCCCAATCGCTATATAAGGTCTTCGCAACCAGGGGCCGCTGCTTAACAATCAAGTAGCTCCTTAGCTACATAACGAGGCTGAGTGCACCCCGGAACAGGTCTCCCGCTTGGTAAGCAGCAGCGCTAGCTAAGTAAAACGTATATCTTAAATTTCTTGGGAATAGTTTCCGAAGTCCTCTTCATTTTGACTTACTTTTGTATAAATGGTAAACTGCAAGACAAAGACAAAGCCAAAGGCTCAAAGCCTACTGTATTCTAATATTCCCCTTGTACCTACAAGGAAATAAGCAATAAGTTAAGTTGTACAAATGTTTATCTCAACAAACACGAAGAAGATATAGGAATAAGAGTTTGTAAGAATGGTTAGTACAAGAGTAGAGAAAGTCATGTGAGTGCAACACGTCATATTCTTGTTTATAATATTAATATTTGAGTGAAGCAGTTTAAAGTGACACATTTAACTCATGTATCGCACGTTGATTGAATATAATCCTCAAGGTGCTGTTGTTTTGCTCAGTCTAATTCTGGGACCATCCTATAGGTACATAGCACATCTGTATAATATCGGTTACAAACTCATATCGTATAACTGCTATTTATCACCTGTGATTTAATCCGATTCGGTGATTTACTGACCATTGCCTGGCGCTGCAGCCCATTGCTTTTATGAATTGTAGCCATATAACCCCCCCCCCCCCTCTACCTGTTAAGTGATATTACGTACGGCTGTGCACACGTGATAGTGCTGGGCACTGCTTTTTACTGTCTCTCTCTCTCCCACTTGCGTACACTATCATCTTCCATGTCAAACATCCAATACCAAGCTTTCAGTCACAATACACGTTTTGAGGACACCGCAATCCATACAATCTGATGTGTAATCCTCCTTATACATATACTTATATTTTTGTATGCTTCAAATGCAAATGCTACGTGTTACATTTATAGCGTTTTCTCTACTCACCTTTTAGGTAACACATACACATGTCTTTCTCTACTCACTCTTCTATAGACTATTGATATGTATTGGTGGATGTAACCCTTAACCTCGAAAAGTACAAACTTTTTATGCTATCCATTTTACTATACAATATATTACTCTCATATGGTTTTCTCTACTCACTTTTCTTTTACGTAATACACATCCTTCTCTACTCGCCCTTCAACATACAATTCATACACTTTTCTATGGTTGAAATACAAATGCAACGTATTATATCTAAATAAGTATATTCTCCAAAATAATGCGATTTTACAACAAAGGAACGCCGAACAAATCTCGTTTGTCCAGGTACTGCTTGGAGAAAAGAATAAAAGTTCTATCCCACGATTTTATCAGAAATGCATATTTTGAGGGCCTCTGATTTAAACAGTATTCTTAAAGAAGGTAAGAATGCTGCTCGTATGTGAATATCGTAATGTAAAACGAAATATTGGATAAATAACTACTAAACTTGGTACTCAAATTCAGGATCCTTCTTTGTATGCGAAACAAGATCCCCTTCCCCACAGAAATAGGGCTTACGTGGAAAATATTTAATGAATTAATTTAATGTACCGGCGCACAGTGTATTATTTTGACAACGTAGGTCAGGGCTGGCAAGATGGAAGTGTGAAATGCTTTACCCCTTCGACCACCCTTATATGCGGCAAGTAAACAGGGACGTGTGACACGGTGGTGACCATTCGGGTTTCAGTAATTTGCTTGCAAAAAGGCGCAGCTTAGGAAATGTTTTCAAATCCAAACCAAGTTTTCCTGAACTGCGCAATAATGTGTTGCTTTGAAGGTTAATTAATTCCAATTGAAGTTCATCTTGGGCCACCAAACATTCATATGTAAATGGATCTCTAATATCAGTGGTTTCGTCTATGGCAAGGGAGAAATGAACAAAAGTACTTGTTCTGCCATTCCCGGCTCGTGCCGCATATGCAGCCGCCACTGTTATGTTTACACTGTCAGAAACAACCGGTTTACGCGGCTGTTAAAAGAGCCTAGTGGGGACAAAGCTGTTAGAACAGTGTAACCTCTCTTCATTGCAGTAGAAGGAAAGTGCACAGTGACAGTGAACGCGTGCACGGAATATGTTCTATTCAATTACACACACATTTTCCATCGATTTCTGCTAAAATTATATGATGCACACATAATTTTAGCTTTCTACTTTCTCTACTCCTAAGTAGGGGAAGTATTGTATACCATCCAAAAATTCGATTATGAGATTTCACCGGAAATATATGTTTTGAGGCCCCCTGAATCCAAAAGAAGCATTTTTAGGAAAAGGTCCGTGTGTGTGCGCGCGCGCGTGTTAGTCTGTACATCATAACTCAAAAACGAAAAGTCGGTTAAAAACCAAAGTTCATTTAATGTCTTTCAAAGATGCGACATGAAGATTTTGAAGAAAATAGCTTCACCTTAAACTACCCTTTACATGGAACATTTTTCAAAAGTTTTGATTTCCTTGAAAATGCCTCTAATGATTTTGATTAAAATGTCATATGTTTAAGATATTTTTATGACAAAACGCATATTTTGAATTTTCTGGCTATAGCCCCTGTAGTCGTATTTACTCTGGATGACCTTTGAATAACTCGTAAACCGTAAGAGACAGACAAAATCTTACCCCACAAAAAATGTATATCTTGTTAAAATACACAATTTATGTCTGAATAAATGTTTTTTTAGATTGAACCATTTCGGAGATATTCCTTGTTATGTGCGTGAGTTTTGGAAAACTTAAAACTTTCGTGAAGTGGAACATCGTTGTTCA
Organism: Tenodera sinensis; assembly: GCA_030765045.1. Lineage (NCBI taxonomy): Eukaryota > Metazoa > Arthropoda > Insecta > Mantodea > Mantidae > Tenodera > Tenodera sinensis. Next base: position 21,748,347 of record CM060971.1, on the reverse strand, counting down.
TTTTTTATATGTTAAGAGTTCAAAGAGAATGGGATCTCAGTGCTTTAAAAGATTTGACTATCGCACAAAGCCTACAGTATTCTAATATTGCCCTTGTACCTACAAGGAAATAAGCAATAAGATAATTTGTACAAATGTTTATCTCAACTAACACGAAGAAGATATAGGAATAAGAGTTTGTAAGAATGGTTAGTACAAGAGTAGAGAAAGTCATGTGAGTGTAACACATCAGATTTTTAAAATTCTTTTCCAAAGTGTAAGTAGAGTTTCAGTAAAGAGGGGCACTTATACAAAATAAATCAGGTACTTTCAGTGGCGTGGCGCACGGTAACTCTGAGTCTGGTAAGAAAACAGCAGTACAAACGCATCCACATTTCCTGAAGCAGCAAAGTTCGACCAAGCAAGTTATTTAGTGACAGAGGAAAGTGCACGGATTGCCACAAAGTCGAAGAGCTCTCGTTTGCCACCGCAACAAACAGATGCTGCAGTTATTGTCCCAGAATCATCACAAGCATCTCCTCAAAGGGCAACCTTGAACAAATTACGACCGATAGAGAAGGAACCAGTTCCACTTACTAATCAATAGTTCTCTTTCACGGCTAGAATAAAAAATCAACAACGATCTTCCATTTGACGAAAGTTTAAGCTTTCCAAAACTTACACACATAACAAGGAATATCTCAGAAATGGTTCACTCCACCAAAAAAAGGGCATTAATTGTGTTTTAGCAAGATCTACGTGCTCTATACAGTAAGATTTGGTCTATCTCTTACGATTTACCAGTTAGGCAAAAGTCTTCCAGAGTAAACAGGACTGCATAGAATATAGCTAAAAAATTAAAAATATACATTTCGTTTGCATAAAAATATCTCAAACACATTGCACCTTAATCTAAATTGTTAGAGCCATTTTCGAGAAAATAAATTTTTCAAAAATTTTCCATGTAAAGGGTAGTTTAGGGTGAGGCTATTTTCTTCAAAATCTTCGTGTCTTATTATTAAAAGATAAACTTAAATACCAACTTTGGTTTTTAACGGACTTTTCGTTTTTGAGTTATGTTGTCCACAGACAGACAGACAGACAGACAGACAGACACACACACACAGACACACACACACACACACACACACACACACACATACACACGCGGAAATTTTTATAAACACTGTTTTTGTTTCCAGTGAAATTTTGACGTCGAATTTTTGGGAGGAATACAATACTTCCTCTACTTACTAATTTACTACACGTAGAGAGAAAGTAAAAATAGAATAATTCAAATCACGTTGTTCGGATTTTTGTCTAGCTAGACTGTACAAATTACACACTGAGCGGCGTTGGAAGATCCGGTCCGGGGTACACTCAGCCTCGTCATGCCAATGGTAAGGTCAAGTAGTTGCCTTAGGTTGCACTCACTCCGTGGCCTCGGTTGCGTCTAGAGTATTCAGCGGCCGGGCGATAAGGGTACCCTCTGTAAGAGACTTCGGTTTCGTACATAACCGGATACCACACACTTATTTTAAAAACTCGTTTCCTTTCGTATATTTTTTAATTCAAGAAGTCTCTAAACAAGTGAAATGTAGTTATAGAATTTTTGGGTCAGAAGATAATGGGTAGAGAAAGTAATGTGATGTTTCTCGCAAGGGGTAGTTATGTAAATTTGAGGGGTGTAGAGTGACGTGAGTGAGGCTGTAAAGAATTTCCTCCCCTAACAAAGGGGTTTTAGAGACAAGAAGTGTTATACAAATAACTAAAGCAGACTCTTAATAAATTCTAGCCGGGTTTTTCATTTTAGCACCCCCAGCGTCTAATTACTTCCCCCTCCCCCTCCCCTTCCCCTCCCAAAATCCGGCGGTGTTAGCTAATAATTTTTTGCCCTCAAGATATTGCCGAGATATCTTATGCCCATCCAACAAGAGTAATTTATACATGTCGCAGCACAGGCTTCCTTATCTCGCGTTATCGAGTTGCTTCGTTAACTTGCTTCGTGGTGAATGCCTGCCTCCCTTCCTTGCCTTAACAACAATTGATATCTGCTCGTGAAGATGGACTGACTCACTGCGCCTGCGCATTGCCTAGTCACGCTTCACTCAAGTCTGCGCCACTAGACAACTAACTACGGAACCAATATCATCGACCCAACTTTTCTACTCCGAGATTTTACCGCAATCATGTTTTGAGACCCCCTGAATCCAAAAACAGCATTTTTAGAAAAAGGTCCCTGTGTGTGTGTGTGTCAGTCTGTGGACAGCATAACTCAAAATCGAAAAGTCGGTTAAAAATCAAAGTTGGTATTTAAGTTTAATGTCTTTCAAGGATGCGAATCGAAGATTTTGAAGAAAATAGCCCCACCCTAAATTACCCTTTACATGGAACATTTTTCGAAAATTTTGATTTTCTTGAAAATGGTTCTAACGATTTTGATTAAAATGCCATATATTTGAGATATTTTTATGATAAATGAAATGTATATCTTGAATTTTCTGGCTATAGCCCCTGTAGTCGTATTTACTCTGGACGACTTTTGCATAACTGGTAAACCGTTAGAGATAGACCAAATTATACTATACAAAAAATGTAGATCTTGCTAAAATACACAATTTATGTCTCAATAAATTTTCTTGTAGGGTGAACCATTTCGGAGATATTCCTTGTAATGTGTGCGAGTTTCGGAAAACTTAAGAGCTTTCGTGAAATGGAGCATCGTTGTTCATTTTTTATATGTTAAGTGTGCAAAAACAACAGAGTCTCAAAGCTTTAAAATATTTGACTATCGCACAAATCCTAACGTATTCCCATACTCCCCTTGTACCTACAAGAAAATGAGCGATAAGATAAATAATTTCTACAAATGTTTGTCTGCATTAGCATAAAGATATACGAATAAGAGTTTGTAAGAATGATTGGTACAAGAGTAGAGAAAGTCATGTGAGTGCAACACTTCAGATGGTAATTATTATTAATTTATGGCAACAAATAATTACCATGTGAAGGTTATTTAATCCTGGGATATAAAGTACTTGCAATAGTAAGTCACCATTGGGGTAATTGTCTCTGATGTGAGACTGCCTTTGTGGTTTACCAGGAGAAATACGAACTGGTTTGAGAATTTAATGCCATTCTGGCAGTTTGTCACAATAGCTCAGTGGTTAGAGCAGCCGCCCGGTAAGCGGAAGGTCTATGGTTCAAATCCCAGTTGTTGCATTGTATTTTTAAGTTCCAGTTCTACCTCTCAAACACTTCAGATTTTTAACTTAGCTCTTATAGGTTTACATTACAACAGTCGTTATCGTCAGACCATTTGTTCTTCAGCAATGAAAATATTTTTTCAGTATTTGCATTATTTCTTACTCATGAAAGGCGGTGTATAATATTTAATATTTCTCGTTTAATAATTCACTTTTAATATTATTATATTTTTTCGCATGTTTCTGTCTTTATCCCTCCTTCTTTATTTGCCATTGATTATACAGCCCTTTGTGTTCATTATACAATTAAATATAACTTCTGTTTATGTTAATGTTTACTATCAGGCCAGTATGTTTAGGTATCTCATTAGCGAGAGTAGACTTGCTGATGAATTCCCGCACCTTACTTACACATGAGGAGAAGAAAGAAGCGTCGCTTGATGTGCATTTTGCTGACTCGTCTTGAAATGAGATCCTGACCTTGTTATTTGAACCGGGCCAAGCGGGTAACAAAGGAAGGTCGCTTGGCCCTCTATTGTTCTATCGCCAAATGTCAAGAGTTGGCAGCAGCCCGTGACCATATTTTGGCTTGTAGCTGCGAAACCGACTTTTCAAGTCCTTTCTATTCAATTCTGTATTTCTGCTCCCTACGGCGTGCTTTTCAAAATAATGCTTACCAGCATTGCGTTGGTATGGGCTTCACAATAACGCTAGGGCTCGTCTTTGCTCTAGAATTTCTACTTCTACCTAAAGTGCGAGTGTCAGTATTTTTGTCCAGAGAGGTCAAACAGTAACAACTTGTGTTGTTTACCTTACCCATCACACGCTTGATGACACAGCAATAACAGGGGAAGTTGATCAAAACGATCCAATGATTTGAAAGCTTTAAAATATTTGAATATCGCTCAAATCCTACTGCATTCTCCTATTCCAAGAAGATAACTTCTGCAAATGTTTATGACAACATTTATGTCAACGAAGAAGACAGAGTGATAAAGAATGGTTAGTATGGACAAGAGTAGAGAAAGTCATGTGAGTGCAACACATCAGAATGTTTAGGAAGTGAGGTTAAATCTGGTACGCTATACAGATTCTAGGAAAGTCATCTAGAATGAAGAACACACTTCAGAGTCTATTCGCAGAATATACAAGCTTAAGGTAAGGAAACCTTAGCTGGTGATATGTAAGCTTGGTCCCGTAGTGGTTCATATATCCGTCGATAGATAGCATTAGCCCTTAGGGCAACATCCGCGCCTTTGAGCCCAACGTGAACTTCTGAGAAGACTGAAACAGGAAGTCGTGTGTAGTTTTTGACAACTTTTAGCCATCGTGTGAACTCTATGATAGTAAGTGTATTGTGCATGCGTGATTGCTTTAGTGTTCCAACAAAGCTGTGGCTTCTGATAAGGAACTGTTGAGGAAAATTAAGGCAAGCATAAATATCTCATACCTATACTATTTCTTGCAGTAGTTGATATGTAAACTAATCATTAACACGTATTTGGTAGCCTAAACTAAGTTTACAAATCATTTATCAATTTCCCTGGTGACAAGCCTATATCTGATCATTAACTCCTACGGTACCAATTAGACTCGTCCTTAATACCAGTATGATATAACGTAACACCCTACACCATAACCTACAAAAATCTGATCGTGCACTCACATGACTTTCTCTACTCTTGTACTAACCATTCTTACAAACTCTTATTCCTATATCTTCTTCGTGTTAGTTGAGATAAACATTTGTACAAATTATCTTACTGTTCATTTCCTTGTAGGTACAAGGGGAATATTAGAGTACAATAGGTTATTAACCATACTCAAATCTTTTAAAGCCTTTGAGATTCCATTCTCTTTGCACGCCTAACATATAAAAAACGAATACTGATTTTCCATTTCTCCAAAACTTATACAAAAACAAGGAATATATCCGAAATGGTTCATTCTACAAAAAAAATTATTTGGACATAAATTCTGTGTTTTGCTGAGATCTACATTTACGAGGAGTAAACAAAATTACAAAGGCTATAACCACAAAATTCAAAATATACATTTTATTTGTCATAAACATATTTCAAACATATTGCATTTTAATCAAAATTGCTAGAACCATTTTCAAGAAAATAAAAATATTCTAAACATTTTCCATGTAATGTGTTGTTTAAGGTAGAACAATTTTCTTCAAAATCTTCGTGTTGCATCCTACAAAGATATTAAACTTAAATACCAACTTTGGTTTTGAACCAAATTTTTGTTTTTGAGTTATGCTGTCCCCAGACTGACAGACAGACACACACACACACACACACACAAACACACACACCACACATACATACACACCAACACACACCAACCCACACACATACACACACCAACACACACACCCACACACACAAACACACAAACACACACCAACACACACACAAACACACACACAAACACACACCAACACACACACAAACACACGCACATACACACATGCACACACCAACACACACACCCACACACACACATACACACACCCACACACACCAACACACATACACACACACCAACACACACACACACACTTAGGTTAAAGAAATAAAGTAAAAAAAAACCTAAATATCACAATAGAGAAGTACTCAATTAGACTAAGGTAGATAAAAATTAGAGGTAAATAAAGATGTAAATGATCAAATAGAACATCACCAACATGTACATGTATATAAAATGTAAATTGTATGTAAATAAATAAATTCAAGCATGTAGTATTCATACGGAATGGGGCATGCATTTAAAAAAAAAAACAAAAAACAACACACATACACACACCAACACACACACCCACACACACAAACACACCGCACATACACACAACACACCACACACCAACATACACACACACTATAACACACACCACACACACACCACACAAACACACACCAACACACACAGCACACACCAACATACACACAACACTACAACACACACCACACACCACACACACACCACACAAACACACACTAACACACACAGCACACACCAACATACACACAACACACACACCAACACACACAGCACACACCAACATACACACAACACACACACCACACACACCAACACACACACACCACACACACATACATACACACACATACACACACCAACACACACACCCACACACACAAACACACCGCACATACACACAACACACACACCAACACACACAGCACACACCAACATACACACAACACACACACCACACACACCAACACACACACACCACACACATACATACACACACATACACACACACCAACACACACACACCACACACACATACATACACACACATACACACACCAACACACACACCCACACACACAAACACACCGCACATACACACAACACACACACCAACACACACAGCACACACCAACATACACACAACACACACCACACACACCAACACACACACACACCACACACATACATACACACACATACACACACCAACACACACACCCACACACACAAACACACCGCACATACACACAACACACACCACACACACACCGCACACCAACATACACACAACACTACAACACACAACACTACAACACACACCACACAAACACACACCAACACACACACCACACACCAACACACACACCCACACACAAACACACACACCAACACACACACACCACACACATACATACACACACAAACACACACCAACACACACACCAACACACACACACCACACACAAACACACACCAACACACACACCACACACCAACATACACACAACACACACACCACACACACCAACACACACACACCACACACATACATACACACACAAACACACACCAACACACACACCACACACCAACACACACAACACTACACACCAACATACACACAACACACACACCACACACCAACACACACAACACTACACACCAACATACACACAACACACACACCACACACCAACATACACACAACACACCAACACACACCACACACAACACACCAACACACACACCACACACACACCACACACAACACACACACCAACATACACACAACACACACCAACATACACACAACACACACACCACACACAGCACACACACTACACACACCACACACACAACACACCAACACACACACCAACATACACACAACACACACCAACATACACACAACACACACCAACCCACACACAACACACTACACACACACCACACACCAACATACACACAACACTACAACATACACACAACACACACACCACACACCAACATACACACAACACTACAACACACACCACACACCAACATACACACAACACACACACCACACACAACACACACACCAACATACACACAACACACACCAACATACACACAACACACACACCACACACAACACACACACGACACACCAACATACACACAACACACACACCACACACAACACACACACTACACACCAACATACACACAACACACACACCACACACCAACATACACACAACACTACAACACACACCACACACAACACACCAACACACACCACACACAACACACCAACATACACCACACACACCGCACATACACACACACCACACACACCAACATACACACAACACTACAACACACACCACACACAACACACCAACACACACCACACACACCGCACATACACACACACCACACACATACACACAACACACACACCACACACCAACATACACACAACACTACAACACACACCACACACAACACACCAACACACACCACACACACCACACACAACACACACACCACACACACAACACACCAACACACACACAACACACCAACACACACCACACACACAACACACCAACACACACCACACACAACACACCAACACACACCACACACAACACACCAACACACACCACACACACCGCACATACATACAACACACACACCACACACAACACACCAACACACACACAACACACACCAACCCACACATAACACACACCAACCCACACACAACACACACCACACACACAAACACACACCAACACACACCACACTACACACACCCACACACACAAACACACACCAACGCACACCACACTACACACACCCACACACACAAACACACACCAACACACACCACACTACACACACCACACACACAAACACACACCAACACACACCACACTACACACACCACACACACAAACACACACCAACACACACACCACACACCAACATACACACCACACTACATACACCACACTACACACACCACACACGACACACCAACCCACACACAACACACACCAACCCACACACCACACACACCACACACCAACATACACACCACACTACACACACCACACAACACACACACCACACACCAACCCACACACAACACACACCAACCCACACACCACACACACACCACACACCAACATACACACCACACTACACACACCACACTACACACACCACACACCAACCCACACACAACACACACCAACCCACACATAACACACACCAACCCACACACAACACACAACACACACACATAACACACACCAACTCACACACAACACACACCACACACACCAACACACACACCACACACACCACACACCAACATACACAACACACACTACACACACCAACACACACACCACACACCAACGCACACACCACACACCAACCCACAAACTACACACCAACACACACACCACACACCAACACCAACCCACAAACCACACACCAACACACACACCACACACCAACACACACACCACACACACCACACACACCACACACCAACACACACCAACCCACACACAACACACACACCACACACCAACACACACCACACACAACACACCAACACACACACCGCACACACCGCACACACACCACACACACACCACACACCAATATACACACCACACATAGCACACACCAACACACACCACACACCAACACACACACCACACACCAACACACACAGCACACACCAACACACCCACAACACACACCAACCGACACACCACACACATACCACACACCAACATACACACCACACTACAACACACATCACACACACCACACACCAACATACACACCACACACCAACACACACACACCCCACACACAACACACACCAACCACACACCAACATACACACCACACTACAACACACACAACACACACCACAACACACACACCACACACCAACCCACACACCACACACACACCACACACCAACATACACACCACACTACAACACACACAACACACACCACAACACACACACACACCACACACCAACACACACACACCACACACCAACATACACACACAACACACACACCACACACCAACACACACACCACACACACTACACACCAACATACACACCACACTCCAACACACACACCACACACCAACATACACACCACATACAACACACACCTCACCACACTCCAACACACACCACACACCAACATACACACCACATACAACACACACCACACTACAACACACACCACACACAACACACACACCACACACCAACATACACACACCACACACACACCACACACACACCACACTCCAACACACCACACACACCAACACACACACACCACACACCAACATACACACACACCACACACACACCACACACCAACATACACACCACACTACAACACACACCACACACACCAACATACACACACACCACACACACACCACACTACAACACACACCACACACACGCGCGCGCGGACCTTTTCTTAAAATGTTTGTTCTACTTTTGGGGGCCTCTAAGCATCTCGTGTGAAATCTCGACATCCAATTTTTGGGTGGAATGCAATACTTCTTGTACTTACTACACGTAGTAGAGAAGGTGTAAATTGCATTATATTTTAAATTTAAGCAATCTACTCCCCAAGAAGGAAATTACGTAAGGTGCCTGACTGGGCAGGAAATGAGGTCACTTTACCCTACATAAGTTGGCATGTAAACCTGTTGAATACATGCGTATTTTAATCAAAATCGCAACGGTCCGTTTTTGGGGGAAAAACGAAAATAAAAACTGACCATAATTTCTATGTAAAATATTAGTTGGTGTGGGAAGTTTTCTTGAATTTCGTCTCATTCTTGGAATATATTAAACTTGTATACCAAGTTTGGCAAGCATCCGACGTTCCGTTCTAACGGTTTTGCTGTTCGCAGATGCATAATAGGACAAAAAGGGTGCAGTAACTTTCCTATCACCTTGTTAACCTCGAAGCTTTGGCAGAAATGCGCAGTTTTCTTGTCATCATTAACACAGTCTATGACATTCCTGATATCAGAACTTGCAACTCTTTACTTCTCGCAACCTTGACTCATTCCTTTCAGTGTCTTACATTTTTTCGGTCTCTCATAAATAACACTGACGTTACAATCCCTCGCCGCTCGTTAAATGTTCTTCTCGACGACCAACATATCTTTCACGACGACACATACACACACAGCTGTCTCCTACACTGACTCTTGTGTATGAAACTGTAGCTAACTCTCTTGCTTTTTCTTCGCCTCCTTATATAGCGGAGATGACGTCACAGGACTTTTCGTAAACTGTTTTTTCAAATCTACCGGTGATGATGTATCCAGACCTTTCCGGAAGGCTCTGGAGAAAGTCTCTTTTGGTTCTAACACTCTGGTTGCTTTTAGTCATGTACACACAAACAGTCGCCCGAGGCAGCTTGACCTAGAATGCCCTTGTTTGCTCGCCGGCCTGGTGTGTGCTGTGAAGTAGCTTAGCCCCGACAGTCCTTTGTTTTGCGCCGCGCCCGGCGCCACAATATCAACAACTTCACTTTCTCTAATATGTATACTTATAAGCAGAGGAAATATTGTATGTCAAGGTTTCACAGAAAAATTGTTTTGTGGCACCTGAACCCAAAACATGTATTTTTACTTTCTCTACTATTAAGAAGGAAGTAAGTTTGTGTTCCACCCAAAAATTCGATGTCGAGATTTCACCGGAAATATATGTTTTAAGACCCCTGAATAAAAAAAAATCATTTTTAGAAAAAGGTCCTATGTGTGTGTGTGTCTATCAGTCTGTGGACGGCATAACTCAAAAACGAAAAGTCGGTTAAAAATCAAAGCTGGTATTTAAGTTTAATGTCTTTCAAGAATGCAACACTAAGATTTTGAAGAAAATAGCCCCACCCTAAAATACCCTTTACATGGAACATTTTTCGAGAATTTTGAGTTTCTTGATAATGACTAACGATTTTGATTAAAATGTCATATGTTTGAGATATTTTTATGACAAATGAAATGTATATCTTGAATTTTCTGGCTATAGCCCCTGTAGTCGTATTTACTCTGGACGACTTTTGCATAACTGGTAAACCGTTAGAGATAGACCAAATCATACTATACAAAAAATGTAGATCTTGCTAAAATACACAATTTATATCTGAACAAATTTTCTTGTAGAGTGAACCATTTCGGAGATATTCCTTGTTATTTGTATGAGTTTTGGAAACTTAAAACTTTCTTAAGTGGAACATTGTTGTTCATTTTTTATATGTTAGGTGTGCAAAGAGAACGGAATCTCAAAGCTTTAAAACATTTGACTGTCGCACAAAGCCTACTGTATTCTAATATTCCCCTTGTACCTACAAGGAAATAAGCAATAAGATAATTTGTACAAATGTTTATCTCAACTAACACGAAGAAGATATAGGAATAAGAGTTTGTAAGAATGGTTAGTACAAGAGTAGAGAAAGTCATGTGAGATTTCGTTTTTGGTTCAGTTGAGCTCTAAACGTTTTTGTAAGTTGAAATCAGCATTTGTTGTCTTTTATTCGAACGCAATAGACATCAATTTGATTTGAGATTGAAGAATCTATTTGTGAGAGAATTGGAAGAGGGTTAATTGGAGATTGGAAACAAAGATATACTAAGCACTAACAATGGTTAGCGTTTCCGAAAGCCATCGAGTAACAATGAATGCTTCATTAGCCACGTAACGGCAGCAGGCTCTACTTACCTTAAATGTGCCTGTATAAAGGGTAGTTCCAGCCCCTACCAAAGGGAACATACTGTCATGCGCTCAACTGCCTTTTTGGGTACTCTCAATAAAGCGAAATATTCCTTACATCCTGTAATTGTTATTTTATGTCCCCTTCTTTTATATGTACTTATATAACTATAGAGGGATGATATTGCTTGATGTAATTTATAACATATTCTCGACTGTTCTTAACAAAATGATTAAATATATGCAGAGGAAATACTTGATGAATATCAATGTGGTTTTAGAGCAAAAACACGAGAAGCGCTGCGCAGTGTTTGCTGTAAACATGCTCATGCGCCTAACTTGTTTTTCTCTGCTCTGAAAGTGCCGTACTGAGCTGACGTGTGATTATTATGTTGTCCTGTACCTAGATGGCTCATCTACTGAGTCACTTCGCCAAGTGAAAGTACGATTTGCGGTAAGATTTCCACAGAATCTGCAATTTCTATGTCTGGGGTCTGCAGATAGACATTCACAGGGACCTTTTTCTAAAAATACTTTTTTTTATACATCTAGCCAAGGAACGAAAGAGTTGCATTTGGTGTTGCTGGTTATGGATCACCCTGTCTCTGATGATCACGCAATACTGCGGCTCTTAATGTGCTTATTTTCAGAACATATTTCCTGTATCTGCTAATTTCTGTCCATTTTTTATGAGGCCGCTGAAAACAGCGAGTGATAAATTGCATCGTGAGCAACACTAAATTCTGTTGTGATGCGAACATAATTGCCCTGTGTTGTTGGAACATGATGCGCCGCGTTTTGCTGCGCCAACACTGCATCTCTCACCTCCCCAAATATCCTCCCAGTCATGGAGAATGCTTCTCACAGAGTTTTTCTATTTTTTACTTTCTCTACTTCATAGAGTAAAGTAGACGAAGTATTTTATTCCACCCAACAATTCGATGTCGAGATTTCACCAGAAATATATGTTTTGAGGTCCCCTGAATCCAAAAGAAAGCATTTTTAGAAAAAGGTCCTATGTGTGTGTGTGTGTGTGTGTGTGTGTGTGTGTGTGTGTGTGTGTGTGTGTGTGTGTGTGTGTGTGTCAGTGGATCAATCTGTGTCTGTCAGTCTGTGGACAGCATAACTCAAAAACTAGAAGTCGGTTATACACCAAAGTTGGTATTTAAGCTTAATGTGTTTCAAGGATGCGACACGTAGATTTTGAAGAAAATAGCCCCACCCTAAACCTCCCTTTACATGGAAAAGTTTTCGAAAAATTTGATTTTCTTGAAAATGGCTCTAACGATTTTGATTAAAATGTCATATGTTTGAGATGTTTTTATGGGAAATGAAATGTATATCTTGAATTTTCTGCCTATAGCCCCTGTAGTCGTATTTACTCTGGACGACTTTTGCATAACTGGTAAACCGTTAGAGATAGACCAAATCATACTTTACAAAAAATGTAGATCTTGTTAAAATACACAATTTATGTCTGAATAAATTTTCTTGTAGAGTGAACCATTTCGGAGATATTCCTTGTTATGTGTGTGAGTTTCGGAAAACTTAAAACTTTCGTGAAATGGATCATCGTTGTTCATTTTTTTTATATGTTAATCGTGCAAAGAGAACAGAATCTCAAAGCTTGAAAAGATTTGACTATCGCACAAAGTCTACTGTATTCTAATATTCCCCTTGTACCTACAAGAAGATAAACAATAAAATAATTTCAGCAAATATATCTCAACTAACATGAAGAAGATATAGGAATAAGAGTTTGTAAGAATGGTTAGTACAAGAGTAGAGAAAGTCATGTGAGTGCATGTTTCTAGCAATCAACTACGTAATTGTTTCAGTTTTCATTGTTGTAGTTTTTCAGAAACAATGAAATGTCAAGGTGGTCATAAAGTACTGTCTCATCGAGGTAAAAGAGGAAGAGTTAAACAATATTAAATATTACCTTTATAAACATGACAATTTTGAAATAAGTTTGTTTTAAGAATTGCTGAGACATTTCGTTACGAATGGTGGTCGCAGTTGGTAGTTTAAGTTTTGGAGTAAGGGTTGGCATTGTTGGGGTTAGTTGCAATTTTCATATGAAACATGAATAAGGTAAGGTTCAACATTATGTAATCACAATTTCGAAGTAACGAAGCAGTGAACGTGCTTGCCGTGGTTCACGTTCCACGAGTTGAAACACACAGCAGCTCGCTCAGCATTTATGAGGTAAATCCCTACAGAATTGGTTTCGATCCCCGGGAAAGTCGGACATATGTTCATACGTGCCTTGTGTTCCACTTAGTTGCTGTGCAATTGAAACGGGCCAGAAGTTAATATGGTGTTCCAACATGTCGACAAAAACGCCTGATAAAATAGTAAATTATACCTATTCGTAGACTGGGTACGCTACTTGCTCTCAAACTCTCCCTTCCCCTTAAAGCTATGCTTTCCTCCAATCTGAAAACTAAACTGAACTGAATTTAAAATGTTTGAGTTGCAGGTCATGTGATCATGAATGGGCAGCTGTTTATTATGGAAATGCTCTCTTCTGGCCGAGAACTGAACTAAACTGAATTCAACTGTCGACTGTCCTTTGGAACTAGAATTTTAACCTTTACACCTGAAATCTAGGCGTCGAAAATTACGGTGGCAGTCTTCTTTGCTTGCTCTAAAAATAAAAACACGAGAAAGCTAAGTTGGAAGTTATAGGAAGGAGAATGAAACTGTATTGGTTTAAATGGACTCAGTTAAACGGCCACGTGACATACACAAAAAGGCTATAAGGCTATAAAAAGCATGTCGTAATAAAGCAGAATGTTTATACTACTTGATAAAACAAAAATACATTTTGTCACTTTTTAAAATTGTTAGCCTGTTTACACAGATGTATATCCTTAAGTAGTTGAATTTAATTATTTCTTATCTTACTCCTGAAATTTCAAACAGCTCAGTTTAGAAAAATCACATTTCTGGATTTTCTAACCCAAAAGTTAAGATTTTAATGGTTATAAAGACTCGTTTAACCTGGTACTTACATGTTCCTTTCTTCTTCACTCATTTTGCTGTAGCTTGGATGCAATATTAATTACTTAATTACTAACAAATCACTTAGCAGGTCACCAATTTTCCTGCAGATACTTTCTTCAGCAAATTAAATAATTGGAATCAATATATTGTGCAAGATTTTCGTTTCAGATCAAATCAACAAAAACAATTGCGTTCATAGTTACCAGAGAAAATTTAACACATAACTACTAGGTGTTCTGTGATAACTAACCACAAAAAAAACGCATTATAAAGCAACGAACACCACAAGACATTATGAAAAGTCTCTAAGCATACGATTCCAGTTAAAGAAAAGTGCAAGAACTTGGAACTTTAATGTAATAACAAGCAATATCTCGAAAATGAACTCCACAGAGAAAATGAATATGAAATAAATCCAGGTTTTAACCAGATCTTCATATTTATAGGTAATTTTGGTCTATCTCTTACGGTTTACCAGAACCACATGGGTTATAGGCAGAAAATTCAAAATATAATTTCATATACAATAAAAATAAACTTAAACATATGGCATTTTAATCAAAATCGTTATTATACATAGTAGAGGAGGTGAAAAAGCTTTCTTAGGATTGAAAGACCGTCAAAACGTGTATTTGCGTTGGAATGTCATTAAGGAACTTTTGAATGGAATACACTTTCTCTGGTTACTGTAGAGTACCGTAAGCACATACTTACATGGTGTAAGGTGAGGTTTTGTAGAACCAGAAAGAATTTAGCTGGAGTTATGAAGGTTTAAGACAGATTTGCATGGAGATGTTTATGCCAGGAAACGTTTCCATTAAAATGAAGCAACTAGGAAAGCCATTTTATTTCTCAAGTAGCCAAAATGACCGGCGGAAATTGCCCGTCGCTCCGTGTGCGAATTCAACAGGGTTGACAACTTTAAAGACCTACTCCCAACTTAGAGGTTCATATCCCCTCGGTAATGATAATTACAATCTTAATAATATGGCCGCTAATTAGACTCGGCCGGCCGGCCATTATGCAGATTATCTGCAGGCTTGCAACTTCACAAACTCACTTGGGATAATGTTAGCGCATGCGTATCATTCAATTCGAGGAGAAGGGGTAATGGAAATGCTGCTAGTTAACGTTTGAAGTGCTGCCTGGCGGGCAAAATATGAACTACTCTTTGTTTGTTTCTTTCTTCATTATCCGCCAGACGGCGGGCAGCAAAGAGCCAAAGGGAAATACTACTAATATGTACGTATGTATCTTGTTATTAGTGCTGCTTGCACTTTTGGCCAACACAATGCGCTAATGAGGTCACTTTGTGCATCGCTTGCAGCACATAACTTTCTTTAGCGAAACTCTTCACTAAAAGCGTTGTACGTGAACTGAAAACAAAAGTTGCTTCTCGCTTTCTCCGCTAGGTAGAGCAAGTGTTGCGTTCTACCCAAAAATTCGACACTAGACTACTCCGGAAATGCACCATTGTGACAAATACCAACTGCAGTTACGTCACACTAGCTGAAACACCCGGCCTTGCCCCTGCTTTCATAATTCAGACTCAGGTTGCTTATGCCTAAGTGACTAGTATTTTATTTATGCCAGCAAACTTACTGTTGGTGTTTTTAAACACGTAAGCCGTGTGTGGGCAGTGATTGTACTCACATGACTTTCTCTACTCTTGTACTAACCATTCTTACAAACTCTTATTCCTATATCTTCTTCGTGTTAGTTGAGATAAACATTTGTACAAATTATCTTATTGCCTTTTTCCTTGTAGGTACAAGGGGAATAGTAGAATACAGTAGGCTTTTTTTTTCTTCCATTTATATCCCGCCTAACTGCAGAGGTCATATCGGTGACCTTGCCTATTGATGGTGTTACACATTTAACGTTGGGTGTTTCTATCTTTGGGGGTTTTATTCTTTGAATTCACACTCACATTCACACTTTCATACTTCCAGACTCAGGGAAGGATGAGGAATAATCCTGGCTGGAGAAAAATTCCTACCCCGCTGCTGGGAATCGAACCCGGGACCCCTAGCACAGCAGACAGGTGCTCTATCAACCAGCTTTGTGCGATACTCATATAAAAAAATGAACAACGATGACCCATTTCACGAAAGTTTCAAGCTTTCGGAAACTCACACACCTAACGAAGAATATCTCCGAAATGGTTCACTCTACAAGAAAATTTATTTAGACATAAATTGTGTATTTTAGCAAGATCTACATTTTTTGCATACTATGTATAATAGTGCAAGAGTAGAGAAAGTCATGTGAGTGCAACATCTTGTTTTTGGTGTTCCACGTGGCCTCTACCTAATGTGAGCGGCAGAGGAAGTAAACATTATTGCTCCTCTACATTCGAATGTAAGTAAGTTCTTAGCTGTACATTTTTCCAGAAGCACTCGGAGCATATAATTTATTCATTTCACTTAGGTTTCTGGACGCAGTGTGCGGTCCATTAAAAACTTAAAAGAGAAAATGCAAGGCTCTTAAAGCCAGGCAGCAGCGACTGTGTGGAGAGCGTGTTGTTATTGGCGACTGCGTGTTTCTGAAACATGTCGTACACAGACTCTGTCTATTGCACACAAATCCCTCCTCAATATCACCGGTTACGGGGAAAATTAGCGTTATATTCGCACTTGAAATAATACAAAACATAGCTAATTTTCAAATGCATGCAAATATGCCTGTAAGCTTTCGCACGTCCAAACAATGCAGTTCACCTTAGCCCAAGGAGAAATCATGAATGTGTGCGCGATTTCATAATAACATGAGTCACTCCGCTTGATTTTCTGTCACTTTATATTCTCCTAAAATGTTATCATAACTCTACAATTTTCTTGTTGTCGCTAACATCAGCACCCGCGGGCATCATGGCGCCCTTCATAAGCAATGTTTACTCCGACTATTTCTAATATTACTTAAAATTTCAAGAGAAAACTATTTCCTTCCGAATATCTTCCCAGAAAACAAAGATGAAGTACAGCTAAAACTGTATTCTTTAGTTAACTAAGCACTGCTTTGCTTTTGTCCTTTTAAATTAAGGGTATTTGTGCTAAATACTACCAGTTATACCAGGTGCAACACAACATATTTTTCAATTAATAATAATGATAAGATTTGTGCAGCACGTGGAATCTTGCCAGTGGTCCAGGCTTGTGTTCTGAAGAAGAAGTTTTAATAGGATTACTTCGGTCGTTTCAGCAACCACAGAAATATCGTACCTATGAATTATAAATCCAAATAACGTTTAGAACAGAAATGTGTGGCCAAGTTCACAAGATTGCACTCGCAATATAAATACAGAGAAATACGCGCGCTTACTGAAGCAGAATCCAAGGCAGCCAACCTTAACCTTACAAACTATCGACATGTTAGCGATATTAATGTATCGACCCTTGCGAGTTTTTCACGGTCGATTTAACTTTGTAAACTCCTATCGAGAGCTTTGGCAGCTAAGTCTAACTTAGAAATTAACGGTCGTGTTTTGTTCCTGCCCACTAGCGACGCTGTTTAAGTTTCGGCAGTTTTGTGTTTATCTTTTATTTATCGCCAAACAAGAGAAGTCGGGTCTTAGAGGGACACGCACCATGGTAACGCATTGCCAGGGATTCGTGAAATATCCCTTCCTAGACACACTTACTTGTTAATTTGATACAAGTCGCACGGTGCCTGTTTGGGGCTGTATGGTGGCTGGGCTTGCAGCTCTACGTACAAAGTGAACATTTACACGTGCTGCACGGCGTTCTCTAGTAGTTATGCCAGGTGGTCTCAAAGGTCGACTTGCCAGCTCATACCTGTCTACAAGAGTGACGGGCGTAATGTGTTTGTAAGTCCAGAGAGAATATCATTCCAACATTTCTCTTAAATTATATTTAAAAGGTTCAAATAATGTTTATATAGCAGGTAGTGATAACACTGTGGAGATTTCACCGGAGCGACCCCCGGAGTACCTTGTCTATTCCATACAGGTTTTCATCATTTCCCCCCACGCCCTTCATTCTTGCCTTACTGTATCCAGTTCATTAACCTGCAACCCTTATAAAGGAGTGCAGTGCCTCACCGGAGCAGAATGACGAGCTGGGCCTTTTCAGTTTCGTTCTTGCACAATCTGCAGTATAAGTTACTCTGAAACACTGCCATTGTGCTAAGATGGTAGGAAATTAAATTAACGAAATACAAACACTCGTAAAAAAAATCTGATGTGTTGCACTCACATGACTTTCTCTACTCTTGTACTAACCATTCTTACAAACTCTTATTCCTATATCTTCTTCGTGTTAGTTGAGATAAACATTTGTACAAATGATCTTATTGCTTATTTCCTTGTAGGTACAAAGGGAATATTGGAATACGGTAGTCTTTGAGCGATAGTTAAATGTTTTAAAGCTTTGAGATTCCGTTCTTTTTTTACACTTAACAACAATGTTCCATTTCACGAAAGTTAAAGTATTCCAAAACTCACACACATAACAAGGAATATCTCCGAAATGGTTCACCCTACAAGAAAATTTATTGAGACAGAAATTGTGTATTTTAGCAAGATCTACATTTTTTGTATAGTATGATTTGGTCTATTACTAACGGTTTACCAGTTATGCAAAAGTCGTCCAGAGTAAATACGACTACAGGGGCTATAGCCAGAAAATTCAAGATATACATTTCATTTGTCATAAAAATATCTCAAACATATGACATTTTAATCAAAATCGTTAGAGTCATTTGCAAGAAAATCAAAATTTTCGGAATATTTTCCATGTAAAGGGTGGTTCATGGTGGAGGAATCTCGACATCGCAGTTTCGAGTGCAATACAATACTTCTATACGTAGCGGACAAAGCAAAAGTATAAGAAAAATAAGGAGTAATAAATTTTGAGCTAATTATCAGCCTTAGTATTCCATCGAAAATTAGAAATTACATCGGTTTAGTAATTTTCGTTATTTTGTGTCCCTTTAATTGTCATTATTTAATTCTATGTGTGAACATGGAAAGTATACATTTTCTTATTTTGCCCATATTTTGGAGATAATGGCCAATGTAAGGCTAAGAGGACAAGTTTTCAGAATCAGTGTATTCATTTTGGTGTTGTTGTTCTGCCTCAGGGTTTCCTGCGTGTATTTCTTCAGCTGCAATTTGCCAGTCTCTCTCAGTGTGACGTATACACATTGTTGTACTCGATTTTCCTATCTATCCATCAATCGCCGCCTGTCTCTCTCACGTCTTTTGTCTTTGCACGCATACATTACTAAGTTATGTTCATATTCTTTCAGCCGCGCTGGTTCGTTCATCATCATCGGTTCCGAGTCACAAATCAGAACCTCAGGTTTAGGGCTTGCACCATGCTGGATGTAAAACTTTATGTGGCAGGCAGACTCCATGCTTAGAGTTCAGTGCTTTTATAGACGCTACTTTGTGGTAACGGCTGCTCCTTCAGGCAAAGTTCTATGTAGGCTTCCCTCCTACAAGAGATAAGATAACAACAACAACAACAACAAACTTGTGTCTCAAAAATAGACAATAAAGATGGTTAGCCTGTGGCCTGGGTAACTTGGTGCAGTTCCGATAACACAAACACTAGACTCTGGTCCATTATTACGAATATCACGATGGTCTACGAAATTACAATCCTGCAGGACTTCATATACTCTCTGACCATTCAAGACATCAAGAAGAATGTATACAACTGTATATCGCGTGTTCGTGTGCGTAAAGCCATCATATTTGTTTATTTACGCACAGGAAAAGAAAACCTAAAATGTAGTTCAACAGAAAGCTTTGCATTGAGTGTTAACTGCATTTATCTTTCATGTAAATAAAACATTAGACACATTTGAATTAAAAACGAGTTTCATTTAATAATTAAACACCACTAAACCGTACACGATACATCTAACATTATCGATATCAATGAATATGAGTTGAAAGGGTTAAATCAATTTTAGATAATACAAGGTACACCGGGTAATCTAGTTAATTCAATACATTTGTTGTTTTTGTTACTGTGATCTTAGAGCTGACAAAATTGTGACGGCGCACAATAAAGAACTCTCGGGGTAGGACTGGCGGTGCGTGTATAAAAGACGCTCGAGGTCAGGCTGCCTCACGCGAGCAAACACAACAATCGGAGCAGTAGAATCAAAAGCATTTTCTAGATTATTCGAGAGGTGTCCGGTAGCCGACGTACTTGTAGGTGTGTGTGTGTGTGTGTGTGTGTGTGTGTGTGTGTGTGTGTGTGTGTGTGTGTGTGTGTGTGTCACTCTGTGGTTAGTACAACAGTAGAGAAAGTCATATGAGTGCAACACATCAGATTTTCAGTTTTTCTTCTCTCGTGAAAAATGTCCTCGGGTAGACATATTACCTCCTCAAATCTGAGTTGTGTTGTATACAGGAAGATCATTGTTAAATGAAATGGATTAACACAATAAATCAATGCAATGCTTACTTTCCTTTAATTCAAATAATGGTTGCAGAGAGTGAGGTAATGGGAGCAAATGGCCAATAAATAACTAAGGAGCGAAACAAACGAAAGGAAAGGGGAAGGAAGCTGCATGGGAATCATTTATGAGACAGGGCATTTCGTTTAGCCTGGGACAGACGGTGGTCAATTTTTGTGGGAATTGGTGGAATAAAGAGTCGGATATTGTTGCTCTCAAAAAACATGAGAACACGAGTTCGTGACCAGAATGTGATCATGCCGCAAATTGCCTTTCACAGTTGTGGCTATGGTTTAACACTATCCTGTCACCTCCATACGTCACGTACCTCCAAATTGTCCGTTCACGTACCGTGGTGGGTCCCGGGTTCGATTTCCGTCGATTGTTTCGGGGTTTTCCATGGACGGTAGGCAAATGAACTGCTTTCTCATCTACCACGGTTTCCTTTCCATTTTTACTTTCTCTACTACGTGTAGTAAAGTAGACGAAGTATTGAATTCCACCCAAAAATTGGATGTTAAGATGCCTTTTTGTAGACTGAACCATTTCCTAGATATTCTTTGTTATTTGTGAGAGTAGCAATACTTCAACGGTTATCAAATGGAAGGTCATTATTCAACTTTTTGTCTTGGCCGTGCAAAGAGAAGGTAGTTTCAAAGCCTATTGTATTATATAATAATAGTTTGTAAGAAGAGTTATTAGAGGAGTAGAGAAAGTCATGTGAGTGCAACATGTGCCTTAGTCGCACATACGCGACCTTATTCCAGTGAATTCATGTAGAATTGCAGTCCCAAAGATCGCCTTCTTAAAGACGTGATGGCGACTCGGTTTTCGAGTGTTGGAGTGCCACTTAAGATATCGAGGTTTCTCAGTATCGACCTCGCATCTCGATAGACCATTTGACAAATTGCTTTCACACCAAATGTAGGTCAAGCTTCTCCAGTGAAACACTGATAAACCGCGACACCCTAGAGGGCTTTAATCTCATTACGTCACATTATCCCTCAATCTCTTCAGATCACTTCACAACTGTTCAAGAAATTCGTGCATCATCTGTTCATGCTCTAACCTCCTATAAATATTTCTGTATATCTTAGCTATGGCATTCGGTAGCGATATTTCATCGAATATTGAACATACAGGGTGAAAAGGAAGTCATTACATTCCTTCTAATAAGTGTTTCATAAATGCATTACAAACAAAAAAGACAAATGATCATCCGATTTCGAAAACTAAAAAGCTTTTCAAGAAAATTCTCCCTTAAAAAACTCTGAAACAGTTTTCGTTGCTATTGAGTGTTACTTTCTCCACTCCGTGTACTATGTAAGGGAAGTATTATATTCGACCCAAAATGTAAGTGTTGAGATTTCACAGGAAATACATGTTTTGAGGCCCCCTGAACCAGCAAAAGGTCCCTGTTTGTGTGTGACTGTGAACAGAGTAACTCCAAAGCAAAAAGTCGGTTAAAAACCAAAGTTGGTATTTAAGTTTGACGTCTTTCAAAGATGCGACACAAAAATTTTGAAAAAAATAGCCCCACCCTAAACTACCCTTTACATGGAAACTTTTCCGAAAATTTTGATTTTTTTGAAAATAGCTCTAACGATTTTGATTAAAATGTCATATTTTTAAGATATTTTTATGATAAATTAAATGTATATCTTGAATTTTCTGGCTATAGCCCCTGTAGTCGTATTTACTCTGGACGACTTTTGCATAACTGGTAAACCGTTAGAGATAGACCAAATCATACTACACAAAACATGTAGATCTTGCTAAAATATGCAATTTATGTCTCAATAAATTTTCTTGTAGGGTGAACCATTTCGGAGATATTCCTTGTTATGTGTGTGAATTTCGGAAAACTTAGAACTTTCGTGAAATGGAACATCGTTGTTCATTTTTTTATATGTTAAGCGTGCAAAGGGAACGTGATCTCAAATATATAGGAATAAGAGTTTGTAAGAAGGGTTAGTACAAGAGTAAAGAAAGTCACGTGACTTAGAGGCTCAATAAATAAGACTTTGGACTATTTGAAAGTGTAGCTAATACAAATGTAGCATTAGATAGGAAGAGAGCGTCGTGTTGCGGGTTCCCACAACCTGCAGCAATAATCCTAGGTGGGGGGGGGGGGGTTGACTTTCCAACACAGGAGAGGTAGGCTTATGGTTCGGTAGATTTGTGGGCCCTTCAGGTATTAGCTCCCCTTCCTTACGAGACCACAGTCTGCCTGCCTTGCAATGTATCACCTAGCGAGAGAAACCATTTCCACAAACACTGAAAACTCCCATCTTACATTCACATCAATTTCTATCGCTTATTACTGTAGCAGTCGCTCGTTACCCTGCATGTTAACTGTATCCTAAATCGATCCACACATATAACAAACAATTAACTTAATGAGAGAAACACTAGACAAAGCAGCAAGTTCCATCATCGCAATACAGAACTCTTTTGCTTCCAGAAATGTGTATATTATGAAAACATAACAATATTCAATGCTTTTCCTAATGATCTTGAGGAAAAAAGGTTGACAATGTCAAACATAACCTTTATAAGCATGACAAGATCATCGTATTTCCGGTTTATAAAAGCTGGCTCGTCTTCCGGAAGCCAAAGTCTATGCTTCTCTGTTCCTCCATTGCTCTGAGTCCAAAGTTCTTCGTCCAAAGGCTGTTTGTACATCATCCATCCAAGGATGTCCCCCTTTTTCCCTTCTTGTGGTATCCATTCCAGTAGTTTCTTTGGCAGTCGTTTTGCTGGCGTTCCTTTTAAGGTGACCATATCCCGTAGTCTTTTGTTCTCTATAATATCTGGTCCCTAACAGCCTAGAAGGCGCGTCCCCAGGTGGCGGATAGCGGAATACCTCCTAAATATCAAAGGCTAACGGAAGAAATCGTTGGTGGTCCAAGCTGGGGGCTACTGCAATGGACTAGCTCCTAGTTAACCAGAAAAAAATGCTTAAAAGCCAAATAAGACATAACACCCAATTTTAAAATATATTTATTTTAAAACTTATTCAGAAACGTTGTTGCTAGTGGTGGCCACGAAGTAGGGTTAAGCGTCAGGCCTCAGACTCCATACCCTTTGGTCCATTTACTCTTCTTATTACTATTAGTGTAGATTACCTACAAATGTTGAACATTTGTGCCAAGAAAATAGGTAGATAAGGTGAGTCTAGACAGAGTATGTGAAGAGGAATAAGTGGTCATGTGCAGACATCTAACAGCCCCACAGAGACTAGGGTGCCGGGGGGGGGGGGTTAAATGGTCCATCATATCTTGCCAGGTACATCTTCCAGTCCATGTTCTGACTTCTCCATCGATTTATTACTCCTGCCAGAGCATTTTCACAGTAACGTTGCATATAACAACCTTCTTACTTTAAACTGCAATGTAAACAACAGCACGTGGTTTAGTTGAACGAACCGCACAACCTCCACGTCACCAGGCGCCAATGAAAACATAGTCCGTCAACTAACATGCAAAATTACCTTAAATTTAAAATAAATAAATAAATGTAAAGTTTGCTTGTTAGCGGTGTCTGCGGGGGATTAAGTCTCCTTAAAGTAGGCCTCGAGAGATCTATCTTCATTAAGGACGCACTAACTATAACAAAACACTTTACTTGCCGTTCGTCTTTTGTCATGGACTCACTTCCCACTTAGCGCTGGTTGTTAGAGTATCACGCGCGTGCTTGCACCCACCCCTCCCAATTAGTGTCGTCACTACAGGGGGTGATTGTAAAACCTAACAGGGGTAGTAGTGTAAACGCTTTCCCTGCCACATTCGTTAATTTCTTCACTGAGAATAACATCCCTCATGTTCACAGAGAAAAACACGTACGTACGTAGAGAAAAAGATATTCTGTGAAAACGCTTTGAAAAGAAAGCTTTGTGAAACTGTTCGTTAAACATAACTGGGACTGAAGTGGAGATCTCTTGTGGGTACGAGTAACTCCATTTTCAATCACTACTCTTGCACTCGCCCAAAGTGATGTTTATAATATGAGAGGGTGCGAAAATCGACACCACTTCAAGCACCACGGGCCAAAGTTGAACGTAAATAGCCTTGCGTTGCTCTCGCAAAAAGGTTTAGAAAAAATATCTGATGTGTTGCACTCACATGACTTTCTCTACTCTTGTACTAACCATTCTTACAAACTCTTATTCCTATATCTTCTTCATGTTAGTTGAGATAAACATTTGTACAAATTATCTTATTGTTTATTTCCTTGTAGGTACAAGGGGAATGTTAGAATACAGTAGGGTTTGTGCGATAGTCAAATCTTTTTGACCTTTGAGATTCTGTTCTCTGCACTCTTAACAACGATGTTCCATTTCACGAAAATTTTAAGTTTTCCGAAACTCACACACATAACAAGGAATATCTCCGAAATGGTTTACCCTACAAGAAAATTTATTTGGACATAAATTGTGTATTTTAGCAAGATCTACATTTTTTGTATAGTATAATTTGATCTATCTCTAACGGTTTACCAGTTATGCAAAAGTCGTCCAGAATAAATACGACTACAGGGGCTATAGCCAGAAAATTCAAGATATACATTTCATTTGTAATAAAAATATCTCAAACATATGACACTTTAATCAAAATCGTTAGAGCCATTTTCAAGAAAATCAACATTTTCGAAAAATCTTCCATGTAAAGGGTGGTTTAGGGTGGAGCTATTTTCTTCAAAATCTTCGTGTCGCATCCTTGAAAGACATTAAACTTAAATACTTACTTTGGTCTTTAACCTACTTTTCATTTTTGAGTTATGCTGTCCACAGACTGACACACAGACACACACACGCGGACCTTTTTCTAAAAATGTTTTTTTGGATTCAGGGGGCCTCAAAACATATATTTCCGGTGAAATCTCGACATCGAATTTTTGGATGGAGAGTAGAGAAAGTAAAAATGAATAACGATGTTGCATTTACGAAAGATTTAAGTTTTCCGAAACTGAGACAAATAAGAAGGAATATCTCCGAAATGGTTCACCCTACAAAAAAATATATGGAGACATAAAATGTGCGTTTTAGCAAGATCTAAATTTTTGTTAGAATAAGATTTTGTGTATCTCTTATGCTTCACGGGTTATTCAACAGTCACCCAGATTAAACATAGGCTATAGCCAGAAAGTTCAAAATATACATTACGTGGTAATTATTTATTTGTGCCAACAGACTTAATGCGGTGTTCTAACCCTAGTATGCATATGCAGGGCTTCCGAGGCCTAATTACCTAATAATGCATGGACCATTCCATTGTTATAACAGTTGAATTTTGGTGACGATGTGATATTTTTGGAGATTAAAGCAGCGAGGATTCAGATTGGGGCGAGGGTAACATGCAGTAACATGTGAGTGAAAGCGACCGAGACAGCGCCTCATAAACTGACAGTGATGTTGCAGGAGAAAATGTAAATGGAAGTTACTAGTAAATGCATTTCCCGTAATGGAACAATATGGAATAAAAATTCTCCTCCAGCTGCTAGGGTTCCAGAAAGATTAGGTTTGATTTTAGGACTCAAAAATTCAATGCCATAGTCGGGATTTGAACCACGGATCTCCCGCTTATCGAGCGGCTGCTTTAACCACTAAGCTACCATGGCCATTTGGCAGTACGACATTAAATTTCCCAGCCGATTTCTACTTCACCACAAGGGAATTTGTTAGACCTTGTTAGACCACAAGGGAATTTCACATTAGAGATAAAAACACCAGCATTACGTTTGTTGGCATAAATACATAAATAATTGCCAGTAAAGGTTACCTAACCCCGGCACATAAAGTACTTACTATTGTAAGTCGCCCTTGGGGTATTTATCTCTCATGAAACGGCAACTCTGGTTCAAATCCCGGTCATGGCATTGAGTTTTCAGTGTCGCTCTACACTTCCCAGTGCTGATACCACTCATAAACCGAACTGTAAGTAGATGCAGCTGATGCAGCAGGGGAATTCCCTTTAATATAATCTCCCTACTGCGTATAGTAAAGTAGAGGAAGTATTGTATTCCACTCAATTCACCACAAATGTTTTCATGCCTCCTAAATTAAAAACGCATTTTTAGAAAAAGGTCCGTGTGTGTGTGTGTCTGTGTGTCAGTCTGTGGACATCATAACTCAAAAACGAAAAGTCGGTTAAAAACCAAAGTTGGTTTTTAAGTTTAATGTCTTTCAAGGATGCGACACGAAGATTTTGAAGAAAGCAGCTCCACCCTAAACTACCCTTTACATGGAAAAATTTTCTAAAATTTTGATTTTCTTGAAAATGACTCACGATTTTCATTAAAATGCCATATGCTTCAGATATTTTTATGACAAATAAAATATATATTTTGAAGTTTCTGACTATAGCCTATGTAGTCCTGTTTACTCTGGATGATTTTTGAATAACTCGTAAACCGTAATAGATAAAGTCTTGCTCTATAAAAATGTAGAACCCGTGACGCGAACCCGTGACGCGAACCCGTGACGCGAACCCGTGACGCGAACCCGTGACGCGAACCCGTGACGCGAAGTCGTGACGTGAACCCGTGACGTGAACCCGTGACGTGAACCCGTGACGTGAACCCGTGACAAGAACCAGTGATGTGAAGCTGTGACGTGACAAGATCGTGTATTCTCTCGGTTTCAGTCTGTGGACAGCATAACTCAAAAACGAAAAGTCGGTTAAAAACCAAAGTTGGTATTTAAGGTTAAAGTCTTTCAAGAATGCGACACGAAGATTTTGAAGAAAATAGCTCCACCCTAAACTACCCTTTACGTGGACAATTTTTCGAAAATGTCTATTTTCTTGAAAGTGGTTAAAGTGTCATATGTATATTTGAATTTTCTGTTTATAGCCTAAGAACTGTTTATTCTTGATGACTTTTGTATGAATGGTAAACCGTAAGAGACAGACCAGATCTTACTATACAAAATTCTTGTCATCGAAGTTCTCTACTTCTTTTAAAACACAATTTATGTCTAAATAAATCTTTTTGCAGAGTGAACCTTTTCAGAAGTGTTCCTTGTTATTTATGCGAGTACTGGAAAACTAACTTTCGTCAAATGGAAGATTGTTATTAATTTTTTATGCTAGACGTTCAAAGAGAACGGAATTTGATAGTTTTAATAGATTTGACTATCGCACAAAGTCTACTGTATTCCCATATTCCCCTTGTACCTACAAGGAAATAAACAATAAGATAATTTGTACAAATGTTTATCTTAACTAACACGAAGAAGATATAGGAATAAGAGTTTGTAAGAATGATTAGTACAAGAGTAGAGAAAGTCATGTGAGTGCAACACATCAGATTTTTCTCTCACAATATGGCAGCGTAGATTAAACGAGTAAAATAAATAGTGAGAAATAATAATTATTTTTGTTGAGTGGTTGGCAGGCTTGCTTTCCCTCGGCAGACGACGTGACGCGAGCTAAGTCGCCTGCACGTTCTTTCCGCTCTGAATATTTCCAAGATCTCCTTCAAGTGGAAACGTTAATTACAAATCTACAATTAGATTTCATTACTTGTGCAGTTCGCTGGCTGCCAACAACGACTGAGTAATTCAATCTGCGCATGCGATATAATTAACTGATGCTGCAAATTTCAATACTAATGAATGTGTACTCTACACTGCATCTCATAATTAGTGATGTTTGTTCAACCTTAAACTTACAGAATAAAAACCTGATAGTTATAGCTATATACGAGAGATTACTTATAGAACTGTGTTGGGTTTGGGACTGGTGACGCACTGTGCCCAAGTTACACGTATGTAAACAATATTAATGTAGTAATAGCAAGGGATGAGGTATAACTAATGACTAATGACAGTTCAATACGGGGCAAAAGGCGTGGCACTGTAATGAGAACAAGCAAATGTAGTGGTGATGGGGGGGGGGCGAATTTTCTTTGATTTATCTCTACATTCTTAACGCCTATTATAAAAATCTGATGTGCTGCACTCACATGACTTTCTCTACTCTTGTACTAACCATTCTTACAAACTCTTATTCCTATATCTTCTTCGCGTTAGTTGAGACAAACATTTGTACAAATTATCTTATTGCTTATTCCCTTGTAGGTACAAGGGGAATATTAGAATACAGTACGCTTTGAGCGATAGTCAAATCTTTTGAACTTTTTAAATTTCGTTCTCTTTGCAGAGCTAAGATATAAGAACTTCCATTTTACGAAAGTTACAGTATTCTTAAACTCACATAAATAACAAAGAATATCTCTGAAATGGTTCTCTCTATAAAAAAAATTATTTGTACATAAATTGTCTGTTTTAGTGTGATCTACATTTTTTGTACAGTAACATTTGTTCTATCTCTTGCCTTTTACCAGTTATTCAAACGTCCACATAGGCTATAGCCAGAAAATTCAAGATATACATTACATTTGCCATAAAAATATCTTAAAGAATTGACATTTTAATCAAAATTGTTAAAGCCATTTTCGAGAATATTTTCCATGTAAAGGATAGTTTACCGTAGAGGAATTTTCTTGAGAATCTTGGTGTCGCATCCTTAAAAGATGTTGAACTTGAATACCAATTTTGGTTTTAAACGACTTTTCGTTTTTGAGTTATGGTGTACACAGACTGACACTCACACACACGGACCTTTTTCTAAAAATGCTTATTTTGGATTTAGGGGGCCTCATAACGTATTTGCGTTGAAATCTCAATATGGAATTGTTGGATGGAATACAATACTTTCCACAGAAAGTAAAGATATAAGAAGGTCTAGTCGTTCTACAAGGTCCCCTGGGATTTAAACTGGAATTAAAATTCCTAAGGGAATAACTTTTAAAATGTTTGTCTATTATGTCGTATTATAGCTAACAAAGTTTCTGATTTCTAATGAAAGGTTTTGCTCTAATACCTATACAATAAACTGCCTGCATTGAGTGGCATTAAAATTTAATTACATTTATGTGAATTTGCACAGTTTGTGAAATTTGTCGAGCTATTTTAACTTATTTTTTTTCGTTAATAAGAAGTATTAAGGTGTATTATCTGGGAAAATGTTCGAACTAGCGCCTTACGCTTTTGCATAGTCATTTCTTTATTTATTCATTTAAAGTGTGGCAACTTTCAAGTATACAGGTGTATAATTGAAAAAGTTAGAAAATTCAACCCCAGTGCCGCGTAATATGGCAGTGGTATATCAAGGAAGAATTGTGGGTACGTGGGAAGGCAATTTGCCATTGTTCAAACTTATATGTCCATATTGAATATTCTAGAACATACTCCCCCTGTGAAGGCCAGTAGAATGTCTCTCAAAGCTGCGGGGACAGCATTAATGTAAGTGACTGTACGTGCAGGGTTTGGGCGTTCACCTGGAAAGTAGAAGGGAAAAGAAGAAGAGGGAAAACTAGGGAATGTTGGATGGATGGGGTGAAAAGGAGTAGGAGAAAAGAGGGGTAAAAGATGAAGAAAACAATTGTATTGTGGAATATTGCTTAATAAAAGGTTATTATTATTATTATTATTATTATTATTATTATTATTATTATTATTATTATTATTATTATTATTATTATTATTATTATTATTATTATTATTGTTATTATTTATTGTTATTAAGAACTTATTGTAAAAATTGTTTGTAGAAGAGTGTAAAGAAGTAAAGTAACTTTTAGATTTGTTGGAGTTTTGACGTCGGAGGTGGACAACTAAAAAGCAATATTTATGGGTTATTTGTATGTAAATGGGTGAAAGGGCAGTTGGTGACAGATGTATAAAGGAGTGGAGATGGCCAACTTGTGTGTTGTTGTGAAAGAGAAGAAAGAAATAGGGCACTTCTCGTGGGTAGCAAACCCTCCAAGGAAAATCCACTTTTGATATTTAGCATTAAAGGGTGGCTTGTATAGGGCGGGTCGGATAAAAGTACAACAGCGAGAGAATGCTTCTTCTCTACCCATATATCAATACCGGAGTTTCACTGTAAATACATACACTCTCTGGATGAATCCAAACAAACAGATAAAGCGGCTTCAAATGTTTTCCCAGTCACGTGCTCTATTAGTTATGATAGCTGGTTTCAAAGGTCGACTTGCCAGCTCATACCTGTCCTGTCATAAGTCCAAACAACGATTTTAATTAAAATGTCATCTCTTTAAGATATTTTTTATCACAAACAAAATGTATATTTTGAATTTTTTGGCTCTAGCCTGTGTAGTCCTGTTTACTCTACATGACTTTTGCATAGTAGTAAACCGTAAGAGACAGACAAAATCTTACTATACAAAGAAATACATAATTTATGTCCAAATGAACTTCTTTTTGTAGAGTTAACCATTTCGGAGATATTCCTTGTTATTTGTGTGAGTTTTGGAAAACAGACTATCGTCAAATAGAACATCGTTATTCCTTTTTACTTTCTCTACTGGTAAGTAGGGGAAGTATTGTATTCCACCCAAAAATTCGAAGTCGAGATTTCACCGGAAATATATGTTTTGAGGCGCCCTGAATCCAAAAAAAGCATTTTTAGAAAAAGGTCCGTGTGTGTGTCTGTCTGTCAGTCTGTGGACAGCATAGCTCAAAAACGAAAACTCGGTTAAAAACCAAAGTTGGTATTTAAGTTTAATGTCGTTCAAGGATGTGACACGAAGATTTTGAAGAAAATAGCCCCACCCTAAACTACCCTTTACATGGAAAATTTTTCGAAAATTTTGATTTTCTTGAAAATGGCTCTAACGATTTTGATTAAAATGTCATATGTTTGAGATATTTTTATGACAAATGTAATATATATCTTGAATTTTCTGGCTATAGCCCCTGTAGTCGTATTTACTCTGGACGACTTTTGCATAACTGGTAAACCGTTAGAGATAGACCAAATTATACTTTACAAAAAATGTAGATCTTGCTAAAATACACAATTTATGTCTGAATAAATTTTCTTGTAGAGTGAACCATTTCGGAGATATTCCTTGTAATGTGTGTGAGTTTCGGAAAACTTGGAACTTTCATGAAATGGGTCATCGTTGTTCATTTTTTCATATGTTACGTGTGCAAAGAGAACGGAATCTCAAAGCTTTAAAAGATTTGACTATCGCACAAAGCCTACTGTATTCTAACATTGCCCTTGTACCTACAAGGAAATAAGCAATAAGATAATTTGTACAAATGTTTATCTCAACTAACACGAAGAAGATATAGGAATAAGAGTTTGTAAGAATGGTTAGTACAAGAGTAGAGAAAGTCATGTGAGTGCAATACATCAGATATTTTATATGTTAACCGTGCAAAGGAAAGGGAATCTCAAAGTGTTAAAGGATTTGACACTCGCTCAAAGACTACTGTATTCCCATATTTCCCTTGTAGCTACAGGAAAATAAGTACTAAAAAGGTAATTTCTGCAAATGTTTATCTGAACTAATACGAAGAAGATAGTGTTTGAAAGAATAGTTAGTACAAGAGCAGAGAAAGTCATGTGAGTGCAACACCTAAGACTTTTTCCACCAAGAACATGCTTGTTACGTATTCTTGCTCTCCAGTTTATTATCAATTAACTGTGTTGCCTGAGTGCATAACTTGCTTCGACGTCACGATTTATGACCACGTGGTTTAAGGCACGTTACGAGTAACTAAGCGATCAAACCAAGGTGCTTAGGTTCAAATACCGGTAAAATCCATCTCCTGCGCTCAAGAGAACTGTGATAAAGGATGGGCAATACCAAACTAAATCAATGACCTACGACGGACGACAGGCCCTTAAATCCCACTCACTCACTAACTCATTCTCTCACTCACCCCAACTCTCATTCTCTCACTCACCCCAACTCCCATTCTCTCACTCTCTCAATCTCTCACTCACTCACTCACTCACTCACTCACTCACTCACTCATTCTCTCACTCACCCCAACTCTCATTCTCTCACTCACCCTCTCATTTCAGCAGAGTGTTTCTTTGTTACCAGCTGAAATACCGGACATTGTCCGTGGTTTGACGATATATCTCTACAACTTTTAGACTTAGGTTGTACTTGTCCAATATCCTTGTGTTTCTTTGTTACTAGCTGAAATACCGGACATTGTCCGTGGTTTGACGATATATCTCTACAACTTTTAGACTTAGGTTGTACTTGTCCAATATCCTTGTGTTTCTTTGTTACTAGTTGAAATACCCGACGTTGTCCGTGGTTTGACGATATATCTCTACAACTTTTAGACTTAGGTTGTACTTGTCCAATATCCTTGTGTTTCTTTGTTACTAGTTGAAATACCCGACATTGTCCGTGGTTTGACGATATATCTCTACAACTTTTAGACTTAGGTTGTACTTGTCCAATATCCTTGTGTTTCTTTGTTACTAGCTGAAATACCCGACGTTGTCCGTGGTTTGACGATATATCCCTACAACTTTTAGACCTAGGTTGTACTTGTCCAATATCCTTGTGTTTCTTTGTTACTAGTTGAAATACCCGACGTTGTCCGTGGTTTGACGTTATATCCCTACAACATTTAGACTTAGTTTGTACTTGTCCAATATCTTTGTGTTTCTTTGTTACTAGCTGAAATACCCGACGTTGTCCATCGTTTGACGATATATCCCTACAACTTTTAGACTTAGGTTGTACTTGTCCAATATCCTTGTGTTTCTTTGTTACTAGCTGAAATACCCGACGTTGTCCGTGGTTTGACGATATATCCCTACAACTTTTAGACTTAGGTTGTACTTGTCCAATATCCTTGTGTTTCTTTGTTACTATCTGAAATACCCGACGTTGTCCGTGGTTTGACGATATATCTCTACAACTTTTAGACTTAGGTTGTACTTGTCCAATATCCTTGTGTTTCTTTGTTACTAGTTGAAATACCCGACGTTGTCCGTGGTTTGACGATATATCTCTACAACTTTTAGACTTAGGTTGTACTTGTCCAATATCCTTGTGTTTCTTTGTTACTAGTTGAAATACCCGACATTGTCCGTGGTTTGACGATATATCTCTACAACTTTTAGACTTAGGTTGTACTTGTCCAATATCCTTGTGTTTCTTTGTTACTAGCTGAAATACCCGACGTTGTCCGTGGTTTGACGATATATCCCTACAACTTTTAGACCTAGGTTGTACTTGTCCAATATCCTTGTGTTTCTTTGTTACTAGTTGAAATACCCGACGTTGTCCGTGGTTTGACGTTATATCCCTACAACATTTAGACTTAGTTTGTACTTGTCCAATATCTTTGTGTTTCTTTGTTACTAGCTGAAATACCCGACGTTGTCCATCGTTTGACGATATATCCCTACAACTTTTAGACTTAGGTTGTACTTGTCCAATATCCTTGTGTTTCTTTGTTACTAGCTGAAATACCCGACGTTGTCCGTGGTTTGACGATATATCCCTACAACTTTTAGACTTAGGTTGTACTTGTCCAATATCCTTGTGTTTCTTTGTTACTATCTGAAATACCC
The DNA here is from genome assembly GCA_030765045.1 of Tenodera sinensis. Taxonomy (NCBI): domain Eukaryota; kingdom Metazoa; phylum Arthropoda; class Insecta; order Mantodea; family Mantidae; genus Tenodera; species Tenodera sinensis. Next base: position 21,713,230 of record CM060971.1, on the reverse strand, counting down.
GACGTTGTCCGTGGTTTGACGATATGTCACTACAACTTTTAGACTTAGGTTGTACTTGTGCAATATCCTTGTGTTTCTTTGTTACTAGCTGAAATACCCGACGTTGTCCATCGTTTGACGATATATCCCTACAACTTTTAGACTTAGGTTGTACTTGTCCAATATCCTTGTGTTTCTTTGTTACTAGCTGAAATACCCGACGTTGTCCGTGGTTTGACGATATATCCCTACAACTTTTAGACTTAGGTTGTACTTGTCCAATATCCTTGTGTTTCTTTGTTACTATCTGAAATACCCGACGTTGTCCGTGGTTTGACGATATGTCACTACAACTTTTAGACTTAGGTTGTACTTGTGCAATATCCTTGTGTTTCTTTGTTACTAGCTGAAATACACGACGTTGTCCATCGTTTGACGATATATCCCTACAACTTTTAGACTTAGGTTGTACTTGTCCAATATCCTTGTGTTTCTTTGTTACTAGCTGAAATACCCGACGTTGTGCGTGGTTTGACGATATATCCCTACAACTTTTAGACTTAGGTTGTACTTGTCCAATATTCTTGTGTTTCTTTGTTACTACCTGAAATACCAGACATAGAGGACTAACATACATTTATATAAGATGTTTAGATGAACATATAATTGCTCTAAGTCCGGAATAAGGAGCGTGTGGGTCTGACAGAGAAACCCGCGTTTTGGAACTTCCTATAGGTGCCATTGCCCAGATGTCGATTCTCCTGTAGAACGAACATTCTCATGAAAAAAACATGCAGGAGGGTTTATCAGAACGATATACTAAACAGTTTTAGATAAGGTTGCCAGATGTCTCTGCTCTCGCACCCGGAAATTGATTTCCAATGATGGGCCTGTTTCTGCATCAGATTTCACGCGGTTTTATGAACGAATCTTATCTCCTTAACGAAGGGCAACTGCCCTTAAAATCCTACTGCCGAATTTGACTCCAAACTTAACGTAGCTCTCTGAGAAATTCACTGTTTCTTTGTAGTAATACAACTTGGGGTGTAATAGGATCGGAAAATTCACCTCGAGTAATTCCGGAGATAAAATAGTATTTATTTTGACAATTCCCAGTAGAAAAACGACCAAATTGTAATCTTCAACCAGCCGAAGGTACAAGAACCACTTTTTATACTAGATATTAGTTAAAATCTTAACTTGATTGGCATGCTTAGGTTAGGTTAAGATAGGATAGGCTTAGATACAATGAACATAGGAACGCTTTTATGTTGAACATCAGCTACATTGAACGACATAACCTCTACAACTAACATGTATGTATTGCTATACGTCACAAACATTGTTGCTAGAGCCGTTCCTCTTCTTACCTAGCTGCTACATGCTTTAATTTGTGCTCCGAAGTGTTATCCCAGAACAATATTTACTGAAGGTGGGTTGGTTCATCGTGTTCAAGCATTGTTATCGCTTGAAAGCATGTTACTTTAACGCTGTGATATTTTAGGTTAGAAATAGTGTTTTAGTATGTGGATTAGCAATACTGCAGTTTAGTTATTTCGGCCATATTAAATTGTTGCGAACTGTCCTCTATACATATGGATGCAGCGGAATCACGACAACTGAACCTAATGTGGACCAAGAATATGTCTAGTTACCCAATGGTATAACATATTCTAAAATATATTACGTATTAATATTTTCCCCTTTGTCCGGACTCTTTAACACATCCAGTTTCATTTCCATGAATAAAATGAATAAAGTGGTCGAGATACACGGAAGGTCGAGTTATCACTGGGGATGTGTTTGAGGAATTACTATCATGAACACTCCAGGGACCCAAATTACTCGTAAATAGACAATTACTTTCATATGGAGAGTGGAAACGAAATAATAACTAACCTTTCTTATAAACATAGTACTTACTAATCATTTAACCGTAATTTAGACTTCAAGTGCCATTTCCCCTAAACTTCGATTTTGGAACAACGTTTTAGACCCCGCAAAAAATACAAGTGTTTTGCTATAACATCCGCAGCTAATAATAGTAATCTCCAAAACGAGGAATATCTAATACCATTAATGCAGCAGGGTGCATTCAGTGTTTCCAATACTACCCGCCACTGTAACTAATAAGAGTAGAAAAATCATGGGAGAGAGCATTATCCAATAAGGTTGTATAACAAGGTGAAGTCAGTGTGAACAAAACTAGCCGCCACTATAATTAAGAACAGTAGCCAGTGTTAAGAACAGCACTATCCGCTACTGCACCAAGTTACACTAGATTGTCTTGGAAAGACAGGATTATGCAATAAGATTAATCGAATAAGTCGAACTCAGTGTGACTAACACTAGCCGCCACTGTAACTAAAACTAGCAGGTGGTCTTAAGAGACATACTTATCCAATAAGGCCAATCAAACAAATTAAGCTCAGTGTGACTAACATTTGCTGCCACTGTAACTAAGAATAGCAAACATTCTTGAGAGAGACAGTATTGTAATCAATACTAGCCACCACTGCAGCTGAGAACAACATAGTCTTGAGGAAGACAGTATTGTGAGCAATGCTAACCGGCACCGTAGCTAATAACACAGTCTTGAACGAGTATTGTGATGAACACCAGCCGCCACTGTAACTAAGGACAACACATTCTTGAGCGTCAGTATTGCAACCAATACTAGCCGCTAATGTAGCTCAAAACAGCAGTAGTCTTGAGAGAGTATTGTGGCCAACACTAGCCGCCACTGTAGCTAGAAACATTAGTAGTCTTGAGAGAGTATTGTGACCAACACTAGCCGCCACTGTAGGTAAGAACCACACATTCTTGAGAGTCAGTGTTGCAACCAATACTAGCCGCCACTGTAACTAGTAACAGCAGTAGTCTTGAGAGAGTATTGTGGCCAGCACTAGCCGCCACTGTAGGTAAGAACAACACATTCTTGAGAGAGTGTTGTATCCAACACTAGCCGCCACTGTAGCTAAGAACAACACATTCTTGAGAGTCAGTATTGCAACCAACACTAGCCGCCACTGTAGGTAAGAACAACACATTCTTGAGAGTCAGTATTGCAACCAACACTAGCCGCCACTGTAGGTAAGAACAACACATTCTTGAGAGAGTGTTGTATCCAACACTAGCCGCCACTGTAGCTAAGAACAGCAGTAGTCTTGAGAGAGTATTGTGGCCAACACTAGCCGCCACTGTAGCTAAGAACAGCAGTAGTCTTGAGAGAGTATTGTGGCCAACACTAGCCGCCACTGTAGGTAAGAAGAGCAGTAGTCTTGAGAGAGTATTGTGGCCAACACTAGCCGCCACTGTAGCTAAGAACAGCAGTAGTCTTGAGAGAGTATTGTGGCCAACACTAGCCGCCACTGTAGCTAAGAACAGCAGTAGTCTTGAGAGAGTATTGTGGCCAACACTAGCCGCCACTGTAGGTAAGAAGAGCAGTAGTCTTGAGAGAGTATTGTGGCCAACACTAGCCGCCACTGTAGGTAAGAACAGCAGTAGTCTTGAGAGAGTATTGTGGCCAACACTAGCCGCCACTGTAGCTAAGAACAGCAGTAGTCTTGAGAGAGTATTGTGGCCAACACTAGCCGCCACTGTAGCTAAGAACAGCAGTAGTCTTGAGAGAGTATTGTGGCCAACACTAGCCGCCACTGTAGCTAAGAACAGCAGTAGTCTTGAGAGAGTATTGTGGCCAACACTAGCCGCCACTGTAGGTAAGAAGAGCAGTAGTCTTGAGAGAGTATTGTGGCCAACACTAGCCGCCACTGTAGGTAAGAACAGCAGTAGTCTTGAGAGAGTATTGTGGCCAACACTAGCCGCCACTGTAGCTAAGAACAGCAGTAGACTTGAGAGAGTATTGTGGCCAACACTAGCCGCCACTGTAGGTAAGAAGAGCAGTAGTCTTGAGAGAGTATTGTGGCCAACACTAGCCACCACTGTAGCTAGTAACAGCAGTAGTCTTGAGAGAGTATTGTGGCCAACACTAGCCGCCACTGTAGCTTAGAACAGCAGTAGTCTTGAGAGAGTATTGTGGCCAACACTAGCCGCCACTGTAGGTAAGAAGAGCAGTAGTCTTGAGAGAGACAGGATTATCCAATAAGGTTAATCGAACAAGCTGAACTCAGTGTGGCCAACTGCGGCACTTGACCACATGCAGCCGGCAGATGTTACTACGTGGAAACCGCCAACATTGCAAATGTCCAAGGCCTCCTGTGCATTGCGTAAACATTAGAGACGTCGCTTACATTACAAGTTCCTTTGCAACACGCTGCTAACTTTATCGAACAACATTTCCCCTTATAGAAACGTTAAAGTCATTGACTGAGTGTAAACACAGGAGCTTCTTACAAATATAGAAACCATAGCGGATAGAAGAGATAGTGTGAGCTCTTCGGGAGTTACTATGGTTCGCTCGCAAGATGGCACTGGTGTCGCGGTCGCTTCACTTTAGTTCACGAATGCATGGTGAAAATGGGTTTCATATTATCAATTAGCATTTTAAATACCTAAAATCGTAAGCACGAATATTTGAAATACTGTTTTGAAACATCGTCTTTCCTTGACACATAATATAGGATGCTATTTTACAATAATGGGTATTATAATTAATGAAGAACAATGAGAAATCTCTGCTTACATGGATTTACCCTAAAAAATTAAACCATAATGCAAATTATGTATGTTATGTATATAAAATATCGAAACTCACCGTGGAATTAGATGTTGGAGGCCTTGGAGAGTTTACGTGTTCATTTTGCTGACTTCGATGACGCCATTTCTCTACTGATTTCCTTGGTACGAAAAAAGAAGCGACACTTCATGTAATGTAGGTTAACTTTCCAACTAAATCCAGTTTGTGTTCCACGCAACATCCTATTCCACTGGGTCCTAATATGATTTCGTCTATATTATCTAAGCACTCACCCCACAAACTTTCAGACGGGCACATTTGCTTCTCCAAAATAGCCTCGACTTGCAAAAAAATATTAACCACACATACAGAGGGGTAGGTTAAATACCGACGATTTTTTAGGGTGCCATAGTCTTTTATTGTAGTGAAAGTGGAAGCTAATGTGTCAGAGGGTAGATCGGTGGACAGAGTAGAGGCACGGGTTTCACAACCAAGTTTTTCGAGCATCGTTTTTACTATATAACCCCCTAAGTTGTGTACTAAGCATGTTTTAGAAATATTGTCCTCATAGAGTTCAGGAACGTATTTTAGTTTCGCTCTTTATTTTGTTTCCAACAAAATCCAACAGCTCACGGTTTTTTTGCTCAGTTTGTTTTGCCAATATACGAATTTGATTCATAAAAGATGTAAGTGGTGGCTCCACTTTATTCTCACAATTAGCAGCATTTGACAGTTGAAACCGAAATTATGTCAATATATTTGATAATGGAAAGAAACAAAAGGAGATTCTAGTGAATAGTTAAGGGGAAGACGTAATAAAACTGAATAGATTAAAGTCTCAAGAATGGAAGCCTAGGCAGATTTAAATGAGTGATAAGGTTACAATTGTTGTTTGTACTCAGCCTTAGTGATTTAGCGGGCTGATTCCTATCTTGCCATGATGTGCTCTAAAGCTAGCGCGTATACATAATTCGGCGGTTGCTAAAGGGTGACAAAGTTATTGGTTCCATTCCTACCATAACTCACGCACACCCTGCAGATTAAGACCTCTTGCTAGAGCTAGTCCGGACACCAAACACGAGATCTTATAGGTCTTAAAGTAGACGTCTACGACAGAGAGGAGCGTTTGCGTCACAGTGCAAGTTTTACAGCCTGTAGCATATGTAAATGTAAAAAGTCAACTGTGGAAGGATGGTCATCACAGCTCAAAGAACGCATAATTCCAAAGTGCTGTTCAAGGGGGTCTTTGCTGTTAAGATGTATGCAAATCCTCTATTCCAAAAATACTCGGACACTTCCAAAGTACTTTTTAAGGTGACTCTAAGAGATTCCATTGTCCTAGTTGAGCAGAATGTGTTATTTTCAGACGTTATTATGCGAAAGAAATCTTTTAGTACTCTATGAGATTGCAAATTTTTATAGAGTGCTTTAATTGAAACTGTGGAGTTTAATGCATCTGTAAGATTATTTACATCTCTTGTGAATAGTTCAGTATTTTCGCTTCCCTTAAATTCTTCAAAATTAATTTTCCTGAAGAAGTCAATGCCATTTGCAGGAGCTTAGCTATTTTATCACCGGGTATAGCATTTCTACTTGCGTAAATCGCTACTGGGTTAGCCATAGAATTTTTCTGACTGTCAGGAGTGTGTTCACGAATCCGCCCACTTTTAGTGAGCTAGCACTGAACCTAACTTCTTCTCTTAATTCCACTTCATCAAATATTACAACTCCAAGACGCTTCTTTTCATCACCTTCTTGACTGAATGTAGTAGAAATCGCATTTAGAGCATTGCTATTTATAACATATGTGCACTTTATCCCTTTGGATAGCTTCCTTAAATGGGCTTCAGAAGGCAGGTGCAGCAATTCATGTGCTAAGCAATGTCTACAACCTTAGTAGCGAATTTCTTTCCTACTATTTTTAATTTAGGCCTCCCTTTAGATAGCAGGATTTTAGTTCTAACTAAATTTCTATTGAGGTTTCTAATTCTTTCCTTCAGTGTAGCAATTTCGGCTCATTAAACTAAACAATATCCGAAATATCATTCCAATGTTGTAACTAAGAAAATGAAAAGTTGGAATTGAATATCAGATATCTGGTGTTTTACTACGTATTTATGTAGGTACGTACGTGCGTATTTTGCTAACTGAGATTGCAGTTCTAATGATGAAACACTGAACAAGCACGAATAATAACGTGCTCACAAAAACGCTTCCTAGAAAATTTAATTAATCTAGCTTTCTTGCAGACAGTAGGTAATTCTTTCCTCGCCACTATGTTGGTAAACATGGAAACTTAGTTTCTGTTTTGCTCTCACAAAGTTTTCACTTGTCTCCCAAGTGAGCTGAAGGATTGTTGTGTTTCAAACTTGTAGGTTATGTTTTTATGTTTTCCTCGGAGTATAACACTGTGAGCTTCTATACAAACACGTGCTCTTGCTGCAGCAAATAAAATAACTCTTTCAAGCGTTTCTTTAATGATGGATACCTTTAAATGTCAAAAATTCGCTTTTTTTCTTCTTCCTTCATGCATTAGACGTTTCTGAGTGTCTATCTACATATGTTGTTCTTGCTCTCGAACATTTCCTTTCCCTATTGGTTTCTAATTATTTAATTAATAAAATGGAATTCTATTCGCTCTCTCTTCATTCCATTAGTATCACTTATCCACTTAGTTTTATATTCTTCAACGTTTTTCATTCAGATTATATATAATTAATAAAGGCCGGAGGGATGTGCGCTCGCATACGATGCAGAGCATAAATGACGTCAGAAGTACAGCACGACAAACAACTGCAGCTAGAAGCATGAGTGCAAAACAACGTAACGCAGTACTCTGCGAACTGGTGAAGCATTGCCTTGCAAGTATAAGCAGATGCCAATAATTACAAGATGGGATACTTGGCCAGAGACAGAGGCCATCAAGGTGCGTTACAATGAAATTAGCGCTCTATGTAATTCACATTCATATGGTACTCCAATTGCAAAGTCTCTGACATCCCATGACGCCTCGGGATTATACCAGGTGGCCCACTTCATCCGGCAATGCGGTAAGTAGAAAACCCTTCGTGCGTTAATAGACTTGCATTCCTGTGACGTAGGCGACAGTGGCGTGAGTGAACTTTGTTCTGCTTGTAACACAAGCAGGCGGGGTGCGAGTCTAGCGTGTGCAGCGCGTGATAATAGACAAAAACAGTTTTAAAACATTTTCCACTTTACGCGCAGGACTTTATTTTCCAGGGAATAAACTCATTGCTACATATGCTGTTATTATCAACATTACGTATTACCGTAACAAAATCCATGCAAACATGAGAGCACGTAATGTTTGATTAGCATTTCCTTATTATTTAACTTAATTGACAAACTAGGCAAGTACTCCCCTCGCGCTCTCAAACAGTCTGATTGGCTGCAAAACACGTCTTATGTCTTATAACTCAAAAACGAAAAGTCGGTTAAAAACCAAAGTTTGTATATAAGTTTAATGTCTTTCAAGGATGCAACACGAAGATTCGGGGGAAAAAAATTGCTCAACCCTAAACTACACTTTACGTTCAAAATTTTTCGAAAATGTTTATTTTCCTAAAATGCCTCTAACGATTTTGATTGAAATGTTACCTGTTTAAGATATTTCTATATATATTTTCAATGTTCTATATATAGCCCATGTAGTCCTGTTGTGAGGAATGGAAGTCCTCCATATGGGGAGGGTAATCACATGGAGTTTTGGGGGTAAGGGCTTCATTGACCTGTAAACACCTCTTTCAAGCGAAATATCGATATTGAAACCTCGATACTACAAATCTCTAAATCTGCTTTCTTTCAATGTTGAAATAAATCCATAAATTATAATTGCGTTTATTGTTAAAAAGTTGTTATATCACTAGAAGCTCATTAAAATTTGCGTACACTCAAAATATAATTATGCGAGTATATTTTTAACACCAAATGAAACCGTGTTATTCAGTTCTGTTTTTTATTGTTAATTTAGTTTGCAGCCACATTATGTGTCGAATGTTGGTACACTGTCGTCGGAAACATGCATTATTCTTTTGTGTAAGCGAGAAACAGCGCACATAATTACAAATGTAGCCGGGGCCCAATTAAAATTGTTCGCTACGGTGGGAATTTTTGGTCGCTTGTGTTCCTTGCAATCCAAATAACAAGCGAGCATGGCAGGTTTAAGGTTTTGTTGCTCGTTTTCAGTGAATTTGCTTCGTGCGTCGAAGAAACACACAAATTAACAAAGAAAGTATGACGCAATTGTGAGATAAACAACGTCTAGCAGCGTGTAAATCAAAACAAAGTTACGTAATAATGGAAACAAACGACTCGTGTAACAAAAAAGCTGCATTTTAAACAAGAGAAGAAGCAAAACATAAGATGTAATTATTATTAAAAAGTGTGCATAAAACTGGTGTTCTGAGAAATAACAAAGAATTTAAATGAAGGGAAAGTGAAAACATAGTTATTATGAAAGAGAAGCTTGAAATTGTAGAAAAAATATAATAATCACAGCACCAGGTTCCTATGTCACATTTTCTCAGGAAATGTAGATCTTGCTAAAATACACAATTTATGTTTCAATAAATTTTCTTGTAGGGTGAACCATTTCGGAGATATTCCTTGTTATGTGTGTGAGTTGCGGAAAACTTAGAACTTTGGTGAAATGGAACATCGTTGTTCATTTTTTTATATGTTAAGCGCATGTTAAGCATATGTTTATCTGAACTAACATGAAGAAGATATAGGAATAAGAGTTTGTAAGAATGGTTAGTACAAGAGTAGAGAAAGTCATGTGAATGCAACACATCAGATTTTATTACATTTATTTTGTCAGGAATGTTGAAAAGTCAGGACCAAATAATAACCTATTTCAGGTGTTAACAACAGCAGGGCTGCCAACATGTGAGTTAAACTGACGAGTTTCTTGTGGAAGGTATTTTCAGTTGCAGGGTATTGATTGATATTGCCAGCAATTTATCGGTTTGTAGGATGATCCCCAATGTAATTTAAGGCAGACCAACATCTAGTATAGGATTATTAAAACCTTGCCTGCCGCTCATAAGTATAAAATAATGGAAAAATGCATTACATTGGTTTTCAATATTGGTACTCGAATGTAATCTGCTTTCAGTCAGATAGGCATGCCTGGGAATTTACCTGTATTTCATGATATGGCGGTAGAAGAAGGAATATTATGTGTTAACTGTTGCAAGTTGTACCAACTTACCTGTAGGAAATACGTCATTGCTGTAGTTGGCAATACCGTAATGAACAAATTACTCGCGATATTGAATATAATAACAGAGCATCTGTTTATATTGACAGAAGTCAATTATATTGGTAGAAAAAGTGAGGTTATGAAGTGAATATTTGACACCAAAGAATAAACGCACTTTATATTGGATATAAAACCAGAAAGCGATAATTGCTTGTGTAGAAAAAAGGGAGGAAATTATTGCAATAAACATGAGATAGGTATCTGGGGAAATCTGAGTTATCTGTGTTGGTATTCCCTGGAGTGTTTAGGGTCAGAGGGCAGCAAACGGTTGGTATGGAAGTTACAGCCAATCAGCGCTCAGATTTATCACCCATTATGTTAATAGACGCCCAAGCTCTACTGTTTGATTAATTCCATGTTGCCCTAAGGATTGATTATTCAAATTTGAAGTGACAGCAGAGCAGTACGACAAACATGTGTCCAGTAAACATGACGTCACTCACCCCCTCCGCTAATTGGCGGATCTAAATTTCGCTCTTCTTACGCTCACGAATAATCAACTGAAACTAGTATTGTGATATTGTGGGACAAACATTTAGGTTAAGTGCGTCCCCCTGGATTAAAATATGAGAGTTTACATTCGTACTGCTTTCACTACCCACTCCTCTAATTAGAGAACCTTATAAATTTCTCTAGCACGTACACGATGAGTATATAGATATATAGGTAGAATTAAGAATTATCCGCTCCACAGAGTTCTGGATAGCTAAAAACGTCCTATCGTAACTTTGGGTTTGGCTGGTAGCAGAGAAAAAGTCGGCAAGTGCATCTGCGATATTCGATATCGACATTTCATCGGAAATATATTTTATATCGCATATCTTCTTGATCTCTGGTCATAAGAATTTGTTTCTTGCGTACCTAAGACTGTATTTGAGGATTTTCAAGAATGTTGATAGGTTGGATGGCGGCGGCAGCAGCAGTTGGCAGCACTGAAGCAGTACCAACAGTAAGATGGAGAGTGACATGTAATACTTCTCCCCCTATGAGAGTTCAGCAAAGCTACCTGAATGATGCATTGCTTGGTGCATTAAGTAGGTCATTTGTTCGCATATTTCTACTGTGCGTTTCAAAAGAAACAAATGAGCGCTGCCGTTGAAAGCTTTGCTCTCCAAGACTGCCAACCTCTTCACGTTCCATTAGTCTCGAGGGCACATCAGGTGCTGCCAACATTAATGCGTCTCTGCAAATGGAAAACTGCACTGTTTTATTGATTTCGGCTCGGTCGGTCCTCAAGAGAAAAACTGCCTAGCTTCAAATCTGCCCACATTAATATTCATACGAGATTAGCATCTATGCAGAAATAAAATACATGCTTTTAAAGACATACATACATATCAACTTCAATGTTGCTACGAAGTGAGGTTATGTTTCACACTGGTGAAATCGAATATTGGTAACTTCTTAAATCCAAGCGCATTCAAAATGAAGAAAACACCAGTTACTGCTATTCACACTTTATTGCCTTTTACTCAGTTAGCGTAGTGCTAACGTTACACTCAGATTACTTTTGTCCAAGCTCAGAGCAACAGAACTGCCGAATCACAAATAAGAACTGTCAGATTGAACTGCTCGTCGGCACGACTCCTCAACGCTTCGTCTACGTCTTTTCCTCTCTACTGCCCGGTGCTTGGCAGCGACTTATATATGTCCTTAAACAGAGGGAAAGTTCTGGAGGTAGAATATTCGGGAGTGTCTGTGGTGGAACGGCCCAGAAACCGCACCGCCATGTAATAGCTATTGTCTCGTACGCTCCTATTGTTGTCGGCGGCAGGTCGTTAAGCCAGGCAGGCGACTGGCTGGGTCCCCCCTCCCCAGTGTAGGCAATCGGATGCGGCGGGCGCGGTGACAATATCAATAATCACACACCTTCGCCTTAGAAGATGTTCGAAATTCTGTCACGCATTTTAAGCAAATTAAAATGCCGTTGTGTTGTATTCTTAGAAGATCCAATCACATACACACACGAAACTTTTTATGAACATGCTTATAGGTTAGGGTTCCTGAAAACGTATTTCTGATCCTTTTTGTTTGCAATGGAACACTTTAACTAAATATGTGCTGAAGATAAATAAACATTATCGTTTGTTTTGATTGCAAAAAGCTATCATGACACGATAAACTGAACACAGAACGATCGTTTCTCAAACCCTATTTAGTTAATGCAATAATTTACATAAAGGTCTGCTACAATGGACGCTAACAAAAGACGACCACCCCCCGTAACTATGTTACCCATAATGCAATCAATCGACAGTCAGATGCAATTCTGCTAGTGTCAATTGCTATATGCAATATGGAATTAACTAAGTGAGACGCTGGTTCGACCCTCTAAATGTTGACGGGCGTAATATCCTATCTAATGCATCACATTCATATGATTTTCTCTACTCACCACTCTTTAAATAGGTTATTCTGATATTAGCTTGTTATAAATGGAGATAACTCTATTGCATATTTTGCTTCCGAGCGAGTTGACTTCGTGGGAGGTCGAGGTTTCGATTCCCGTCGCTTTTCCCTAGTAGGTAGGCGAATGCTAGGGTGGTTTCTCAGCTACCACAACTTTCTTTCCGTCAATTCCGTTTTCATTTTGTTTCCTTCTAGTTGTGGACGTCATGCTATATGGCGGTGCCGGACGGATGGCGTGGATGAGGTACTCCTAGGACCATGAACTAAGTTCTTCAAGATATTTTTATCGCGGTGGCGGGAAGAATTTCATCATATGTGATGCAAGTAGGGATAGTAGAGGTCTCCAAGAATCCTCACATTAATTTCCCACGTAATTCTCGTACAGTGTCTGGACAAACCATCTCCACGAAGTTGGCAAGCGTGCTATTTATTTCAATGCAGAGATAGACACGCTGAAAGGCATTTTCACGAATACAGATGAACTTTTTACCAGCATGTTGTGTATTGTTCAATGTAGAGATAGACATAATAATGAATTTTAACGCAGGAAAGTGCTATAAATACTTAACTGCCAAACAACAACAACAACATGCTGGCGCGGAGAAAATGTGTTTCAACTGTTCCCATGAATAAGTGACATCTGGCGGGAAACGCTGCAGATATTGTCTTCCCTGGCTGGAAATTAAATCGGATGGTTTTATTCCACTCTCCATACATAAATTTGAATGCATTCTTCATCCAACTCCATCTGCGCTTTTTAAAGCTCTTTACTTTTATTTATTTCTTTAGAGAAATCTACATTTCATTACTCTATACGTCGCAGTTGTTTTATTAAACATATATGTGTTATTTGTTACATTTGCACGATACACTGAAATAAATCAACCAATCACGTCCATAACAATAATCACAGCCTTCATTCGCGAACACTGTATCACATTACATTCTCACTTCCTCTGAATTTTAGTTATCACCTTCTCTGCTTCTCTCAAGTTGGAGAAACAGCTGTCGTAATTTGACGTAACAGACCCGCTATTCAAATGTCAAATATGGCTGACTCGCTTCAGTGCTGAAGTGCATGAAATAACTCGAATAGCGAAATCTCAGAATATAACACGGAACATGTTTGAAATCAGTTTGATAAATTAACAACAGAAACTCCAACTTGTGACGTCACCAACGTGTTAAAATATTGCAGCGTCAATAGGCCGTGCCAATGGAATTCCTCAAATTGTATTTGAGAGCCTCAAAACATGTATTTTCGGTGAAACCTCTAAATCAAATTGTTTGGTGGAATTAATCATGTTTCTTATCCACTAGGTATGTGATATGGAAAGCATAAACGTTCTTTTTGGATTTCAGGGGCCTCAAAACATACGTGTATCTGGTAGAATCACGATATAGGATTTTCGGGTAAAATGCAATAAGCATTGTGAGGTCGGGCTGACCCACCCCAGTACAGCGGCGCCTAACAAGGCGCTCAAGGTGAAGCTTCCCCACAACACCTGACTAACGACAATCAAGCAGCAACACAAAGCGTTTTCCAGAGCATTCGAGCAATATCCGGTGTAAAAGGTTTGAGAGACAGAGAGAGACACTGAAAGGAGTGAGTCAAGGCTAGAGGGCAATAAGTTGCGACATTACGAAAGACTGTAGACTGTACTGACATCAGTAAAAGAAAACTGTGCTTTTGTACAAAACTTTAGAAGAAAACTAAAGTGATAAGAAAGTAACACAAGTTTGTCACAACATCCCTTGTATCTGCTACATATGCTAGAATTACCAGATGCAGGATCCAGTCAACCAGTTCTTGTTTCAAACGCGCCGTCCTTCAACAATGAGGAATACACAGAAAACAGTTCTAATTCCTCCAAGGTCACAAACACAAGTGTCAATAATGAAATTGACTCATTGTCCTCCGCCGGACTCGAACTCGCGACTTTGAGAAGCAGAGACTAGCATGGGACAACTGATATTCTATGACTTTAAAACAAATCTACAAGTTCAAGATGTGTTTTGATTTTTATTACAAATACCCATATGTAGTAGGTGAAAAATCCATAAAAAATGTTTTTAGTTTTGATAATTCAGGTTTTTCAAATTATTTTTTCAGCAAATTCTTTTTTTGAAAACCCAACTCTGAAATAGGTCACGAAATTTCCAAAACAAAAAGCAGTTAACTCTGTCATATAATTTGTTTTTATTTTGAACCGTTATGTTGTTTATTTTATGGCCATATAAAACTGCAAAACACTATACATTTCAAATTACAATCTGATGTGTTACACTCACATGACTTTCTCTACTCTTGTACTAACCATTCTTACAAACTCTTATTCCTATATCTTCTTCGTGTTAGTTGAGATAAACATTTGTACAAATTATCTTATTGCTTATTTCCTTGTAGGTACAAGGGGAATATTAGAATACAGGAGGCTTTGTGCGATAGTCAAATGTTTGAGATTCTGTTGTCTTTGCACACTTAACATATAAAAAATGAACGATGATCCATTTCATGAAAGTTCTAAGTTTTCCGAAACTCACACACATAACAAGGAATATCTCCGAAATGGTTCACCCTACAAGAAAATTTATTCAGACATAAATTGTGTATTTTAGTAAGATCTACATTTTTTGTATAGTATGATTTGGTCTATCTCTAACGGTTTACCAGTTATGCAAACGTCGTCCAGAGTAAATACGACTACAGGGGCTATAGCCAGAAAATTCGAGATATACATTTCATTTGTCATAAAAATATCTCAAACATATGACATTTTAATCAAAATTGTTAGAGCTATTTTCAAGAAAATCAAAATTTTCGAAAAATTTTCCATGTAAAGGGTAGTTTAGGGTGGGGCTATTTTTTTCAAAATCTTCGTGTCGCATCCTTGAAAGACATTAAACTTAAATACCAACTTTGGTTTTGAACCCAGTTTTCGTTTTTGAGTTATGCTGTCCACAGACTGACACACACGCACCTTTTTCTAAAAATGCTTTTTCTGGATTCAGGGGGCCTCAAAACATATTTCCGCTGAAATCTCGACATCGAGTTTTTGGGTGGAATACAATACTTCTACTTGCGGTGATTGGTCAAGCAGTTTAGGACAAACATACAAACTTTCTGTCTAACAAAACGTTGTAGTTATTAGAGGTATTGTTTTAATTAGTCTGTTCATTTATATGTAGCAAAAGAACGTATATGTAGATATTATTACAATGTTCAATTTGTTTTACTTCTAGTTGTTATTTCTAAGGGCTTTAAAACAGGTATTTGTGGTTAAGTCGCGAAATGTCAGGTCTTGGTGAAGCATGGAGTGAGAACGAAAGAAAAGAAGTGCGCCAACAGTGAATACGGACGCGTTATCATTTTGTAACACATTTTAAGAGCGGCAGGTGAAAGTTTCAGCATTGTGCCACCAGACGGCACCAATGTCGACCTCTGGAATCCCAGATCTCCGTCACTCAGTCTCTCCCGGACCAGCAAGCCGTCGACTGCCCACGGCCGATGCGCAGCAGAACGGCGTTCGCGCATTTCCGCGATTTTTCCTCCACACCCAGGCAGGCGTTGAAGATGCACGAGTGTTTACCTCGAACTAGTGACTCCAAGTTCGCGGACCGTCTGTGCAAGGCCCCATAAAGTAACGCTCTCTTTTGTTTTTCTTTCTTCTATATATAAACTAAAACAAATATGGAATATTTTATACGAATTTAACTTATTTACCACGTACCAAAGGCATTAATCGCGTCGGTTTTATTTTATATAACATTATTTTCATATTTGTTATATATTATTTAAATCTATGATATTTTATTTCTTTTCTGTTATGAATAGAGGAAGTTTTAATAAAATGTAAACAAGGTTCCTCTTATCGAGAGCATATACACCCAGTATGGCATATAATAAAACTAGACATTTTGGTACAAAGCAATCGGTTTGTGACTGTTGTAATGATATAAATGGAAAAGTGAGTTGTGAACATGGGGCCATAAAGATGAGGCGCAGCACCCCGTGGCAAATATACACAATTTTACTGCTTCTAACCCTCATGACTGGACCTAAAGGTAAGTAATTGAACCTTCCATATGGTAGCCTTCAATATTACGTGGTTTTGGGCACTAAGTGACGTCACATGTCCCATACTGTTAAATGTATTACGTACCTTAGGGTTTCAAAACAGTTGCTCGGCGACTTGCGGGTGGCATGGATCCACGTAAAGTAAACGGCGACGGACACACAAATTTTCCATAAGCTCTTAGAAAAAAATGTAATTATTTTCTCTGCTGTTTACCTATACTAAACTAAAATGTTTCGCGTTCTGGGACTCCGCAAATCCTGTAAAAATAAAAAAATCTGATGTGTTGCACTCTCATGACTTTCTCTACTCTTGTACTAACCATTCTTACAAACTCTTATTCCTATGTCTTCTTCGTGTTAGTTGAGATAAACATTTGTACAACTTATCTTATTGCTTATTTCCTGGTAGGTACAAGGGGAATATTAGAATACAGTAGGCTTTGTGCGATAGTCAACTCTTTTAAAGCTTTCAAATTCCGTTCTCTTTGCACGCTTAATATATAAACAAAATGAACAACGATGTTCCATTTTATCAAAGTTTAAAGTGTTCCGAAACTCATACAAATAACAAGGAATATCTCCGAAATGGTTCACTCTACAGAAACATTTAAGAAATAAATCGTGTTTTAGTAAGATCTACATTAATTGCATAGTAATATATTGTCTATCCCTTATATTTTACCTGTTATACAAGTCGTCCAGAGTAAATACGACTACAGGGGCTATAACCTGAAAATTCAAGATATACATTTCATTTGACATAAAAATATCTCAAACATATGACATTTTAATCGAAATTATTGGAGCTGTTTTAAGAAAATGAACATTTTCGAGACATGTAAAGGCTAATTTAGGGTAGAGACATTTTCTTCAAAATCACTGCGTCGCATCCTTTAAAGTTATAAAACTTAAGCACCATTCCCCCCCCCCCCCCCACACACACACAGACACCCGCGCGCACCTTTTTCTGAAAATGTTTTTGTAACCTTCCCTACTACATATTGTATAGCAGAGCAAGTATTGTATTCCACTAAAAAATTCGATGTCGAAGTTTCACCAGAAATACATGTTTTGAGGCCCCTGAATAAACGAAGAGCATTTTTAGAAAAAGGTCTGTCTGTGTTTGTCAGTCTGTGGATGATATAGCTCAAAAACGAAAAGTCGGTTAAAACCAAAGTTGGTATTTAGCTTTAATGTCTTTCAAATATTTTAAAGAAAACAGCTCTATCCTAAACTACCCTTTACAGGGAAAATTTTTCGAAAATTTTGCTCTTCTTGAAAATGGCTCAATCGATTTTGATTAAAGAGCCATGTATTTAAGATATTTGTGTCACATATGAAATGTATATTTTTATTTTTTTGGCTATAGTCTATATAATCCTGTGTACTCTGGATGAGTTTTGAATAAATCTTAAACCGTAAGAGATCAACAAAATGTTACTGTACAAACAAATGTAGATCTCACAAAACTACACAATTTATGTCTAAATATTTTTTTTTGGAGTGAACCATTTCGGAAATATTCCTTGTTATGTATGTGAGTTTCGGAAAACAACCTTTTGTGAAATGGAACATCGTTTTCATTTTTTATATGTAAAGCGTGCAAAGAGAACGGGATCTCAAATCTTTCAAACATTTGACAATCGCACAAAGCCTACTGTATTCCCACATTCCCCTTGTACCTACAAGGAAATAAACAATAAGATAATTTGTACAAATGTTTATCTCAACTAACACAAAGAAGATATAGGAATAAGAGTTTGTAAGAATAGTTACTACAAGAGTAGACAAAGTCGTGTGAGTGCAACACATCAGATTTTTTACATTCATGTGCGTTTTGTACCCATTCTTGAACAAATTCTTCGTTAAAAACCTATATTTTTTATCTACTTTTTCTTAACACATTTGCGGAAATATTTCATTTCAGATTTCAGTATAGCTACATGGGAATGGGAGAATTAATTAGGCAAATAGGATAGGTAAATCTTTTAAGAGCTGGACGCTATGAAATGGCTTTGTAATTTGGTTTTTTTTGAAGGTCCAGAAAAATAAAGGGGGAAAAAGAAAAAAAAAGAAAAAAAAAAAAAAAAAAGGAAACCGATAACGATTTTTATGTAATAAAGTTTGTGTTTAATGGTTAAATCAAGAACAAGAACACCTAGAAAATGTACTCAACACTAACATATGTAAATGCTAGTATGTGCGTTAATGAGATTGTATTTTTGATAACAACATATGCCTATATCTTACGATTTACCAGTTAGGCAAATGTCATCCAGTATGAAGAGGTTATTTCCAGAAAATTCAAAATGTATATTTCACTTCTCTTTAAACTAACTACAATATATGATACTTTACTCAAAACCGTTAGACTAAAATCTTCATGTTGCTATTTCGGTATTTATCCACTTTTGTTAATACGTTATGTCTTTAGAAGCACCCACACCCACACCGACACACCCACACACCCAACCACTCACACCCCCACACACTCACACACGCACACACCCACCCACTCACACCCCCACACACACACCCACCCACACACACCCATATAACCCACACACACACATACTCACACCCACACACCCGCACCGACACAACCACACACCCACCCCCACCCACACACCCACACACATAACCCACAAATACCCACATAACACACACACCCACCCACTCACACAATCACACACCCACCCACTCACACCCCCACACACCGACCCACTCACACCCCCACACACACACCCATATAACCCACACACCCACATACTCACACCCACACACCCGCACCGACACACCCACACACCCGCACCGACACACCCACACACCCACCCCCACACACACCCCCACACACACCCCCACACACACCCATATAAACCACACACCCACATACTCACACCCCCACCCACTCACACACCCACCCACTCACACACTCACACCCACATACACACCCCCACACACACCCATATAAACCACACACCCACATACTCACACCCCCACCCACTCACACACCCACCCACTCTCACACCCACACCCACATACACTCACACACCCACACCCATATAACCCACACACCCACATACTCACACCCCCACCCACTCACACACCCACCCACTCACACACCCACACCCAAACACACTCACACACCCATATAACCCACACACCCACATACTCATAACCCCACCCACTCACACACCCACACACACTCACACACCCACTCACACACACCCATATAACCCACATACTCACAAACCCACCCACTCACACAACCACACACCCACCCACTCACACCCCCACACACCCACCCACACACACCCATATAACCCACACACCCACCCACACACCCACCCACACACCCACCCACACACCCACCCACTCACACACGCACACACCCACCCACTCACACCCCCACACACACACCCACCCACACACACCCATATAACCCACACACACATTCTCACACCCACACACCCGCACCGACACAACCACACACCCACCCCCACCCACACACCCACACACATAACCCACAAATACCCACATAACACACACACCCACCCACTCACACAACCACACACCCACCCACTCACACCCCCACACACCCACCCACTCACACCCCCACACACACACCCATATAACCCACACACCCACATACTCACACCCACACACCCGCACCGACACACCCACACACCCGCACCGACACACCCACACACCCACCCCCACACACCCACCCACACACATTACCCACAAATACCCACATAACCCACACACCCACCCACTCACACACCCACACACCCACCCACTCACACCCCCACACACACCCATATAAACCACACACCCACATACTCACACCCCACCCATTCACACACCCACCCACTCTCACACCCACACACACTCACACACCCACACACCCACACCCATATAACCCACACACCCACATACTCACACCCCCACCCACTCACACACCCACCCACTCACACACCCAAACCCAAACACACTCACACACCCATATAACCCACACACCCACATACTCACAACCCCACCCACTCACACACCCACACACACTCACACACCCACACACCCACCCACACACACCCATATAACCCACACACACAAACTCACACCCCCACCCACTCTCACTACCACCCACTCTCACACCCACACCCACCCACACACACCCATATAACCCACACACCCACATACTCACACCCCCACCCACTCACACACCCACCCACTCTCACACCCACACCCAACCACACACACCCATATCACCCACACACCCACATACTCACACCCCCACCCACTCACACACCCACCCACTCACACACCCACACACACTCACACACCCACTCACACACACCCATATAACCCACATACTCACACACCCACCCACTCACACCCACACACACTCACACACCCACACACCCACCCACACACACCCATATAAACCACACACCCACATACTCACACCCCCACCCACTCAACACCCACCCACTTACACACCCACACACACTCACACACCCACACACACTCACACACCCACACACCCACCCACACACACCCATATAACCCACACACCCACATACTCACACCCCCACCCGCTCACACACCCACCCACTCACACACCCACACACTCACACTCACACACCCACCCACACACACCCATATAACCCAAACACCCACATACTCACACGCCCACCCACTCACACACCCACCCACTTACACACCCACATCACTCACACACCCACCCACACACACCCATGTAACCCACACACCCACATACTCACACCCCCACCCACTCACACACCCACCCACTCACACACCCACACCCACACACACTCACACACCCACCCACACACACCCATATAACCCACACACCCACATACTCACACCCGCCCACTCACACACCCACCCACTCACACACCCACACACTCACACACCCACACACCAACCAACATAACCCACAAACGCACCCACATAACCCACACACTCACACCCTCTTCCACACACATAACCCACACCTACCCACATAACCCACACACCCACCTACTCACACACCCACCCACTCACACACCCACAACCACACACACCCATATAGCCCACACACCCACCCACTCACAACCCAACCAATCACACACCCACCCACTCACACCCACACACCCACCCACACACACCCATATAACCCACAGACCCACACACTCACACACACCCACATAACCCTCACATAACCCACACACCCACATACCCCCACACCCACCCACATACCCCACACACCCACCCACATACCCCATACCCACTCACCCCATACCCCCACACCCACTCACCCACATACCCCCACACCCACTCACCCACATACCCCAGACCCACTCACCCACATACCCCCACATCCACTCACCCATATACCCCCAGACCCACTCACCCACATACGCCCACACCCACTCACCCACATACCCCCACACCCACATACCCCCACACCCACATACCCCCACACCCACTCACCCACATACCCCCATACTCACTCACCTACATACGCCCACACCCACTCACCCACATACCTCCACACCCACTCACCCACATACCCCCACACCCACTCACTCACATACCCCCACACCCACTCACCCACATACGCTCACACCTACTCACCCACATACGACCACACCTACTCACCCACATACGGCCACACCTACTCACCCACATACGCCCACACCCACTCACCCACATACCCCACACCCACTCACCCACATACGCCCACACCCACTCACCCACATACGCCTACTCCTACTCACCCACATACGCCCACACCCACTCACCACATACCCACACACCCACTCACCTACATACGCCCACACCCACTCACCACATACCCCCACGCCCACTCACCGACATACGCCCACACCCACTCACCCACATACGCCCACACCCACTCACCCACATACGCCCACACCCACTCACCACATTCCCCCACACCCACTCACCCACATACCCCACACCCACTCACCCACATACGCCCACGCCCACTCACCCACATACGCCCACACCCACTCACCACATACCACCACACCCACTCACCCACATACCACCACACCCACTCACCCACATACCCCACACCCACTCACCCACATACGCCCACACCCACTCACCATATACCCCCACACCCACTCACCACATGCCCCCACACCCACTCACCCACATACGCCCACATCCACTCACCACATACCCCCACACCCACACCCACTCACCCACATACGCCCACACCTACTCACCCACATACGCCCACACCCACTCACCACATACCCCCACACCCACTCACCCACATACCCCACACCTACTCACCCACATACCCCCACACCTACTCACCCACATACGCCCACACCTACACACCCACATACGCCCACACCCACTCACCCACATACGCCCACACTCACTAACCCACATACGCGCACACCCACTCACCACATACCCCCACACCCACTCACCCACATACGCCCACACCCACTCACCCACATACGCCCACACCTACTCACCCACATACCCCCACACCCACTCACCCACATACACCCACACTCACTCACCACATACCCCCACACCCACTCAATAACATACGCCCACACCCACTCACCCACATACCCCCACACCTACTCACCACATACCCCCACACCTACTCACCCACATACGCCCACACCCACTCACCCACATACGCCCACACTCACTAACCCACATACGCGCACACCCACTCACCACATACCCCCACACCCACTCACCCACATACGCCCACACCTACTCACCCACATACCCCCACACCCACTCACCCACATACACCCACACTCACTCACCACATACCCCCACACCCACTCAATAACATACGCCCACACCCACTCACCCACATACCCCCACACCTACTCACCACATACCCCCACACCTACTCACCCACATACGCCCACACCCACTCACCCACATACGCCCCCACCTACTCACCCACATACGCCCACACCCACTCACCCACATACGCCCACACCCACATACCCCACACACGCATCGACGCAGCCACCCGCACACACATGCATACACTGATTTTTTAATACAGTTTCTGATTTGTGACTTCCAATAGCAAACTTTTAATGAAATGCTGGTATTGTAACAATTTCCGATTGTCCGTTATTTATAAATAAATTTTCCCTTTAATTTACAACACGTATGGCTCACATAAGCGAATTAGCACAACTACACTTTTGTAACTCTTTAGCTTCCTTATTGCACAAAGTAGAGGAAGCATTGTATTCCGCCGAAAAATTCAATGTCGCGAATTCAACGGAAATGTATGTTTTGATGCGACACGAAGATTTGAAGAAAATAGCCCCACCCTAAATTACCCTTTAATTTTGATTTTCTTGAAAATAGCTCTAACGAATTTGATTAAAATGTCATATGTTTGAGATATTTTTATGACAAATGAAATGTATATCTTGAATCTTCTGGCTATAGCCCCTGTAGTCGTATTTACTCTGGACGACTTTTGCATAACTGGTAAACCGTTAGAGATAGACCAAATCATACTATACAAAAAATGTAGATCTTGCCAAAATACACAATTTATGTCTCAATAAATGTTCTTGTGGGTTGAACCATTTCGGAGATATACCTTGTTATGTGTGTGCGTTTTGGAAAACTTAAAACTTTCGTGTTAAGTGTGCATAGAGAACGGAATTTTAAAGCTTTAAAAGATTTGACTATTAGATACCAGTTATGTTACAGAAAACGTTTTAATTCTGGTGAACTATTTTTAACATTTTAGGTTATGAAATTACTTTTTGACTTTATATTTTGTTTCAAAATTATTATAAAATATTCACAGATGTGAACATGGTTGCAAAGGCACTGTACAAATTGCATATATAATATAGAATATATATATATTCTACCACTTTTAGCAATCCCCTTACCTTGCCTTGTCCTTCTGAAAACTTCTCTACTTCCATTTTCTTTAGACGAACGTTGTCCATTGCAGCACTTTTCTGAATATTTTCTCCTGGTTTAACTCCCAACTTTTCAAGTAGGTTACTTGTGCCTATATTACTCTCGCTGCATAGCATAACTGAGTCATAAACCTCCATTTTAACACTCTAATCCGGTAAAAATAGTTCTTCGGATTTTAGTGCATATAACAGTATTGAAACTTTCGTTTTTATTTTGAGTTCATACATGTGGACATTATTCCTAGAGATTGGAACAATATATGTATATTTGAATTCGTCGGAGAGCTTCAAAGCTGTTATATTTCAATCCCAGATATAGTACGGATGTAATATAGTTAATAATGAATTAATATCACTTCCGAGAACGTCTAAAACAGTTCATTTACACTGATACATTGTCAGTCTATATGTGATTCCTTTTACAAAATGTCTCGCTAAACAATGGCGGATTTGGCCTATATAAGGAATAGCTAAGCACAGCTAACTATCGTATAACATCCGTTTCACTTACTTTAGTTCACAGCAAATAGTTGAACTGAATTAACATCACTTACAAAACAGTTTCATTTATGAGCATCACATATCTAAAACACAACACAATGGACATTTACAATCTTCCGTAGTTAAATCTTAAACAAGTGAAGTTAGCCTACGCTGCCTCTATTCTCACACAATCATTTCAGGAGGCTCCTTCCTGTCTCCATTTTGTACGGTACACTTAGGTTAGGTTATACTTGTAAATATTGGTTTAATTTAATAATTAATCATATTCGCAATGATGATACTTTTCACGTGTTAATAAAGAGCAGTTATATGAATGTTCAGCTTTTCGGCAACCATGATTTGTGTCTGTTGATACCTTGTGAAAAATATAGCGCCATTTTGTTTATGTTGTCAGTGTTGCCATAATATGTTTGCAGATTATCAACTTCCTTGTCTGTGAGTCTTGCTTTCCAGAAGTTGGTTTCCCATCTTTGCGAAGAATCCTTGTTTCTGTACTTGTTTTATGCATTCTAACTTTTTGTATCTCACACTCACCACGTGGTATAGAGGTAATTACTTTTATAAAACCCTGGATATCTCCATCCCCTAAATATTTTTAAGTATCTTACTCCATAAAAATTACTTTGCAATGTGGCAAGGAAATTAATCTGGGAAAGGGGCGTAAACCAAGTGTAGCATTCCATTTAAACTTACTTTCAGGACCTTCCTTCGATCTGAAAACTGAACTGAACTAGATCTTAAACTTTTTCAGTCGAAAATTACGGTGACAATCGTTTCTTCAGTTCAGTTGAGCTTGTATGATCTGAAGTGAGGTTATAGTAGCGGTATTGGTTTGTGTACTTTTCAATTTGGACAGAATGAGTGGAAAACGAAAGTTTTTACACAGTGAAGAGTAAGTAATTATTAATATTATTTGTCAGAACGAATCTATATACAACCTGCAGCGTGCAGAGTATAGAAATAGAGATTTTGAAACGAGTAGAGGAATTAGGAAAATCAAGTACATAAGTAAATAAAGTTTACTCTTTCTGGATAACGTTTAATACCTTTTAGCTTGCTTCTGCTCTGATAAAAGGCGTGCAAATGCTGTGTAATACACAAGAGAGTAGACTTGGCGGTATAAGCTCGTCATGTATGTGGGTGGTAACCTAACCTCACTTGATCCTTTGGTGAAGATTGCTATTGGTCAGAAATACTTTACCTGGGAGTTGTGAAGTTCCCGAGTGGGAATTATTGTCATTTATATGTATTACTCCAAGTTGTGTAATATAACGCTACACGTTCGCAATAAACAATGGTGTATTTATACAAATATAGACATCTTGTAATATAAAGACACGCTAGGTTATGTCAGTGAACTCTGGCACTGGTTGGGGTTCGTTTATCTGTATCTAGACGTAGTAATATTAAGATTGGATTTAATGTTGGTGTTCTGCACGAACTAGTGTCATTGTCTCATAACCTAAATCTCATAGACACCTTCTTAACTACGATTAGCAGACATTAGAGTATTTTCTACAACTTTGCTCATTATCAGTATTATCTGTTAATTTATCGACCAAAATAAACAACAAAGTATCCAACTCCAACTCACTTTCTTCAGTCCCAATCGTATTTCAGCCATTTTACTTATGCTGTGATGTTTTTACTTCTGTTTTAAGTTTTCAATTTTTGTTCGATTTAAGCTGAGCTTTCAGATTAGAGGAAAGCAAGGCTTTAGAGGCAAGGCACGAACAAAATATATATTCTGAATCTAGAATGTTAAAATGTAATAAACAATATAAATCTCAGAATTGATATTTTTGGCCCAGAAATGTTACTAACATTCTTTGTTTTATTCAGGGAGCCTATTTTCGGTGAAGTTACATTAAAGTTGTAAGAGTAATAACACGATAAGGTGTTTTTCAAGTAAAACGACTCGATATGAGTATAAAAGTGAAGAAAAAAATACAAGTGAAATAATTAAAAATATTGTTCTTGTGAAAATATCGCGTTAAGATGGACAGACAAGAGATTTCGTGCCGAGTTAACCGTTGCAGAATTCCTCGACCGACTAAAACACGAATCACGATTATTCCGTCTGCATAATGAACAGTTGAACAAACACCTGATAATGACGCCTTATCACGCACGTCTTATGTACCTCCTTCCGTATGTCATAATTTACCCGCGGGTTCCTCTCCCAATATGCAAGTAGCACGCCTGCTAGCTAGGCAACCCGTCGTTCGTGGCAGACAAGTTGTCTAGCTTACAGGCGAATATAGTCAAACATCTGCCTAGCTTGTGATAGACTTACCCATTAGAATCCGTCAAATTTGATACTCTACGCTCACGTGACTTTTTCTCGCCATTTTTACTTTCTCTACTACGTATAGTAAGTAGAGGAAGTATTGTATTCCACTCAAAAAATTGATGTCAAAATTTCACTAAAAAAAATCTGATGTTACACTCACATGACTTTCTCTACTCTTGCACTAGCCATTCTTACAAACTCTTATTCCTATATCTTCTTCGTGTTAGTTGAGATAAACATTTGTACAAATTATCTTATTGCTTATTTCCTTGTAGGTACAAGGGGAATATTAGAATACATTAGGCTTTGTGCGATAGTCAAATGTTTTAAAGCTTTGAGATTCCGTTCTCTGTTCGCGTTTCTTCCTGTGCTATCTATTGTTGTTCAGCAGTGCTTTTGTATAATGGTTTTCAAGTGTTTTTAATTCCTTATTTTCTTTATTGTTTGCTCTTCAGAGTACCCTGGGAGTCTTAATCGCCCTTTGTTTAACTGTATTAGGTAACATATTTAAGTTTCTCCGTTGGACACGTAATTAATTTAAACTTCCTCTTTAGTTATGACAGTTTTATAAATCCCGAATGTTATAAGTAGGGATAAATTGTTGAACGACGCCCAGTATTTCAGATGCTGTTTGTATAATATCTAAATAATTCAAACAGAACAACGAAACTCAGTAGAAATCATTCTCTGAACATTTAACTTGTCTGAAAAATCGGAATGTGATATATTTTTATTTGCTATCAAGTAATGTTTATGCAATTCTATCATTAGAATGGTTTGTCATCACGGCATAAATAGTGCGCAATTACCCTGTTTGTGGCACTACTAGCAGAAAATGAATGACGTCATTACCAAGGCAACACGACAGCAATGACGTCATCACCACCGCAATAAAAGAAAACTTGAAATTGTCACTGTTACAAAAGGAGCTACATTCAAATACAGGAATCGTCTGATTAAATTTATCTTAAAACTAAAATCAACGATTATTCTTTTTCATAAACATCTTTTGGTTTCTCTGAAGTAATTACACTCTCAGCACTCTCGACTTTGTTCAAAAGTGGAGTGCAATCAATATTACGTCACACATCAGTGATCTCTGATACATTATAATTTTTCATTTAGGAAATTTATTATTTTTACGTGTTTTAATGCTAAAATTGCATAACACAGTGTCTGTAACACGTGTATAATGTTTTCAATGTAGACAATTGCCAGGTTTTGCTAGAGAAAAAGTCGTGATAGGCTTTCAGAGTCCCTGAGAATCAAAATAACTCGCTTTCATTTCATATAACCCAACTTTAAAGCACATGTTGGTTTGAGATGTTCCACACTTTTGACATTTACAAAATAAATGTTAAACTTTTTTACTTTTTCTACTACGTATAGTATTGTATTGCACCCAAAAATTAGATTTCACCAGAAATACACGTTTTGAGGTCCCCTAAATCCAAAAAGAATCATTTTTAGCAAAAGGTCCATGTGTGTGCGCGTGCGCGTGCCTGCGTGTGTGTCTGTAAGAATAAAGTGAAAATGCAAGTTTGCACCACACAAAGCCTACTTCATAAGGAAATGAAATGAGTTCGAGAAGGTGTTGCACATTGTTCCGTTACTGTGGAAACTGCAAGTTTTCACTTGTTCTCTCTCTCGAGGCAGCCAGGGGAGATTTACAGCCCTGAGTGAGTGGAAGTTGCACGAGAAAACTAATAAGTAGTGTAAGGGAGTTTATGGCAGTTACAAACATCATTACAGTAAAGATTTAACTGCAACAATCTGTTCTCACTCAGACATTTCAGTTAAAACTTACATTCACATGCCCTTCTATATTAGTGGCTAGGCGTATTCCTCTATCCACTTCAGTTTAATCGAGGTAAACGTTTCTACAAATAGCTACATTATACGGTAAGTTGCTGTGCACTCAGACTATGCAGGGTTCGATGATGCCATTTCCTCCTGGTGTTACATAATTTCCCCGCCTCGTTAAAGAATTCCTTTTTTACTTTCTACTGATAAGTATTGTATTCCACCCAAAAACTCAATGCCAAGATATCACCGGAAATATGTTTTGAGACCCCCTGAATAGAAAAAACAGTTTTAGAAAAAGGTTCGCGTGTTTATTTGTCAGCCTGTGGGCAACATAACTAAAAAACGAGAAGTCGGTTAAAAACCAAAGTTGATACTTAAGTTTAATGTCTTTGAAGGATGTGACACAAAGATTTTCAAGCAAACAGCACCACCCAAAACTATCCCTTACATGGAAACTTTTGGAAAATTTTGAATTTCTTGAAAATGGCTATAATGATTTTGATTAAAATGTCATATGTTTGAGATATTTTTATTGCAAATGAAATGTATATTTTGAATTTTCTGGCTATAGCCGCTGTAGTCGTATTTACTCTGGACGACTTTTGCATAACTCGTAAAGCGTAAGAGATACACAAAATCTTACTATACAAAAATGTAGATCTTGCTAAAATACACAATTTATGTCTCAATAAATTTTCTTGTAGGGTGAACCATTTCGGAGATGTTCCTTGTTATGTGTGTGAGTTTCGGAAAAATTAAAACTTTCGTGAAATGGAACATCGTTGCTCTTTTTTATATGTTGAGCATGCAAAGAGATGGGAATCTCAAACCTTTAAAAGATTTGACTTCGCTCAAAGCCTACTGTATTCTAATATTCCCCTTGTACCTACAAGGAAATAAGCAATAAGATAATTTGTACAAGTGTTTATCTCAACTAACACGAAGAAGATATAGGAATAAGAGTTTGTAAGAATGGTTAGTACACGAGTAGAGAAAGTCATGTGAGTGCAACATAGATTATTATTGTTTACAGGGACGCGCCCTACACAATCGGAGTCCACCACAGGACCATTAGTTTGAACCCGCGCCACATAAGGCGCTAGTGTAATGTACAGTTAGATATAGCGCGTGCCAACATGGCGGCAATACGTATACAATAGTGTAGCTCAGTAAACTAGATGGCAGCACAGGTATTTAATAGACGAACATGATGGATCCGTTTTGGAATATAAGAGTCTGGAAACGCCTACGCACCATTGCTGCGATAACATCATTTCCTCAAGCATCAGCAATATTTACAAGATCAGAGAAGTATAGAGCGCAGTTTTGACACGGACAAAAGAAGGGATGATCTCCTGTAAATCTCATTTCAGTATAAATAAAACGGTTCTGCCAGTTGTGAATTTTAATCTCACTTGGAGTGAGTGCAGCTGTAGAAGACAAAGCAACATCGCGGCGCTGCTATCGTCACGTACCGGAAGCTAACTTCTAGCACAAGTTTAGGCAAACTTCCGTCACGTTCTATCTGCATCGCGTCCCAGTTTCCCAATCGGCGGACCCGGGTTCTTATTCAGCACCATTCTGTAGCCCAGCTCTCTGTAGACTAACACACCAATCTGAAACAGCTAATAACGCTACAACGGGAATTAATTGCATTTTGAACTTAAATTCCAAGAAACAATTCTATTGAAGTTCTATGCTCTTTAAATAAGGAAATAATGCAAATATGGTCACCTGAATTTTAATTTTTATTTGGTGGTTATGGTACTCGTTGAAAGAACAATATATAATTGCCTATAATTAAAAAAAAAACATGCAATGACTTACTTTAAGCCCTACTATTCCTTTTTTTAATTTCAATTTTTACTTTTTCATTATTGATTTCTCTGCCACCTGTAGTAAAGTAGAGGAAGTATTGTATTCCACCCAAAAATTCGAAGTCCAGATTTCACCAGAAATATGTTTTGAAGCCCCCTGAATCCAAAAAAGCATTTTTAGAAAAAGGTCCGTGTGTGTATGTGTGTGTGTGTAACATTTGGGTGCGTGATAAACGTGATTCGAGAATTCACAATTTGACCCGATATAACATGCTGTTATTAATTAATGCGTGGTTAATCTTTGGATCATTTAGGTTCAGAATTGAATCCGTCAAGCAGCGCTGCGATCGCATTTTAGAGTCCTGTACTTTGTTCTGCGATAGGATTCTAGGAGGTTTTTGGCGCAGGTCACCATTAATGTTACATTAAAAGTGCGCGCTAATTGAGCAAAAGTGGTTAAACATTATACATTGCGCAAATGTGTAAGCTGCAGGACTGATTTGTCACGAATTCGAATGATGTATACACGTCATTCTATAACAATCCGCTTAACCTACAAATTTAATATATTATTTATTGAAGTACGCTTTTAAAGTGTAATTAAAATATGCCTTGTGCTAGAGCCAACAACTATTGCAACATTATACAACAAATAGTAGTAACCATTATAAGAGCAAAGGAGATTTCCTGCATAATGCAGCATTTCCTGTCCAAGTAAATCACAACCATCTCTGAGTTTAATTACAGCATAACAAATCACTGAGAGAAGTAAACTTGCGTTCTAATGGTGCTAATGACT
Source organism: Tenodera sinensis (assembly GCA_030765045.1). Taxonomy (NCBI): domain Eukaryota; kingdom Metazoa; phylum Arthropoda; class Insecta; order Mantodea; family Mantidae; genus Tenodera; species Tenodera sinensis. The sequence goes on along the minus strand of CM060971.1, from coordinate 21,681,655 downwards.
CACTGCTTATAATAGAATCTAAAGTACGTTGTTCAGATTAAAGAGAATGAAGTAATTACTTAGAAGTGTTGTGATGTTGTGCATTGTAGGTACAGCCTGGAACCCACTCACCCACCCACCCGCCCTGTTTAGTACGTTTGCTTATACAGTAATATACTCACGTAACTACAACAAACATGGCCGTTTTCCCGCAACAGAGATTGCGCAATGTCGATTTCTAACCTACAGGAGAAGTAAAATTCGCTGTTTTAGCGACGTTTTGATTTTTTCACAGTGACACGTTAGTTTATTGACACAATTGTATAGTTTTCGAGCAGGACAAGGTCTGTGTGAAAGGTGCAGATGTACTGACCAGTGTTATGAAGTTTTTCAATTCGTTAACCTGTAGGTTAGTTAACCTTGTGTTATCTAACACCACGCTTGTGAAAGTTGTTGCATCATCTGCTGTGTTGTGGTGGGGAATCACTTGTTTACAACACCATCTGTTATGACGTAGGTAAATCCTGTCCAAGCTTGCTTCTCTCTGAGAAGGAAATACTAAAATATTCATGGCACTACTCGTCCGTGTGATAATGGTAGTGCTCCGTCTCGCCGCTAGGGGCTCCACCATCGATTCCATAACAGATCTCGTTACTCTTGCAAGAGAATGGACCTCAGGTGTGGAAACCTTTTAGCAGATTATAACCCTCCGAGAGGGAAACTTTTATATAAACATGAAACATTATCATTTTCAAATCCTCTTATTTCTTTAAGATGAAGTTGTGGAGACCAGAATAAAGAATAAGGGCACGTGCGGGATCAGCTGTGAATATTTTATTATATTTACCACCCATTTGTATCTCTTCTACAAAGTACTCTCACTTGTTTTTCCATCTACTTCTCGTTTAGCTTCATGATACTGTGACAAAACGATACTTCCATCTCTTTACTTTTCTTCTAAACTTTTGTATAGTTCTCTTCTTCTGTCGAGATGTGCAACGTTTGCGAAAAAGGGAAGGTTGTGCGTACCTCAGTCTACTATACGTCGACTTTGCCACTCTTTGTCAACTTACCAGTAGACAAAGTAAAATAATTTTTATACAATCCTAGCATTAAAAGGCTTATGACGTCATATGTCGTGCGAAATTACCATATTTCTGGCACAGCGTCGCAAAATGAATGACATAATTACTATGGCAACAACACAGCAATTACGGTATCAACACCACAACGATGTGCCTGTAAGAAAATCTGAAATCGTCACTCTTGCAACATTCAAATGCAAGAATCATTTTATTATTTTGTTTTTTATAAATATCCACTATAGTTACTTAGATAACTATCAAATGAAAGTCCGCGTGTGTGTGTGTGTGTGTGTGTGTGTGTGTATGTGTGTGTGTGTGGGAGAGACAGTGAAAAGAGAATGGAATAACTCAAAAACAAAATGTCGGTTAAATACGAAACTTTGTAATTGATTTTCCCGGAAATGCCTCTAGTGGTTTTAATTAAGTAACATATGTTTAAGACAATTTTCATGAGAAATGGAATATATATCTTGAATTTTCTGGGAATAGCTTGTGGAGTCAGGTTTATTCCTGATGACATTTGCATAACAAACGAATAAAAATACACTACATAAACAATTACTTCTCTTTGAAGCATACAGATTGTCAAATAACTTTCCTGTAGGGTTAAGAATTTCTGAGATTTTCCCCGTTATTGATTTAAATGTTTAAATACTTGCACCTTACTAAAATGGTAAGTCGTTATTGTGTTTTTTACTGTATTCTGATGATGATGATGATGATGATGATGATGATGATGATAAATATAACAATTAAATTAATAAGAAACGAAGTAATGTTTGCACTTTAAAACTAATCCGTTACGTTAGGCTGTTATTGTGCATTATCACGGACTACACACGCTAGTTCAACTGCTTCTCGCTCCTTGGAGTTCTGCAGCTGTTTTAACTGATGGAGGGTTATCTAGTTACGTCGATGTAAACAAGAGAATGCCGTCACGTGACATGGGGAAACCATATAAAAACCCAAGTCAAAGCGAATGACCACGAGGGTCGAACACGTGACCTTCCGACTGCGGGCCACAGACGGTGTTAACCTGGAGTAGTTATTGTTTTTGTAAATCTTCCACAACACCAAATATTAAAAAACAAATAACGAGGAGTTATGAAACAGAACGAACGGTGCAACATTTAAGGGTTTCAAATTAAACGTATTGGCTGACATGTAGAATGAATATTTGAGAAAGCTTTTACATTTCCTATTTGTTGAGTGTAATTTAATGGGACAAACAGTTTTTTTGTTTTGCCTTTAGAGTGACTTATTCATTTGCCAATACATTCATTCAATGTTCGCCTCAGAAATATTCTCTTGTTAATTCTAGCTTTGATCAATTTAAAACGTGCTCTCGAAATGCCAATAACTGATTCCTTTGTTTATTTTTTTACAGGTGAGTCTGAACTCTGCGCGTTATACAAACGTAAGTTTTATATTTTCTAAACGTGCATGCTTTAAAATATCGTAAATAGTATTAACTAGAAATGTTCATGTTCTCTGTTATTGGCTAGTATAACACTTTTAGTGGAGTGTATCTATTTATATTTCATATATATGAACATGTTTTTACTAATGATAGATGTGAGATTATCTGATGCATCTGGTTTACTGTGAAAACAAGATAAAAAACTAAAAATAAAAAAATATATTTTATCTATTAAACACGACTCAACATATTCGCTACCGCAACGCAAGGGCTTTTCTCGAGCTTTCGAGAAGCTTCCGGAAGCCTGCTTGTATGTAGAAGCTCTAGAAATATCTGACCTGAATTCCGTGCCACTGAAACCTCCATGGCGATTAGTTCGGCTAGATAGCCGAATCGGTAGAACATCTGTTATTCTTCACGTGTCAAGCGACAAAAATACAACGAAAACAAGGAAGTCAGCATATTCTTGAAATACTGTTTTGGTCTACCATTCCCACAAGAGGAATTTGAGTGCTTCGTTGAAGATCACATGACACTAGTAGCACAAGAAGGAAATGTTCAGAATTTTAGCGACGTTGTACTAGAAACTTTATCAGCGAAGAAAGCTTTTTTCGGCTCAAAATTTGAACAAGATTTGACGCTTCAATCAATAGAACAAACGTATGCGAAACCAGACAAGATATTTCCCACAATACATTCAAATGTATTCACATTTGCAGATGTTTTGAAGTAAATATATCCATGCGATCAAAAGACCATCAAAGGAGCAAAGGAACCGTTCGACTTATATTATCTTTCGTCACTTTACAATCGCTGATGTAACCCCACCGTGGTGTTTGCAACTGGCGTGGCCGTTACAATATTCAGTATTAAAAAGCAAAAAATTAAAAAAGTTAAAAAGATCAATATATGGGAGGCTGAGAAATTATATATTCGTGCCTCCTGGAAAACCCTAATATGCTTCATAGAAAACAGTACCTACAGTTGAAGTGATTGAAAAACTTCCAGGTCGCTCGCACCCAATTCAGACTTATACTTCATGTGGCCGGCACGGAACTCAGGTGGTGTTATGGATCCCGCACGGAATTCAGGAACAGCTTGGTCTAAGAGCTTATGTGAAGATGGCGCACTCTGTCTCGGAATCTTCATTACGCCACACTGAAAGCCTCTGTTCTAGTGACTACAGGTGCCGATAGATGGAAGTGTGATCGGATAAACCCACATGAGCGCCTCTGGTGGAGTTGACTAACTGCAGGGACAGTAGAATACTTCGAATTAGCAAGCAGGCAACTTCACGTCAAAAATTGTTTCCCTCTAAATTAATTTGGCTGTAAGTAAAACCGAACTGTTTCATGAACGCCCTGTAGCTACTGCAGATGTATAGTTGCTGTGCCCTACATAAACACGTATTATGTACCTACTATATCAAGGATTACAAAGTACACTAGTAGATAACTAGATTAGGCCCACCCTGTTTTATAATCCCCTTGGTCGCAACGTTTAATGCGCTTTGCCTTTCTGTTACCACATTCGTTCATTTTGGTGCTAAACCCCATTACGTCACAGGGAAGGAAGGAAAGAAAGACAGGCTCCGTGTTTTATTTACAGATTAAGCCAGCAAGAAATGCAAGGCTAAGTTAAATCCATTGTGTAGTGTTGATTTATTCAAGGATTTGCTACTTCTCTTCTCTTCTCCCTGAGTTTTTAAACCCCAGGAAGAGGAAGGAAGGAAGGAACATAAATTTAAGTGAGAAGTGGTGAACAAAACTAAGAAAGAAGTTATCTTCTCGACATTAATGTCATCAGCAACCCGCATGTCTCTTTCCCTGATCATTTTAACATTCTTTCCTCTGATAACTTCTCCTTGACGGTAATGCCAACTTAATTTCCTACTACGTACTTACACTCTGTTCATACCAAACTTGTATTTAAAGCGGATAATGGCTAAATTTCTATTTTGCACATTTCATTTTTGTACAAATATTTGTCAAATTAGTATTTAATTGTTTTAAGTATAATCACTAGGGCTCGGAAGTTCATGGCCTAAAAACACTGAAATATGCATGCAAATATGCTCTTAAAAACTTGAAAATATACCAAAAAAATGCACTATTTAACTAAAACAATTAATGTCCCTTTGCAGTAGACAAGACGAGTTAGTATAAATAATAAATAAAGTTATCTTATTCTTCAGAGGTTGAAGCAGAAGTGGTCCCGTTGCTAGTATTAACTGCTAAATTGCAGTTCACAACCAACACTTTGCACAAATTTTCAGCTGTAAAACATCGTCTGTTGTCTCGCAAAACACTTTTGTAACGTGAAAAGCTTCTCTCCACCTCACAAGATGTTATCGGGGCATATTTAAATTATGTTAACTGTTTCACAGAGAGAGTCAAGTCTCTTGGTGTGACAGATGGTTTTCTTTCGAGGATGTCTCGAATACCGCACATCTGTTTATAACCAGAATTTTTTAAATTACATAATTCACTTTCTCTTTCACTTTTTGTCCTATGCTAGCAGGAACCGTACTTAGATCACGTATTGTTTTTTCAAAGACAGTAAGTGATTCATGCAAAGGAGATCCTACAGCTTCCAATGCCGTTATGGCTGCTGATAAGAAAGAAAAATGGGCAGATATAAGATCCTCTAAGATCCTCTTTTAACCCAGTGTCTGACAGAATATTTTGCACAGTTTCTATTGATGAAGCATCTTTCGAGTCCAATGAATTAACAACCTCTTCGGCTATTTCTATGTGCTCAGCATAATATAAAACTACATCGACCCATGTTCCCCATCGAGTTAACACTGGTGCAGGAGGAAGTCTGATATTAGGTGCTGTTGATCTAAACTACTTAACTCTTTTAGGAGATTTAACAAAACTTCTCTTTGTACTGGACACAAATCTATCTACCAGCGGGAAAGAATCACATATTGTCTCAGAAATGCAACGAAGAGCATGTGCCAAGCAATTTACATGAATTAAGTTAGGAAAAATACCTTTCAGAGTTTGTCCTGATTTTACCATATTATACAGATGGAAAAAAGAATAAAAAAAACCACAAAAATCATTAAAATATGCAATATAGGGGCTATAATATTGAAATAATATGCATTTATCAAAATCAAGAAAATATGCGGTTATATGCACCATAAAATCGCGTCCAAATAACTGAAAATTTCATAATTCGTGCACATAATGTAAAAACATACATTTTTAACCACTATGAAAAAACATGCAAATGCATGAACTTCCTAGCCGTAATAATCACTGAAGTGGCTTAGTCATACCTTTTATTCCGTAACGTTCTCGAAAATGCATCATGGCTTTGTCAATGTGTACCAACAGAGAAGAAACAAAAGCATCCTGCAGTAGCAACAATACCTAGAAACCAGATACTACATGTTAAATACTAGTTTTCTTTTCTTTGTGCGATGTTGTCATTATTAGCGTTTGCCTGAAGCGTTCTTGAACCACACCAAAACACACAGCGTTAATTATTGTCGGTTTACGTCCCGTTTATTCGCCACAGAAACCCGTAGCATTGTTCATTTGTCAAACAAAACAAGTTCCAATCAGCTTCCCATTGTTTGCAAATGGCTCTCGTTTTAAATAGACCGGGAAGTTAGATATGAAAAGTTGGCGTCTGACCGTTTCCCCTATCGATGTTCCTCATTCAGCGCTTGTCACAGTTGAAAAGTTCTTCACTTAGCGTAGAGATGGCACCAATAGCAAATATGTACCATTTTAAATGTTTATCAAAATGGTCAAATATCCGACTACTTTAATAAAACATTTTTTCAAGAAATATTGTTTTTAATATCTCCAGAATATGGTCATTAAATATTATGTGTCAAATCCACCTGGAAATTGGTGTATTTCAAATCTATTTAGACGCTTGCAGGGAAAAGTGACTGTGGAGAACATGTCAAATTTGAGTTGTTAGCTAAAGGGTGCAAACTTTGCTCCTTTCTCTGTTCAGAAAACCTTACTGTACAAAACTGTGGAACTCGGTAAAACACACACTTCATGTCCAAATATATGTTTTGTAGAGTGAACTATTTCGGAGGTATTCTTTGCTATTTGTGTCAGTTTTGGAAAACTTGGAACTTTCGTGAAATGGAATACCGTTGTTCAAATTTTATATGTTAGCCCGCAAAGAGAACGGAATCTCAAAATTCCCCTTGTACCTACAAGGAAATAAGCAATAAGATAATTTGTACAAATGTTTATCTCAACTAACATGAAGAAGATATAGGAATAAGAGTTTGTAAGAATGGTTAGTACAAGAGTAGAGAAAGTCATGTGAGTGCAACACATCAGATTTTTCTTGTTACATTGTTACATCACGTACTTCGTTTATAATAGAAATCAAAATGAACAAAATAGTCTTTCACACACAAAAACTCCAAAGACAGAGATAAAATGTTGATTAGATTTTACATATTTGTATATTCTTTTCAAGTCGAGAAATTTCACAGACTTAACCACAAAACCACGCAAGTTTAATAATTTTCACATCTCTACAATTAAACTTCATTGCATTTATAGGCATTTAACTCGTCTGATGTAAAAAACTTATTTAGCGCATTAAAAGCAGAATATTTCGCACGTCATGTTGCAGCGCGGTTTTTGCAATTCGATATTTACAACATGCAGCTGAGTTTATTTATGGTTTCTGTTCCATATTAAAATTATAGCAGGTAAAAGTACAACAAAGCTTGTGTAGACAGTGCTGCCATCTTTAGTGAAAGCACGGCGACGTTTCAAGTATGTGGAAGAAGGCAAATCTGGGTTGGCAGCAATGGCAGGAAATACCAGGGGTCACTTGTCTGTGCAGGCAGGCAGCGTCGTGTAAGCAATACTCTCGACGCTTTATTGCCAACTCTGGAACATCGATAATCCGTAGCCACCCTACGGACGTGGAAATCCCGCCAGGAATGCAGGCTTGCCTTCCTTGTATTTGCGTAGCCTCAGTTCCAATAAGCCAGCTGGGCTTAAATCGCCTTCCCCTCGCTTTAGTACCGCCCGTCTGCTGTGTTTATGGATACGACCATTCACCAAGCCTGGGTCAAAGCACTGCATTATTACAGAATCGAGATATAGCTTCAGTTTCCGTTATGCAGTTCACTACCTGTATTGAACATTACGTTTACACAATCAAATGTTTCATTATTTCCGTACAGTTGGCAATCTCCAGGTATTCACTGTAGGGAAGTTTGCTTAAAGCTATTCTACACGTTTGTAAATAGACAAAACAGAGCTGTATACTCTTACTATTGCATTTAATGCTTTCAGAATAGTCATAAATAGTCAAATTTTCAAAATTTAGATTTTTATTTCTTCTTGCTCTCCTAATTTTAACGATTAAAGCGGTATATAGCACTTTACATTAACAAAATATAATTTTCAGTTTTTAACACGCTATGAAACTGTCAAAAAACTATCAAAATGACAAAAAAGTGTAACATTTAAAGTTCATATCCTTTTTCCTACGAGAGATATCAAAATGAAGGTTTCAATATCTCTAGGGATGTTTATGCATCTGTGGGAAATTTCTGCATTGGCCAGCCTGCTGCAACATGACTGTCGGTTATTCATATTCCTTTGTCTACTGACGTATTGTCGCTTTGTCTTGCAATTTTTGTATCCTGTGGTGAAAAGTGACAGTTTTGCTTATCTCTGTGTTTATATATTAATGTTTACAATTCCTAGAAGTACCACAATATTCAACAAAGGGGAAAATGTCGGTAAGTAGAGAGGAATAACAGAAACAAATAAATGTGATACCCTAACCTCAATACAAATAATACAGATGTGCATAGTTCATCTCACAACAAGATAAACTCTGCACTAGAGCTTTAGGAAGAAAGTTTAGCAAATGAAAATGTTGATATTGATTATGAATTAGTTAATATATCTTTATTACAAGCTGCACTAGGCGAGTTTGTCTGTTGCAGAAATGTCAGGATAAAGCTGCCGTGTTTGTGAAGAAATGTGTGGATTTAACAATTGAAATGACACTCTACTTTATCGTTAATTTCTTAAAAACTACATTTTCTGCTAGGTATGTACCTTATTCTCGACTCCTATAAAACATTCATAATATGGGATATTCTTTAGTTTAGGTGACGCGAGCACTTGGTCAGAATTTCGGCTAAGTCCAACTCGGCAGTGTGTACGAATGGTTACGAAAGTTACCGAAGTTGCTGTGACTCTCGCGTCATAATTACTTGCACTATAGTCTCCTTGCGTGGTACATATACTGTTAGTATTTACCTAGGAAAGTGAGAATGCAAAGCAACCTATATTGCTGTTTTAAATATTTATATTAGCTTTAAAATAAATTCTATGAGGTGATTTTTGTGTTTCGATGTTGCTGCACTTGCGAGAGTGACGATTTCAGGTTTTCTTGAAGAGAATTATGCTGTAGTGGTGATGACGTCACGGCTGTCTTGTTGCCATGGTAATTGCGTCATTCATTTTATCACACTGGTACCACAAATAGGGTAATTTCGCACGATTTATGCCGTTTAAAGGGGAGATTTGGCCCAATTGGTTAAAAAAAAGTTGATTTTTAGATTTTTATGTTGAAAATGTTTTGTGTATTAAAAAGTGGAATGACTATTATGCCAGCGCCATGGCAGCCATGTTTAAATGGCGGTGCATAGTGATTAAGTGGGGGGCAATCAGGAGTCCACGCCCACAGAGGCAGTGCATGTGGAAACCCGATCATGGATGTGTTGAAAATGCAGCGCCGGGAAACAAATGCACACAAGGAGAGAGAGAGAGAGCGCCATAAATTGCAGAAATTGTCAGCACACGAGAGGAACAGAGGTCACAAGGTGAAGCCTAACACAGTGCTGATGAGAATCGAATCTTTTAAAGTTGAATGTCGTTTTTCTCACTTTCTTTTTTCTCAGCATTTTCGCGCAATTAAAAATTCATTACGGCAGAGTTCCTAAGGGATACTTTTGAAAATTTCAGGATACGTTCTTATTTATATAAGGCTCCAAAATTGCTCTGGATTTTGATATCAAGCATCAGATTACCAGTTTTGAACAATCCCACCTCCTGTTGCAATATCGGACACTTTTTAAACATCTGTATAAGGAGGCGAGTAAATAGCAGAGTGAGCTGGCCAATTTGTCAATGAGTGCGAGACAGCTGTGTGTGGTAATATCGTTGTCAAAAGTATATTGCGTCGAATTTGAGAAGTTTTAATGAGTGTTGAGTGATTGTACCGTCAGAGTTAGTGTTTGAGACAGTGAAAGTGAAGAAAGATATTGGAAGGACTGAATCAAGGCTACGAGAAGAAAGTAACGAAAGACTGTAGACTGTGTTTACGTCAGTAAAGGAGAACTGTGGAAGAAAATAAGTGAAAAAAGAAGCAATTTCACTGGATGTGTTATTTTGCCACACTGGTGTCAGAAGTGGTATTGACGTTTTCTAACAGTGTATTATAAACAAAAGCAACTTTTACCTTCTAAAACTTTATCTCTGCAGTCTGTAATCAGGTTTTCTCTAATATTTTAATGAGCCGCCATGTAATTAATTGAAGGGAGATCTATTTCCCTGAGCATCATTAACCAGCCAATCTCAAACACTGAAACAGGAAGCAAGTGAAGTCATATTACCAAATTAGTCTCAAAATCCGTCAACAGAGGGTTCTCACTACCAGACAATTGACTGGCTACATTACTGCACCCTAGAGCCAACTTCAGATATTGGTTTAACATAATGGAGGACAAGCTCGAGTGTTGAGATCGATATATCGCTATTATCGAGATGAGTAAGCTTCGATATCTGTCCTTGGAACACAAAATGTGGGCAATACCATAGATAGTTCCTTAGTAACGCCGCCAGAGGCGCTGTGGTCGTTACGATGCGTGGTTAAAGGAAATTTAATGCCTCCTTGTGAGGTTATGTTACCTTAGTGCGAGTCTGAATCTTGATTGAAGTCTTTATTCTACGGCTAAGACATTCAAGTGTCTTTCTATGTTTATTGTGACATAGTTCTATAAACAAAGGTTTATATTTCATGTTAGTCGAATTAAAATCAGTATTAGCGGTGAAATATCGTAAATATATGGCAGAAAGATTAAACACGGCTAAATTGGCTCAATCATTAGAGAAAGCCTTTAGTGGCATTTTGCGTGAACTAGGAGCTCTTCAAAAAGCTATATTTAGCCATAAAACCAGCTGAGTTGGCATCACTGACTGAGTCAGTTATTATCAAACGAGTGTAAAATAATATTGTCGAGTCTGTTAAACGTTTAATAGCCGCTATCTGACACAGTGAAATTATCCATCACATTTTGTTGGGTAATATAAACAGTTTTCATTAAATAACTGATATGTGAGCAGTTTACAGATCAATAAACATAGATGCACCTGTATACAGTTTATTGATGAACGAGTTAATTACTGGAGTGCTCGTTTGTGGCTCACGTATACACGTTTTCATCATATCGACTATCGTTTATCAGAAATACGTGTTTTGAAACACCTAACTGATGACACAGAATAGAAGTTTTGGTGTTTTAGTAAAGATATAGAGTTGCAGAGATAGACAATATTGTTGTTTGTATTAAGTGGCAATTCTTATCATGAGTATGAACAATAAATGGGGTTTAAATCGAGTTCACGTTTGTTTCCGCAGTATAAGTCAAGGAAAGTAAATATCAATGAATCATGGCTTCCTGTGTTCCACTGAAGTGCACACACAGAGCGGCCAGCGGGCCATGGCTAGTTTTCCACGTCACTGGCAGATGACGTCATTCTCCACCAAGATCTCCTAAAACCGGAGCAAATTGCCCAAATGGGCCCAATAATTTCTGCAATGACGTTGATATATGGGCAAGGCAGCCATAGAGAAAGTAAAGTACGGCTTGTGCAGTCGGCCGTGCAGAGAGGAGGGCACGAAAAAATAATAATTAATCCCATTGCTCAATTTTTTTCCGCTACAGCGTCCCTGGTGGCCCAGGGAAGAACTAGAGAGGCAGATGCTAGGGCAAAAAACTGCCGCGTCATACCAGAGCTACCAACCGAGCAGCTTCTAAATTAAATTCACGCGGCGTTAGTGGAATATCCACGTCTGTTTTCTTACTTATCTGCTGCGTTCATTTGTTATATTTCTTGTATCATTATCTGCAGCGAAATTAAAGCGGAAATCCGGATCCTAACTTCGTATTATCTCTTCCTATACGTACAGTCAACAAAACAAGCACTAAATATCGCGGCAACATAAATAAACTTAACTAATAAATAAAAACTTCTCGTGTGTTCCATTCATATCACTTTCTCTCCTCGTTATAGCAGATTTAGATGCTCGTTGTGAGCAATAGGCCAAGTCAGATTTTTAAAAAGGAGATCGCAAGTGATAGCTTCGAGGGGGAGGGTGAGGTAGGGGAGGGGGAGGTAGGGGGAGAGAAGAGGGAGGTAGGGGGAGGGGGAGGTTGGGGAGGTAAATGTAGGGTGAGGCAGAGATAGAGGAGGGGAAGGGAGGGGGAGGTAGAGCAGGGGAAATACGGGCAGGGGGAGGTAGAGGAGGGGGAGGTAGGGGAGGCAAATGTAGGGGGAGGGAGAGGTAGAGAAAGGGGAGGTAGGGGGAGGGGCAGGTAGAGGAGGGGGAGGTAGGGCGAGGGGGAGGTAGGGCGAGGGGGAGGTAGAGAAGGGGGAGGTAGGGGAGGCAGATGTAGGGGGAGGGAGAGGTAGAGGAGAGGGGTAGGGGTAGGGGACGTAGAGGAGGGGGAGGTAATGGAGGGGGAGGGGGAGGTTGAGGAGGGGGGTAGGGGAGGCAGATGTAGGGGGAGGGAGAGGGAAGGAGAGGGAAGGAAAAATGGAGAGAATGAAGTAAAGAAGCATGGAAAGAAGGAAAAAAGGAAGAAAATGGCCGAAGGAAGAAAAGAAAGAAAAAAATAGAAAACAAAGTCCAAAGCGATGATAACATTACACTCTAATGCTAATAACATAATTACTGCGTCCTTTAAAACGTCGCTTCATTTTTTCTCGAATGTCTGACATTAGTCAGTGGCGTACTGACACTTGTAGTCGTAACTTGGAAATCTGAACGAACACGTCACAAGTCTCCTGTCTTAAATTACTTGTTTAAATCTTCTCCATATCCTCTGAAAATATTTCTGTGTAGTTCATTGACGCCCTGTATAAAGCTTTTAGCAAATTCGCAGCTACAGTTGAGTTGTTTCTGAAGTAAAAGCGAACACAGAGCGTATTTCTTTGTTAACGAGCGAGCTGTGTCAAAAGAAACCACCAACCAGAAGTGGCGAACCACAGATCGTTAGTAAGCGCAAATTGTCATGAGCTGTATACAGCGGCGTGATTGGTTGACCACAGCAGACAGCTGACGTCATACAATAGGTGACACAGCAGTTAATAGTACTGCATTCTATCTACCAGATGTCTCTACTAGTTAAACGTCATGCAATAGGTGACACAGCAGTTAATAGTACTGCATTTATCCACCAGATGTCTCTACTAGTTATGAAGCTGTGCTTAGTAAAGGCACTGATGTTTACAATGCGCTCTTTAACAGATTTCCGAAAGATAATATCAATAACAAAGATTAAAAACACTGACAAACACAGAGGCATGTGGGTCTGTCTGATCTCTCTACACGGAGCAGCTAATTTCACTCTTGCAAGGAAGTTGGTAAGAATGTTAAGGGCCAATTTCTGTTGAGGTTTTCTGGAGAAAAAGAAAAACAAACTAAGAAGAAAACAGTCGAGTTGTGCAGATTTGCCTGCCGCGCCGCCGCCGCCCAATTACGTTCCGATTTGAAGCTAACAAAGTTTATCTGCCGGTAATTGCCTCCGGCCCCGGTGGCCCTGTCGATTTGGTTTTCTAGAGTTCACTGCTAAACAAAGATCAGCTTATAGAGAGAACTTTTCAAACAGAGAACACGGAAATCATAATATTACTGCAAGCGAGAACAAAAGAAACGATTGTTAACGACATTTTGTTGGAGTCCGCCTTCCTTTGACTTATAATTCCAAATTGTTCCAGAAAAAAATGAATAATTTTAATTTCAACAAGAATTATTTACTAATAAGTACATATTTTATACATTCCGGCACTAGCTAATTGTGCAAGCATTATACATTTGGTACCTGGGTGACCGAGCTTCGCCTCTGTTTTTGTGACTTTTTTTTTTTTTTTTGTAATACGTTGCATTTATATTTCAATCATAGAAAATTATATGAATTGTATGTTGAAGGGCAAACAGGGGATATATGAATGTGCTACGTAAAAGAAAAGCGAGCAGAAAGTAATATATTGTGTAGTAAAACTGTTATCATAAAAACTTTCTTCAAGGAAAAATACATATACGTGCCGAATTTTGCGCTGATATGATATGAATTGTTTAAAGAAAAGTGAGTACAGAAAGATGTGAATGTGTTACCTAAAAGTAAGCAGAGAAACCACTGTGAATGTAATATGCGCATTTCTATTTCAAACATACAGAAAATTGTATGACATTTGTAGAAGAGTGAGCAGAGAAAGAGATGTGAATGTGTTACCTAAAATTGAGAGGGGAAAACAGGGTGAATGTAATAGTATGTCCATTTCAAACATACAGAACATGGTATGAGTTATTTTAAAAGGGAGGATAAAAACATTTTTTGTGTAAAATCACGTTTTTTATGGAAAATTGTTTTTAGAAGAGTGAGTAGAGAAAGAGTATGAAAGATGTGAATGTGTTACCGAAAAGTGAGAAGAGAAAACAGTATGAATATAATATGTAGCATTTCTGTTTCAAACATACAGAAAATTGTATTACTTAATTTAAAAGTGGGGATAAAATGTTTTTTTGGTGTAAAATGACGTTTTCTATGGAAAATTGTTTATAGAAGAGTGAGTAGAGAAAGCGATGTGAATGTGTTACCTAAAAGTAAGTAGAGAAATCACTATGAATGTAATATGCAGCATCTCTATTTCAAACCTGATACAGAAAATTGTATGACTTCTTTTTAGAAGAGTGAGTAGAAAAAGAGATGTGAATGTGTTAGCTAAAAGTAAGTAGAGAAACCACTATGAATGTAATATGTAGCATCTCTACTTCAAACGTACGGAAAGTTGTATGATTTCTTTGTGGAAGAGTGAGTAGAGGAACCACTGTGAATTGTGTTACTTAAAAGTGAGAAGAGAAAACAGTGTGAAGTAACAGTATTTCTATTTCAATTATAAAAGCGGAGATAAAAATGTTCTTTGGTGTATTATGGAAAATTGTTTATAGAGGAGTGAGTAGAGAAAGAGATGTGAATGTGTTACCTAAAAGTGAGTAGAGAAAACACTGTGAAAGTAATATGCATGTATACAAAAATTTAACCAAACCTTTAGAGCCGTTTCTGAAATACTGGGAATATATATACAAGAATTGCTCTGTAAAAGCGGGAATAAAAAATGTTATTTTTTATGTAAAATCGCGTTTTTTCGGGAATCACACCTATATAGATGAACCCTGTCTGAATACAAAATTTGATCGAAATCGTTAGAGCCGTTTCCAAGTTGCGCGGAATAAATAAATATATATATATATATACAAGAATTGCTCGTTTATTATTATTATTATTATTATTATTATTATTATTATTATTATTATTATTATTATTATTATTATTATTATTATTATTATTATTATTATTATTATTATTATTATTATTATTATTATTATTATTATTATTATTATTATTATTATTATTATTATTATTATTATTATTATTATTATTATTGTTGTTGTTGTTGTTGTTGTTGTTATTATTGTTATTACTATTATTATTGGTATTATTATTGGTATTATTATTGTTATTATTGTTATTATTATTGTTATTATTATTGTTATTATTGTTGTTATTATTATTATTATTATTATTATTATTATTATTATTATTATTATTATTATTATTATTATTATTATTATTATTATTATTATTATTATTATTATTATTATTATTATTATTATTATTATTATTATTATTATTATTATTATTATTATTATTATTATTATTATTATTATTATTATTATTATTATTATTATTATTATTACTATTATTATTACTATTATTATTACTATTATTATTACTATTATTATTACTATTATTATTACTATTATTATTATTATTATTATTATTATTATTATTATTATTATTACTATTATTATTATTATTATTATTATTATTATTATTATTATTATTATTATTATTATTATTATTATTATTATTATTATTATTATTATTATTATTATTATTATTATTATTATTATTATAAACGCACTCATACATTTATTTATCTTTTTTTTCAATCTGCTAAGGTAATAACAATAAATACCACGTATATTCAGCTAAACATGGCAATAAAGGGAAAATAAAATTAAAAAGCTAATAAATATAAGCAGAAGAATAAGGGTGTTGTATCATTGCGCGGCTAACGGAGGGTTAAACTACGTATTCCTGTAGCAATAGTGCTAATGCGCATGATCGTGACAGAAACACAGCTCAAGTTCTCCTATAAAACAGTTTTATATTTGCAACACGTTCTTCGATCAAGTGATACGACGCCCACTACGTGCAGATTGCTCGGTCATTGTTGTATGTTTACGGATATTGTTGCTCTGCCTTCTCTTGTTTTGTAGATGCAAGGGTCGCCAACATTTACAGCGTATAAAAACACAACATCCCAGCGAGGGAATCGGAAGGAAACAAAACAGTAGCGACCTCTTGTTTCCCAGGAGGGCGGCCGTAGAGAAATCTATAGTGTATGTATGGAACTACGTATACACACGCCGGCCATCTCTCAACTGTTCTTCCATGCTTTGTATTTCAAATGATGAAGCCATTATTAACTGCGTGTCTTGTTCGGCTTTTGTTTGCCATACAATTATTTGTTTAAACGGAATAAATCCAGTGTTTTTGTTCATAGCAGCAACGTCAATACATGTTATTCTTTTACCTTCTATATATATTTACTTTTAGAAATGATATACAATAATTTGGACTCATGTATTTGTTTTTAAGTTCTCCTTTGTTGTTAGAGAAAACATAACCTTACATTCAGCAGTTAATTATCGAGAATTTCACCAGCTTTGAGACCTCTGGGCTTTCCTAAATTATTTTTACCTATAGTAAGTAGGGGAAATACTGTATTCCACCCTAAATTTCGATGTCGATATTATACAGGGTGTAAGGAAAGTCATGACATTCCTTCTAATATATGCTTCATGGAAACATTACAAACAAAAACGTCTAATAGCATTTTGTTCTTGGATCAGGCGATTTATGCGACCTACTCGACCTGGGGCCGCTACTTCTCCATCAAGTAGCTCCTCAATTGGTACCCCGGGACCTAACGAGGCTGAGTGTACCCCGTGCCAGAACTCCCAGAGGGGGAAGAATCACCATGCTGGTACCAGTGATCGAACACGGGTCCTCCACGTCAGAGGCAAACGCGCTACCAACTGCGATCCGGATAAAAGAGGGTCGGGTTTACTGTATATGGAACCCAGAGTACCCTCTTGTGGTCCCATTTAGCTGTATGTAGGCCGCAGTGAGCGAGGTGTCCCTTTTGTTGTATAACCTACACTGGACAGACGGGCGGCGGCTAACAGGCGAGTATGTTTCTCGCTAGTAAGTATACCTATGTAAATGACTTGAGTTTATTCCCAGCTCAGCTTGCCAATCTCCCAGGAGAATGTGCATCAGATGCACGATTTCTTTTATCCGTGGGGAAGGCTTTAGCTCATTATTTTTTCAATGCTTCTGGTACTTGTTGCGTTCAGATTTGCTTTTTATTGCTACGTTCCCCTCGTGATGGTGCAGTCGATCCAATATTCCATAACTGACTTCACTATTTCCTTATTTTCTCAAAAATACGTGTGATAAGTGTTTCTACTTGCACGCGTCTGTACCTATGCTCTGTCTGCCTGTGGACTGTAGCCTCTTGTAGTCTTTTTTTGAATATTTAAAAAAATCACAATTCGAGGAATCCCACTCCTGACACCAGTGTAACAAAAATGAGCAAACTCAAGCCCAGTTCCTTTTCTGACACTGTTTTCTTCTAACTGAATGCACAACAATACAGTTCTCTTTTACTGATGTTAATACAGTCTACAGTCTTTCGTGATATTACAACTCACAACTGTTTTCTTCTCGTAACCTTGAATTGCTCCTTTCTGTTTTTTCACACACACTCAAAAACATTGCATTTCGCGAAAATTCATGTCTGTAACCACTACACGTCGCCTCGCCTCCTTATATAGAAACGATGACGTAGTATGGACCTTTCTGTAACCTCAGCTTTTCTGCAATCTCTACAAATACGCCAGACACCTCGGGAATAATCTCGAAAATCCTTTTTCCTAGCGTGCCCTGATCTACTTGCAATTTTCATTGACTTCACTTGGTTCACACTGTCACTTCATTATGTGAACTAGTTCATTGTTCCGTTACTTCACTTTCTTCGTGACGTAGGGACATAATGTAGCCCTTCTTTCGGACGATTCACTCACTGGGGAGTTCAACAGAGGACTTCTCCAATATCTCCTGCATCCAATACTGTCACAAACGCGAACATGAAACCATGAAGATTGCAAGGTTTGGAGACGTACATTTTATAAAGTTGGGTAACTCATTATCATTGGTTTCTAAGAGACCCGAGCTTGCAACAACACACAAACGTGCCTGTTTGAACTATACGCTCTCCTGTGCTCTGTCAGCTGTCTCTGGAACACCTATTAGCATCGCTTTGTCCGTAAGTACGCATCAAGTAATCCACAATTCACTATTTACGTCTAGTTTAAACGTACAACTTTCTCAGTGCTCCAACGTAACTGTAATTCTTTACAGGGAAAGAATACTCGCTCTGGTTACATCTATACATTTAGTTATAGGTATATATGCTTGAAATAAAGCTATATAAATCTGGTAGAGAAAGTGTAAGTTCTCTGCAATGATATGAAATGTGAACATAGACGCAGTAGAAAAGCCCCCTGACATTATCAAGTTCACATATAGACAGCATAGGCTGACTTCTTTTATCTTGTGCTATGAAGAAAAGAGTCAGATGAATTTAAAACTTTAACCTCTCGATGTAAAGTATAAATTATAAAACATATCCTGAAAAAGAACAGTGCATTTGTTGTGATTCTCCAAGAGTGAACTATAAGGCAAGTAAGAATTATTCTGATCGAACTATCGCGTGAGTTTTACGACACAAATTGGCTTGAAAATAATTTTTGGCTGTGGTTAGTAATCACGGAAGACGCCATTTTTAGCGGATTTTCCTTGTGAGTGATTTATTAAATAATAATGAATTACGAGTGTCAATAAAGCGTTCAAACATTCTTAAAAGTGAAATAGATTATGTAATCTATGTGATGTGTCCATACGACCCCTGGGATTAGTGATTAGTGAAAGAATCTTCAGCTACGCCGGCGAAAGTTACTAACGTTAACAAGAAACAGTAAATCACATTTGCTTAATGTACTTGATTTCCCCGATTCCTGCGTTTCCTTACAAAGTCTGTGTTTTTCCTCCATATTTCTATACTTTGCGTGCTGGAGATTGTGTATAAGTTCGTTGTGATGAAAAAAAGCAGTAATTCTTTCCTCTTCACTTCTTCAATGGCCGTTCTCCGGCCATTACATGATATTTCCAAAGTAAACAAACTAATAACGCTACCATAACCTCACTTTAGTTGGCCCAAGCGGAACTGAACTGTAAAAATCTGATGTGTTGCACTCACATGACTTTCTCTACTCTTGTACTAACCATTTTTACAAACTCTTATGTCTATATCTTCTTCGTTTGTAGTGACAAACGAATAAGAGGAGATTCAATCGTTGGTTCAATTATCGGCCGGAGGAAAACACTTCCATAATAAACAAGGTGCCCATTCATAATCACGTGACTCTTAATTGAAAATTTTTTAAGTTCTATTTCAGTTGAGTTTTCGGTATTTGGGACATTCGGAACACGAGAAGAGAATACCGTTTGAGCTAGATCAGGTTTCGCTGTTTTCACTTGCTCAAGAATAGTTCGCATGGCTTTATTTGCAGTGGAAAAGATAGAAGGTGCTTGTGTAGTGTATAAAATCTAATTTAGACAGAAGGAAAGTTATATACAAGAATTAATGTGTATTAAACACAAGAAAAGTAACAATTTAATGAAACTCCATAATGACAACGATGTAAAAGGAAAATGAAAGATATAGCCACGTTGCTAGGTTACCTTGACAAGTGATTGAGGTTAATGACCCCGCAAACATAACCTCGCTTGAGGAGCACTTTCCCTTGAGCGGATTTCCTAGCCAATTTTCCGTCTCATTTTCATCAAAGCTGTCCACCACCTGATATTTCTTCCGCGACAGTTGGCTGCCACTTCATTTGTCAATCCTTTTCTTTAATGCTTTATGTTGGCCCCCCTGCAAGAAGCTCGGCCAGTTGGAAAACTTGCTTACACGTCAGTGAACAGACCTTTGTTACACGTCACTGGCGCAGACTCGAGCCAGCCTTGTGATCACAGACTTGTGAATAAAGCAAAGTTTGCCTTTATCATTTGCCACCTTAGGTCCCTTCTGTGAGAATGAGCTAATCCTGACAATTATTGCACGTATTTAGTTGTAGGCTTCAGAATCACTGCACAGTAAACATGGAAGGACACGGCAGGGTTTATGTTCTCAAGACGCACCGCTACATTGTTTGTTTATACCAGGTGAGTCAGCCGCGCCTGTAAGGTAGGCCACCCATGTAACGGCATGTGCGCCTTAGTCCAGTTTTGCGCTTACTAAAATGTATTGCTTGACGTTCTTAAAGAGAAGAATGCGCAAAATTGAGAGCAACAGTGCTTTAAGGGACAGAACGTACTCCTCGCTAAAGTACACCTCAAAAACATACGACTCGTTTACTGAGAGTGAATTCCGGTTTCCAGCCGATTTTACAAACTTTTTATTAGAGTATACATAGCAACGTCAGTAAACGCCTCGGAAAAAATGGACCTATCATATGAGTACACTAACAACGTCAGCTAACAAGAAAATGGTGGATTCTTGTACTTAGAGCAGGGATTGGCTGCCAAAAATTAGGAAAAATTTAGACACGCCTCATCCATCATGGACCCGTACAGTCAAAACGGACATATTATTAAACAACAGTTTATTTACATTTTTGCGTGAACTACGCCTCGTGCATCTCAATTAATATGCATAACAGCTTTTGCCACTTAAGTAATAATATTAAAACACCCAGCAAGGGCGAAAACTCGCGAGGTGGCAATGGCATAGCACCAGGCATACAAGTCCTATTATTGCACGCGGTACGCCCTTTCAGTCAAGTCTCGAAATAGCTGAATAGGATTCTGACGGGTCCTCTGCGCTAAGCCTTAATGACATAGGTTCGAGTCTCAACATTGTAAATATTTTTTTTTATGTTCATCAAACTTGGAAACCGAATTCACAATAATCTAATTATGAAGTCCCTGAGCGTTTAGGGCATTATAATTTAAATCGTTTTTGGTTGTCTGCATTTTGTAATTGAACAGGTGTAATGACTTCTGCGCCATTGGACTGGCATGATGTACTGTGTTGTGAATGCCGACCTGTCGGTCTGGGTGGCTCAGTTGGTTAGACGCTGGCCTACTGTTCCCAAGGTCGCGGGTTCAAATCCGGCCCAGGCCGATGGTTTTTAAGTGTGCTTAAAAACGACAGCTCCATGCCAGTAGATTTACTGACATGTAAAAGAACTCCTGCGGGACAAAATTCCGGCACACCGGCGACGCTGATGTGATCCTGGCAATTGACAGCGTCGTTAAACAACAAAATAATTTTTTTAAAAACCCTCCGTTCTCCACACGTATGCTGTCGCACGATATTTTGTGCTAGTCTTTCATTATGTATTCGACAGACGAGTACGTAGATATGCTTTTGATCTATGGAGAAGCAAGAACAAATACACCAGCGGCTCAGCATCTATATCGGGAGAGATATCCGAATAGGCGATAACCAACAGCAAACACCTTCCGGAATGTTGAAACACGTCTGCGTGTAACAGCGTCACTTGCAAGAATGCCTCCTCATAGACACGCACCAGCAACATCGGGTGTTAATGCAGAAGCAGTTTTGAGCGCCACCCAGAACAATCCACATACTGGTACATGGGCAGTTGTTCAGGAAGTGAACATCAGCCAATCTTCTGTAGTGCGAATATTGAACACTAATAAGTTCCATCCTTATCGTTTGCACTTCATGGGAGAGATTTCGAAGCTCGAGTAACCATTTGTGAATGGTTGCTGGAGCGAGTAGCAAGTGGTGTGGGATTCGCATCCAGGATATTGTTTTCTGACGAATCAAGATTCCACTACAATGGAACTGAAAATCGTCACAACATACGCTATAGGAGCGTTGATAATCCTCATTGGGTAAGGGAGGCAGCATTCCAAGAGCAGTGGGGTGGAAATGTCTGGTGGGGAATCTTGGGAGACCACCTTGTTGGACCATTATTCTTCGAGGGGCATCTAACAGCATGCTACTGGAATTTCTCCGTAGCTCACCCCTTATTATTAGGGAATGTGTCACTGCAGGAACGAATGACGATGTAGTTTCAACACAACGGCGCTCCTCCATATCGGTCGAGGATTGTCTGCAATCATTTGAATGCTGCACTTCCTGGTCATTGGATAGGAAGACAAGGACCAGTTTCTTGGCCTGCCAGATCAACTGATCTAACACCCCTTGACTTCTTTCTCTGGGATTATTTAAAAGAATACAGAGGAGCTGGACAATCCAGAAACCCTTCGTCAGCGTATTACAGTGGCTTGTAGAAATGTTCAACTCGCCATGCTACACTAAGTCAGGGGCGTGCCCAGGGGTGCATTACCTAAGAAGGTCACCAGTTCGAGCACTTGCTTCGTTAGAGGAGTGCTGTTCCAGGAATAGAAAAAGGGTCATTCCAGCGGCGCAAATCATATCGCTATGAAACATTTTTAATAGCACAATAATTCATTGTGTGCAAAATTGAGTTTAACTTCCATGTTAAACTCTGACAATGTAATTTCCTTGCTTTCTGTGTTAACGTGTGAGGTAAACATTCCGTTTAAGATGTAATATTCGCTGGTTCCAGTGAACACTTGCAGAAGTGCAAACGTCAGCTGTCTAATTACGAATATATTAAAGGGCGATGTGATAACATCTATATTAGTACTAATTTCATCGAGTGTTTAACCTCCATGTTGAATACGCGGGTAGAACCTGGTAATGGGGTCGATGTTTTCATGTTCGACTATAAAATGCGGATTGCATAAAACTCGAGAATAAGGGGCAGCTGACCTAATGAAAGTGACACACACAATGTGCAGTGTTGCCACCTTGTTTGCGACAAAACTAAAATATCTCCGTAGGAAATGGTCAGAGACGAAAACGTAAGATAGAAAATGTCTTCCAAATAGCGGGATCTATCACTGGTTTAAATAAATGTAATTACTTCACTTTCACCCTGTATATGTTTTGAAGTCCCCTGAATAAAAAAAAAACAGTATTTTTAGGAAAAGGTCTGTGTGTGTGTGTGTGTGTGTGTGTGTGTGTGTGTGTGTGTGCACGTGGTACTGAGTGTTGAATGATTGCACCGTCAGAGTTGGTGTATGACAGACAGACAAAGTGAAAGAAGACACTAAAAGGACTGAGTCAAGTATATTAAATGTGTATTTTAAGTATACTCTCTGTAGTGCACTTTATTCTGTATGGCCTGTGACTTTTTTGGATGACGATAACAGATATAAAAAAAGTATAACAATAATTTGGAACGACCAGTAGAAAAAATCATGCCAATTTACCCCAGCTGTTTATTTTTTGTTAAGTTTGCTAGAGGGTGATCAGTTTGACTTTCTTTTGTTTGGTGCATGTTGAGGTGGTTTAATCCCGATCGTCTTTTGTGCATCAGCTAGTAGACTATGCGAGGCCGCAGTTGTTCCCCCGGGGGAAATTCACGATTCGTAGTTGGCACTCCTTCGCCAGAGCAATTTACAGAGTCGACCTGGTCGAAACGTGAGGTGTCTGTAACAGGCAGTTACTGAGATAGCAAGTCTGATTGCTTTTTGGATTTCCAGCCAACTCATTCGACCATCAAATACAAGGGCTTTGTGTAAATACGGCCAGAGTCTTGGGGGAATCGTGTTGGTCACACTGTAGCATTAACCGTTTCCGAGATGCTTCTTGTTTTAGCTTTTCATTAACAACTACACGCTCTGGCTGCAATTGGCCCATTTTGGTTCTAAGGAGTGATCAAAATGGCTGCTTCATTATCCTTTACTCCTTTTTACTTTCTGATACGCTGCACTCACATGACTTTCTCTACTCTTGTGCTAACCATTCTTACAAACTCTTATTCCTATTTCTTCTTCGTGTTAGTTGAGATAAACATTTGTACAAATTATCTTATTGCTTATTTCCTTGTAGGTACAAGGGGAATATTAGAACACAGTAGACTTTGTGCGATAGTCAAATCTTTTAAAGCTTTGAGATTCCGTTCTCTTTGCACACTTAACATATAAACAAATGAACAACGATGTTCCATTGAAGTTTTCCGAAAGTCACACATACAACAAGGAATATCTCCGAAATGGTTCACTCTACAAGAAAATTTATTCAGACACAAATTGTGTATTTTATCAAGATGTACATTTTTTGTATAGTATGATTTGGTCTATCTCTAACGGTTTACCAGTTATGCAAAAGTCGTCCAGAGTAAATACGACTACAGGGGCTATAGCCAGAAAATTCAAGATATATATTTTGTTTGTCATAAAAATATCTCAAACATATGACATTTTAATCAAAATCGTTTGAGGTATTTTCAAGAAAATTAAAATTTTCCAAAAATTTTCCATCTAAAGGGTAGTTTAGGGTGGGGCTATTTTCTTCAAAATCTTTGTGTGGCATCCTTGAAAGACGTTTAGCTTATATACCAACTTTGGTTTTTAACCGACTTTTCGACTGACTGACACAGGGATTCAAGGGGCCTCAAAACATGTATTTCTGGTGAAATACCGACATCAAATTTTTGGGTGGAATACAGTACTTCTTCTACTTACTATACGTGGTAGAGAAAGTAAAAATAGGCTTGGGTAAGATATCAGTGTGGTCGAAAAATAAATGTAAGACATTGCTAGGAGTTGTGTGTGGAAGCAGGCGAATGAATGTGGCGGACGGAAGTGTCAGTGGAAGTTAGAATGTTTGATATAGTACGTGGAGGAAAGATGTGTGAGTGAGTTATTCATTGCCAGCCGCATGTATTATGTATGTAGGCTTTCACAAAGTTTGAGCGGACTTTCGCGATTGATTAGAAACTGTATCGACTCTCTCGGATGTTGCAGAACATATCTATGAATGCACACACACGTATAACTCTGACCAGCAGACATGCTGTCTGGGTATGTATATACATTCACTTTATCTCCACCTAGACTGCACGGTAAACGGCGAAAAATGTCGAAATTTTACCACAAGTATGGTTTGAGGCACGCTAAAGAAAAGAAAGCGTTTTTAGAAAAACGTCCGATAGCTGTGGTTTTTAAGTTTAAACTACCCTTTACATAGCAAATTTTTGGAAAATTATGATTTTCTTGAAAATGGCTCCAACGATTTTAATTAAAATGTCATATGTTTGAGATATTTGTATGACAAATGAAATGTATATCTTGAATTTTCTGGTTATAGGCCCTGTAGCCGTATTTACTCTGGACGACTTTTGCATAACTGGTAAACCGTTAGAGATAGAAGAAATCATAATATACAAAAAATGTAGATCTTGCTAAAATACACAATTTATGCCTCAATAAATTTTCTTGTAGAGTGAACCATTTCGGAGATATTCCTTGTTGTGTGTGTGACTTTCGGAAAACTTAGAACTTTCGTGAAATGGATCATCGTTGTTCATTTTTTTATATGTTAAGTGTGCAAAGACAACAGTCTCAAACATTTGACTATCGCACAATGCCTACTGTATTCTAATATTCCCCTTGTACCTACAAGGAAATAAGCAATAAGATAATTTGTACAAATGTTTATCTCAACTAACACGAAGAAGATATAGGAATAAGAGTTTGTAAGAATGGGCAGTACAAGAGTAGAGAAAGTCATGTGAGTGCAACACATCAGATTGTCACCGCGCCCGCCGCATCTAATTGCCGAGAACAGCAGTGTCACGCATCGCATTATTGTCGGCACTACCGCAAAGGAGCCGAAGGAAAGAAACAGAGCATAGCCGCATTGTTGGGGCGCTTGCCGAAAGAGAGAAAACGATAGAGACTTCGAGAATCTTGCGCTTTGTATTTGACCGCAATAACTGAACTTTCCAGAATAGTGCCTGGGAGATATAAATAGTGGTAAAGTGCGACAGAAGAGGAGTCAGACGTATGTGAAGCGTTGAGTAGTCGTGCCGACGGAGAGTCAGACGTATGTGAAGAGTTGTGCCGACGGAGAAGGGACAGTTCTTGTGTTACGAATTCGGAGCCGTGCTGTTGGTGAATCGAAAAAGACTTTCTTGCTGTTGCAACGAGTGTACAAAGTTACTGTTTACGGAAATAAAAGTGTTTCTTTAACTCGACTACATCTGTCTTCTTTACTTCACACCCCACCAAAAGTCACAATATTTTTAGGAAAAGATCCTGTGATTAAAAATCAGGCTGTGTATTTTTATTTTTTATATATTTAAAGGTTACAACAAGATTTTGAAGAAAATTCCTCTACCTTAGGCCACCCCTTACATATAACATTTTAATTTTCTCAAAAATGGGTCTAACAATTTTAAATTTAATACTTAAATACTAACTTTGGTTTTTAACCGACTTTTCGTTTGTGAGTTGTGCTGTTCACACACACACACACACACACACACACACACACACACACACACACACACACACACACAGACACACACACACACACACACACACACGAGCGTGCGCGTGAATCGTTCTACAATTTCGTTTTATTTCAGGCATTAAACATATACTTCTGGAGAAATATCAGTGTAGTTTCTAGTGGTTTTTACTTTCTCTGAACACTGTTGGTACATGAGGTTTAAAACTGTTGTACTATATGACATAAGCCCGATACGGTTTCACTTAAACAGGTTGAAATTTGTAGAATATTGTATTTAAAAGGTTTAGAACAGCAGAGACAGAACATTTTTCTGTAAATCCGAAGAGTTTTTTTGTTCACGTACAAGAGCTCGGCATTAAAGCGAAATGCTGGGAAAGAAAGGCGAGAGTTTTCCTGCACAGTTTTACGCTAGCATCCCACAAATTACAAGCATAATCCCGTCTACTCTGCTTCCTGAGGGTATTCTTTCACGTCGATGTCCATTAATACAAAGTTGGGAAGCCTGGTGCGCGGAATCACAACGCGAAAATAATCCCCACCTCTGACACCAAATTCCAGTGCGCCATGATCAACTGAGATTACGGGCTGACCAAGCCAGCCAGCGAGCCAGCGAGTCATTCTGCTGGAGCATGTGTGGGACTGCATTGGCTCCATACAGACACGTCTAGTGCTTCCAGCTGTTTCATACAGCCCTTAGTTTATACGTCTTATATTGCTTTTTACTTTCTCTGCTACATATAGTAAAGTAGAGAAGTATTGTAGTTCAACAAAAAATTAGACGTCGAAATTTAACCGGTAATATGTTTTGAGGTCCCCTGAATAAAAGAGTATTTTTAGAAAAAGGTCCTAACTCAAAAACGAAAAGCCTGTTAGAAACCAAAGTCGGTATTTAGGTTTGACGTCTTTGAAGGATGCGATACGAAGATATTGAAGAACCCTTAAGCTATCCTTTACATAGAAAAAGTTTTGAAGATTTTGATTTGCTCAACGATATTAGAGATTTTTTCTGACAAACGAAATGTATATTTTGAATTTTCTGGCCATAGTCCATTTTACTTTGGATGACTGTTCAACCGTGACAGACTACTGTACAAAAAATATAGATCTTTCCAAGATACACAATTTATATTCCAATATATCTTTATGTAGACTGAACCATTTCGAAGATATTGCTTTCTGTTTGTGTGAGTTTTGGAAACAAAACCTTCGTCAAATGGAACATTGTTATTCATTTTTTATATGTTAGCCGTGCAAAGAGACCGCGATCTGAAGGCTTTAAAAGATTTTTCTTTCTTTCTTTCTTTCTTTCTTTCTTTCTTTCTTTCTTTCTTTCTTTCTTTCTTTCTTTCTTTCTTTCTTTCTTTCTTTCTTTCTTTCTTTCTTTCTTTCTTTCCTCTCTTTGCTCTCTTTGCTCTCTTTGCCCTCTTTGCTCTCTTTGCCCTCTTTGCCCTCTTTGCTCTCTTTGCTCTCTTTGCTCTCTTTGCTCTCTTTGCCCTCTTTGCTCTCTTTGCTCTCTTTGCTCTCTTTGCTCTCTTTGCTCTCTGTGCTCTCTGTGCTCTCTGTGCTCTCTTTGCTCTCTTTGCCCTCTTTGCCCTCTTTGCCCTCTTTGCCCTCTTTGCCCTCTTTGCTCTCTTTGCTCTCTTTGCCCTCTTTGCCCTCTTTGCTCTCTTTGCTCTCTTTGCTCTCTTTGCTCTCTTTGCTCTCTTTGCTCTCTTTGCTCTCTTTGCTCTCTTTGCTCTCTTTGCTCTCTTTGCTTTCTGTGCTCTGTGTGCTCTCTTTGCTCTCTTTGCTCTCTTTGCTCTCTGTGCTCTGTGTGCTCTCTTTGCTCTCTTTGCTCTCTTTGCTCTCTTTGCTCTCTGTGCTCTCTGTGCTCTCTGTGCTCTCTGTGCTCTCTGTGCTCTCTTTGCTCTCTGTGCTCTCTGTGCTCTCTGTGCTCTCTGTGCTCTCTGTGCTCTCTTTGCTCTCTTTGCTCTCTTTGCTCTCTTTGCTCTCTTTGCTCTCTTTGCTCTCTTTGCTCTCTTTGCTCTCTTTGCTCTCTTTGCTCTCTTTGCTCTCTTTGCTCTCTTTGCTCTCTGTGCTCTCTGTGCTCTCTTTGCTCTCTTTGCTCTCTTTGCTCTCTTTGCTCTCTTTGCTCTCTTTGCTCTCTTTGCTCTCTTTGCTCTCTTTGCTCTCTTTGCTCTCTTTGCTCTCTTTGCTCTCTGTGCCCTCTTTGCCCTCTTTGCCCTCTTTGCCCTCTTTGCCCTCTTTGCCCTCTTTGCCCTCTTTGCCCTCTTTGCCCTCTTTGCCCTCTTTGCTCTCTTTGCTCTCTTTGTCCTCTTTGCTCTCTTTGCTCTCTTTGCTCTCTTTGCTCTCTTTGCTCTCTTTGCTCTCTTTGCTCTCTTTGCTCTCTTTGCTCTCTTTGCTCTCTTTGCTCTCTTTGCTCTCTTTGCTCTCTTTGCTCTCTTTGCTCTCTTTGCTCTCTTTGCTCTCTTTGCTCTCTTTGCTCTCTTTGCTCTCTTTGCTCTCTTTGCTCTCTTTGCTCTCTTTGCTCTCTTTGCTCTCTTTGCTCTCTTTGCTCTCTTTGCTCTCTTTGCTCTCTTTCCTTTCTTTCCTTCCTTTCTTTTCCTCTTTTCTTTAAAGCTAGGGATCACTGTTTCTCTTAACGTGGGACAGTTTGTATCGGAAAGGGCCCTTCTGAGAACTCGTTTGGAACTTTTTTGCTTCAGAGGTTGGCATCTCTACGTAGCCCAGGCCGGAAATAAAGCCATGAATTTGTGTTAAAATCGTTAGCAATATGTGGTAGTTAGTGAATGATAGAGTTGGTGATCGATCGAGAGAGACAAGAAGAGTCCTGTGTTCGATTGTTGGCGAGTGTTCATGAGACAAAGTCGCAACATTAATGACTTTTTAGAAAATACTAATGAAAGTCAAAGACATCAAAATGAGTAAACAACATAGAGTATAAAACATTAAGAGAGAGGTTTATAAACTGTCTCCCCAGTGACACAGTACTGGGGGTTTATTTTCGATGAATTTGTTAGTCTCCCTTAAGTAAGTACATATAGGGGCAGCGGTAGAAGGGTGCGTGCTCCCTCTCTCGTGTATTCAGTTTGATTCTCATCTGTTCCATTATCGCTCGCGCAAGTTTCCTTTAGAGACCACATTTGTTTTTGTTTGTGGGAATCCCAGGAGCTTGCGTTTGTTTTTCCCAGCGACCCAAGTACCACCTTCGGTCACGTGTAACTCTTATTATCTTGAAACCTCAGAGTCTGGCATGGTATTCATTTAATGAGCCAAAAATTAATATTTAAATAAAACTCCCAAAATTACGTCACCAAAACACGTATCAATTTATCTCGTGGTCACCTTGAGGCTCCAATGTCGATTATTGCCAACAGAAAACAGTCGCATTTGCACCCAAAATTGGTTGTCGAGATTTCACCGGAAATACATATTTTGAGCTCCCCCTAAATCAAAACTAGTGTTAGTGACCTGCCGAAGCTTGTTTGTTTGTGTGTATAGGGGGAGAAAGCTCAGCCTAAGTAACCGGACGTAAAATGTGTGATAACACTATCATATATTTCAGTTTCAACACAAACACGGGAAATAATAGTTTCCTTGGAAAACACACTTTGGGAAGAAGGATCTACATTAATGATGAAATTTTCTTGAGGTCTTGTTCCTGCATGCAGAAACATTTTTGAAAGATTTTTGAATTGCTAAACACCTGAACTAACTGCCCCTGATGCATTATTCAGATCTTGGAATATGATATTCTCCACGGGGAAAATTCTAACACTCGCTTCTTCTCCAATATTTATTTATAAAACCTCCATATGCGACCTCTTATACACGAACCAAAAGTTGAACTTTCTGATTACCTGCTTTTGAGACTACTTTACGGGAAAAAGTGTCGAATAACTGTGAAGAGTAGGTACAACACCTCGAACACGCACGCACACACGCACACGCACACCCTACAGCTCTGGGGTCATTCTAGTGGCCTTCACAGGTAAAAGCAAGAGAAGTAGCAAATAGTAATACAAGAGAACACAGTTTCTACGTGGCTATCAGTAACATTTATGAACATGTCACACAATCGCTCCACAATGTGTTTGTTATCAAGTAGCGATGAAACAATCAAACACAGGAAATTGTTTCAATTATTTTGTTCGACTCTGTCTGTTCCCTGGAGTGTATGCCACCGGCGTGACGCTCAGCCTTCCTGGGACCAATTGATATGCTCCCTCAGTGGCCCAAACTTATCATTAAATTCATTTTATGTATGTTCACACTGCTATTATAACTACTAAAACTATATAATAAGATTAGAGAAATAACATACTTTCTGTAAATGTTTATCTCAACTAACACGAAGAACATATACGAATAAGAGTTTGTAGAAATGATTAGTACAAGATTAGAGAAAGTCATGTGAGTGCAACACATCAGATTTTTTTATCGGTCTATTTCGGCTCCAAATTGCTGCTATTTTCATGTTTTCCTAGGTCTTCCCATGTCTCTTCTTTCTCGCGTTGAATAGTTGTATGCTTCTGTGTTCAGTCATCCACATTAAGTGTTTCTAGTTTGTTCTAGATTTCACTATTGTTGTATTTAGTTCCTCTACTTTTAATTGTTGCCTTTTTCTTTATTATTTCCTTTGTTCTTTGATATCCTGCTGTTCATCTGAGGAATATAATTTCTTCAGTTTCTATTCTAGCTGAGATTTCGTAGCCTATAAAGTTAAATATGTTGTTTGTTATATTGGTTCATTTATAAACGTTATTTGCACTCTTGAGTACTTAAAAGCCTTTGCTTTCGAGCAAAACCTACACTAAAATAATCAACAATAGCTTACTAAAAATAGCAGAAACACTTTTAATGAAAGAACAGACGAACTTGTATTAACAATGGCTTCCCACTCAAGCAAATAATTCAACGGGAAAGGAATTTAATTTATATATACACACCCCGTTTGCAGATTGCAATATGCCCTTCATAAGATATCTAGATTCATATAATACGAAATATCACAGAAAAAAGACTCCCTCAACATTTAATAAAAATAATAAGAATTGTATCTGCAGAACGGTAAGTGAAGATAAATTTATAACTCTTTTTAAATTTATATATAGACGATATGACGTCATAGAAACAACAGACAATGTGGGGTTTAATTTATGGACAAGGTTAGTAAACACAATTATATAGGCAGATGAAACATTAATTGAAAAATCTGATCTGTTACACTCACATGACTTTCTCTACTCTTGTACTAACCATTCTTAGCGAGTCAAATCTTTTAAAGCTTTGAGATTCCGTTCTCTTTGCACACTTAACATATAAAAAAATGAACAATGTTCGATTTCACGAAAGTTTTCCGATACTGACGCAAATAACGATGAATATCTCCGAAATGGTTCACCCTACAAGAAAATTTATTGAGACATAAATTGTGTATTTTAGCAAGATCTACATTTTTTGTATAGTACGATTTGGTCCATCTCTAACCGTTTACCAGTTATGCAAAAGTCGTCCAGAGTAAATACGGCTACAGGGGCTGTAGTCAGAAAATTCAAGATATACAGTTCATTTGTCATCAAAATATCTCAAACATATGACATTTTAATCAAAATCGTTTGAGCCATTTTCAAGAAAATCAAAACTTTCAAAAAATTTTCCATGTAAAGGGTAGTTTAGGGTGGGGCTATTTTCTTCAAAATCTTCGTGTCGCATCCTTGAAAGACATTAAACTTAAATACCAACTATGGCTTTTTTTTTTCTTGTTCAGGGGTTCTCAAAACGTATTTCCGGTGAAATCTTGACCTGGAATTTTTGGATGGAATACAACACTTCCTCTACTTTACTATAGGCAGTAGCGAAAGTTGAAATATTCACTTGTTTGTTTTGCAAGGCAAACGTCCCGTAACTCAATAGGGGTACCAACCTAAATCTGACTACAATTATTTCCATTCGTGGAAAATTGGAACCAGGCACATTAATTACAAAAATTGATTTGTGCCCGTGCAAGCGAAAACGCAACAATTAATTGTCGGAACTGCAAGTGATCGATTGTTACAGAGATAGTGGAAGTAAACAAGAGATAAGGGCCAGCCCATAAACCAACAGTGTTGAAGGGCCACAAATTATTGTATATCCCATTTGGACGGCCATTAACGCTATAAAATCATTATCAATGCCTTCATCATCAACCAATTAATGCTGACGTCATGACCATCAGAAATATTTTGTACGGGCTACAGGAAAATTGTTCAACAATTACTCATTCGCTTGTTTCTGACAGTGGAACCAACATTCAAATGTCAGCTACAATCAACTTATACATTCAATACAGACCGAAGTAACAATAAGCTTACGTCATTGGATTGTTGATTTGAAGGAAAAATGTGATACGTCACACTCATGACTCTCTCTACTCGCAATTACATAACATATTTTTACTTTCTCTACTACGAATAGTAAGGTAGAGGAAGTATTGTATCCACCCAAAAATTCCGCGTTGATATTTCACCGGAAATATATGTTTTGAGGTCCCCTGTATCCAAAAAAGATATGTGTTGTAAAACATTCCAGGTCCGTGTGTGTCTGTCAGTCTGTGGACAGCATAACAGAAAATTGCCCCACTCTAAACTACCCTTTACATGGAAAATTCTTCGAAAATTTTGATTTTCTTGAAAATGGCTCAAACGATTTTGATTAAAATGTCATATGTTTGAGATATTTTTATGACAAATGAAATGTATATTTTGAATTTTCTGGCTATAGTCCCTGTAGCCGTATTTACTCTGGACGACTTTTGTATAACTGGTAAACCGTTAGAGATAGACCAAATCATACTATACAAAAATGTAGATCTTGCTAAAATACACAATTTATGTCTCAATAAATTTTCTTGTAGGGTGAACCATTTCGGAGATATTCCTTGTTAAGTGTGTGAGTTTCGGAAAACTTAGAACTTTCGTGAAATGGAACATCGTTGTTCATTTTTTTATATGTTAAGTGTGCAAAGAGAACAGAATCTCAAAGCTTTAAAAGATTTGACTATTGCATAAAGCCTACTGTATTCCAATATTCCCACACACACACGCACACACACGCACACATATACACACACAGACACACACGCACACGCGCGCACACACATATACACACAGACACACACGCACACGCATACACACACGGACACGCGCGCGCACACACACATATACACACATACACACACATACACACACGCACACACGCGCACGCACACACATAATACACACACATACACACATGCACACACACATATACACATATACACACAGACACACACGCACACATATACACACACGGACACGCGCGCGCACACACACATATACACACATACACACACGCACACACATACACACATGGACACGCGCGCGCACACACACATATACACATATACACACATACACACAGACACACACGCACACATATACACACACGGACACGCGCGCGCGCACACATATACACACATACACACATATACTTACACATACACACACGCACACGCACACACATAATACACACACATACACACATGCACACACATATACACACAGACACACACGCACGCACACACATATACACACAGACACACGCACACACACACGCACACACACGCACACACACACGCACAGACACAGACACACACACGCACACACACAGACACACACACACGCACACACATATACACACAGACACACGCACACACGCACACGCACACACACACGCACACACACACGCACACACACAGACACACACACACGCACTACTTTTTGTGGCATTAGCTATGTCTAATGGTATGCAATATTTCCAAGTCTCCTGAGTGTGAGCGATTGTTTTAATCGGGTATGATCCAGCGAGCCAGCTAAATTGAAGGAAAAATGTGTTAATTGGATCAGTAGCGAATTGGGTCAGTATCCGAAATGAGAACAATGCACACTTGACCGGGATAAATGCACGACCAGCAGATATTCCCTTTACCCTATGGCGGTCCTTTATTTACTCTTTCTGGGCGAAAATTAGTTTTTACGTCTCATTTACATGTTCTGCAGACCACTTTTATCATGTCCAAGTTACAAATAGCATATGATAAATGACAAAATCTTATGTATTGCACTCACATGACATTCTCTACCCTCTATCATTTGTTAACGTCGGGTATTTCAGCTAGTAACAAAGAAACACAAGGATACTGGACAAGTACAACCTAAGTCTAAAAGTTGTAGGGATATATCGCCAAACTACGGACAACGTCGGGTATTTCAGCTAGTAACAAAGAAACACAAGGATATTGGACAAGTACAACCTAAGTCTAAAAGTTGTAGGGATATATCATCAAACCACGGACAACGTCGGGTATTTCAGCTAGTAACAAAGAAACACAAGGTTATTGGACAAGTACAACCTAAGTCTAAAAGTTGTAGGGATATATCGTCAAACAACGGACAACGTCGGGTATTTCAGCTAGTAACTAAGAAACACAAGGATATTGGACAAGTACAACCTAAGTCTAAAAGTTGTAGGGATATATCGTCAAACCACGGACACCGCCGGGTATTTCAGCTAGTAACAAAGAAACACAAGGATATTGGACAAGTACAACCTAAGTCTAAAAGTTGTAGGGATATATCGTCAAACCACGGACAACGTCGGGTATTTCAGCTAGTAACAAAGAAACACAAGGATATTGGACAAGTGCAACCTAAGTCTAAAAGTTGTAGGGATATATCGTCAAACCACGGACAACGTCGGGTATTTCAGCTAGTAACAAAGAAACACAAGGATATTGGACAAGTACAACCTAAGTCTAAAAGTTGTAGGGATATATCGTCAAACCACGGACAACGTCGGGTATTTCAGCTAGTAACAAAGAAACACAAGCATATTGGACAAGTACAACCTAAGTCTAAAAGTTGTAGGGATATATCGTCAAACCACGGACGTCGGGTATTTCAGCTAGTAACAAAGAAACACAAGGATATTGGACAAGTACAACCTAAGTCTAAAAGTTGTAGGGATATATCGTCAAACCACGGACAACGTCGGGTATTTCAGCTAGTAACAAAGAAACACAAGGATATTGGACAAATACAACCTAAGTCTAAAAGTTGTAGGGATATATCGTCAAACCATGGACAACGTCGGGTATTTCAGCTAGTAACAAAGAAACACAAGGATGTTGGACAAGTGCAACCAAAGTATAAAAGTTGTAGGGATATATCGTCAAACCACGGACAACGTCGGGTATTTCAGCTAGTAACAAAGAAACACAAGGATATTGGACAAGTACAACCTAAGTCTAAAAGTTGTAGGGATATATCGTCAAACCACGGACAACGTCGGGTATTTCAGCTAGTAACAAAGAAACACAAGGATGTTGGACAAGTGCAACCAAAGTATAAAAGTTGTAGGGATATATCGTCAAACCACGGACAACGTCGGGTATTTCAGCTAGTAACAAAGAAACACAAGGATATTGGACAAGTACAACCTAAGTCTAAATGTTGTAGGGATATATCGTCAAACCACGGACAACGTCGGGTATTTCAGCTAGTAACAAAGAAACACAAGGATGTTGGACAAGTGCAACCAAAGTATAAAAGTTGTAGGGATATATCGTCAAACAACGGACAACGTCGGGTATTTCAGCTAGTAACAAAGAAACACAAGGATATTGGACAAGTACAACCTAAGTCTAAAAGTTGTAGGGATATATCGTCAAACAACGGACAACGTCGGGTATTTCAGCTAGTAACAAAGAAACACAAGGATATTGGACAAGTACAACCTAAGTCTAAAAGTTGTAGGGATATATCGTCAAACAACGGACAACGTCGGGTATTTCAGCTAGTAACAAAGAAACACAAGGATATTGGACAAGTACAACCTAAGTCTAAAAGTTGTAGGGATATATCGTCAAACCACGGACACCGCCGGGTATTTCAGCTAGTAACAAAGAAACACAAGGATATTGGACAAGTACAACCTAAGTCTAAAAGTTGTAGGGATATATCGTCAAACAACGGACAACGTCGGGTATTTCAGCTAGTAACTAAGAAACACAAGGATATTGGACAAGTACAACCTAAGTCTAAAAGTTGTAGGGATATATCGTCAAACAACGGACAACGTCGGGTATTTCAGCTAGTAACAAAGAAACACAAGGATATTGGACAAGTACAACCTAAGTCTAAAAGTTGTAGGGATATATCGTCAAACAACGGACAACGTCGGGTATTTCAGCTAGTAACAAAGAAACACAAGGATATTGGACAAGTACAACCTAAGTCTAAAAGTTGTAGGGATATATCGTCAAACAACGGACAACGTCGGGTATTTCAGCTAGTAACAAAGAAACACAAGGATATTGGACAAGTACAACCTAAGTCTAAAAGTTGTAGGGATATATCGTCAAACAACGGACAACGTCGGGTATTTCAGCTAGTAAGAAAGAAACACAAGGATATTGGACAAGTACAACCTAAGTCTAAAAGTTGTAGGGATATATCGTCAAACAACGGACAACGTCGGGTATTTCAGCTAGTAACAAAGAAACACAAGGATATTGGACAAGTACAACCTAAGTCTAAAAGTTGTAGGGATATATCGTCAAACAACGGACAACGTCGGGTATTTCAGCTAGTAACAAAGAAACACAAGGATATTGGACAAGTACAACCTAAGTCTAAAAGTTGTAGGGATATATCGTCAAACCAAGGACAACGTCGGGTATTTCAGCTAGTAACAAAGAAACACAAGGATATTGGACAAGTACAACCTAAGTCTAAAAGTTGTAGGGATATATCGTCAAACAACGGACAACGTCGGGTATTTCAGCTAGTAACAAAGAAACACAAGGATATTGGACAAGTACAACCTAAGTCTAAAAGTTGTAGGGATATATCGTCAAACAACGGACAACGTCGGGTATTTCAGCTAGTAACAAAGAAACACAAGGATATTGGACAAGTACAACCTAAGTCTAAAAGTTGTAGGGATATATCGTCAAACAACGGACAACGTCGGGTATTTCAGCTAGTAACAAAGAAACACAAGGATATTGGACAAGTACAACCTAAGTCTAAAAGTTGTAGGGATATATCGTCAAACCAAGGACAACGTCGGGTATTTCAGCTAGTAACAAAGAAACACAAGGATATTGGACAAGTACAACCTAAGTCTAAAAGTTGTAGGGATATATCGTCAAACAACGGACAACGTCGGGTATTTCAGCTAGTAACAAAGAAACACAAGGATATTGGACAAGTACAACCTAAGTCTAAAAGTTGTAGGGATATATCGTCAAACAACGGACAACGTCGGGTATTTCAGCTAGTAACAAAGAAACACAAGGATATTGGACAAGTACAACCTAAGTCTAAAAGTTGTAGGGATATATCGTCAAACCAAGGACAACGTCGGGTATTTCAGCTAGTAACAAAGAAACACAAGGATATTGGACAAGTACAACCTAAGTCTAAAAGTTGTAGGGATATATCGTCAAACAACGGACAACGTCGGGTATTTCAGCTAGTAACAAAGAAACACAAGGATATTGGACAAGTACAACCTAAGTCTAAAAGTTGTAGGGATGTATCGTCAAACCACGGACACCGTCGGGTATTTCAGCTAGTAACAAAGAAACACAAGGATATTGGACAAGTACAACCTAAGTCTAAAGGTTGTAGGGATATATCGTCAAACCACGGACAACGTCGGGTATTTCAGCTAGTAACAAAGAAACACAAGGATATTGGACAAGCACAACCTAAGTCTAAAAGTTGTAGGGATATATCGTCAAACAACGGACACCGCCGGGTATTTCAGCTAGTAACAAAGAAACACAAGGATATTGGACAAGCACAACCTAAGTCTAAAAGTTGTAGGGATATATCGTCAAACAACGGACAACGTCGGGTATTTCAGCTAGTAACAAAGAAACACAAGGATATTGGACAAGCACAACCTAAGTCTAAAAGTTGTAGGGATATATCGTCAAACAACGGACAACGTCGGGTATTTCAGCTGGTGTACGAGTGTATATATGTAGAATTAAACACCAAATTTCAATTTGTGAACTATACGAGAAATAGAAATGGTATATTTTTGTTGAGAATGTTCATTTAGTGTAGCAGAAGTACAAAATGTTGAAGTAATGCTGGCTGTATATGGTTCCTTTTACCGCACTGGTGGAAAGTCATTCAAACAGAAAATTACGTTCTCCCCATTCTCGCTGGGGAGTTTTTATAATGGCTGTTGGCGGGCATGCGAGCGTTATGAAAAATCTTGTGTATGTCACTGGCTTTACAGTCTGGTAAACTGTTAAACGATGAAGAACGCCAGCCAAATGTAGAGGAGAATTTTAATGTGTTCATATTTTGAATAATTTGCCGTTGTGCTTTCTTCAGCACAAAAAATAGTACGTGATAATTACGTGCTGCAAATACGCGCAATGGAACCTTTTCTCTATTATGTTGAGTGGTTCTATCGTACACATTTTGGTTATTATGGCCTCAAACCCATACCTTGTATCCCTCCGCGATAACAGCTGTGGGTTTTTCATGCAACAGAACGATATTCACTTAGGAGTTTGAGGAATAGCGCTGCTATTGCGTCACGTTAAGTAGCCCTTATCAGGGTTGTCATATATTCTGAAAACTCACAGATAAGCGCCAATGTTTAAGGTACTATATTTTGTGGTGTACTTCGGTTTGGGCATATCGCGAGTTACTTGTTGGCATGCGTTTACAAGAAGGTATTAAGAGCGCAGCGATTCACAAGTATTTGTACAAGTAACCAAATTCTAGATGATTCAGAGTCCAATATGAAATATTAGTTTAGGATGTGTTAGAATTTATATTACTTTTGTTAATAATAAATACATCAACTGGGGTATGATTTAGTGACGTAACTTCTCAAGAGTCCTGGACGACAGCTACTAGGGCAAGCTTGAGTAACCTTATTATAGGTATATTGTTATAATATTATTGTGTTTACGATAGCTGAAGAGTGGAATGCATTAGGATAAATAACTATGTATATAGAGGAAGGGAGGGAAGCATGGAGGGATGGAGAGAGGGACGGACGGATGGATGGATAAATAAACAAATACAAAACTAAATACATTATAAGTTTGCAATTATTATTTATTTATGCCAACAAACTTACTATTAGTATTTTTAAAGACACAAGTCGTGTTGTGGGTAATGTTTAAGACGTGGAATCAGCCGGGATTTGAATCACGGACCTTTGATTATCGCGCTACTGGTTTCTCAACTTGCACAATTACACAGTGCAAAGGTTGGTACTGTTTAGCGGAAGCGTAATGTACTTGCAGGTGCACTGAGGAAACGGAAGACCTCCTTGGAATGACGTCACAGAGCGAGAGACCTGCCGATCCTTGCTCTAACCTACCAACAATAGAAAAAACAAGGTGGACTGGAATAGGAGCATCATTATTTTCAATAGCTGTTTGAGGGAGACTGTGGTAAAAGACCATGGAAAACAAACGTTGAGCAGTAAACAGCGGTTCAATTTTCCACTTGGATATTCTTGTATGCACCGGACTGAGAGAGATATTTGCTGAAGTAAGTCTGTTTGTGAGGATGCAGCACGAGTAGCACTTTTTTCTTCCTTAATTGGCTCAGCTCGCCAACTTTCAAGAGCAGTAATGCATTCTGATGGACTGCCCATGTTCCCTTAGACTGATAATAATTACTCCACAAGATGGACTTTAATAGCTGCCTCAGCTTTTATCTCTAGTACTCCTGCTTGAAAACAGCTTACGGGTACGAGATAACCGTCAGAAGTCGATATCATCACATATCACATATCCAGGGTGGTTTAAGGTGGAGGGATTTTCTTTAAATCCTTCATGATGAATTTATAAAAGATATTAAACTTAAATACCAACTTTGGTTTTAACCAAATTTTAGTTTTTAAGTTATGCTGTCCAAAGACTGACAGACACACGTACGTTTTTCTAAAAATGTTTTTTTGGGGGTGATTTAGGGAGCCTCTACTTACATACGTGGTAGAGAAAGTATAAATGGCATCCCTCTCTCTAGGGGATTAACCCTTTCAGTACCGAATTATTTTGCTACTTACACCGTTCTTCCTCTAAGTCGTAACCGGTTTAGATTTGGCGGTCTGGGACACCTCCAGCACACTGACTGGAATAGCCATGATAGTTAAGGCGACACGTAGTGCGCTAACCATGCACTCAAAGCCTGAGGTCGTGAGTTCGAGTCTCGGCAACCGCAGTCAAGTGTTCCTGTGATAAAGGACGGGGAGGGCGCCCGTGAAATAATCGGTGTGGTCGCACGCGTGAATGAAGACTGGGTATCATTTGATTCAGAAGATCTCAAATACACATGTTTAATTGGTGACGGACAGTATAACAAGAATATAACAGAAAAAAACCAAAAGTAGTACAAATAGGGGAAAAAATGACTCTGATTATGGACACTGGGACTGAAAGGGATAAAACTTTGCTGATATACTCTTTAAGATATGGGGCAATCTTTTTGCAATAAAAACCAAAAATATATTTTTTTGGCCAAAGGGGCTAAAAATCATTTCAGTGTTCTCTTAATCAAATTGTTAACAATATTTTTGTGAACCTCAAAAGTAATTGTGTTGGAGATTTTCTCTAAAAGCTTTGTTTCAAATCCTTGGAAGATTTGAGTGGAATGTAGTGCTTTCTTTGTGTGAATGATTTGAAGAATGGATGTGAAAACAAACGAACGACATGTTGTTCACACCAAATTAACAGACTCGCTCGCTAGAGGTTTAGTTTTATTGTGAGTGAGTGAGTGAACGTGCCGTTATTATGTGCAGTTTGAAAAGCCTGGTCTTCCTCATACGAAACTGCACACCGCATTGGGACGGGCATTCTCTTGTCATACATACAACAATGGCGGTATTGTTTCTGCGATCGACAGCTGGGAGGCGATACACGTATTGTCATGGATATCGGGTACAGGTGGAGCAGCGATAATAGACCCTTCCTTGCCTCCCTTGAAACGTTACAAACAGCGACATTGTTCCACGCCCGCCGCTTTGCCAATATTTGTCTGTCTATTTGCACGACTTCTCTATTGACACGTCATAATGAGCACGACTCCTACAAAATAACTGTCTGTAAACAGATATAGATGGAGCTCTGCCAGCCATTTCGTTATTTACTGCACAAAATACCCCCCCCCCCCCCCGCTACAGGCTACTCAACTTCATAATTTGTACAAATTAATATCCATGAACCTGTGTACCTATATTGCTTTCCAAGAAAATATCCTCTAAGACGACCTTAATCAAAATCGAAAAGTGGGTTAAAAACCAAAGTTGGTATTTAAGTTTAATGTATTTCAAGGATGTGACACGAAGATTTTGAAGAAAATAGCCCCACCCTAAACTACCCTTTACATGGAAAATTTTTCGAAAATTTTGATTTTCTTGAAAATGGCTCTAACGATTTTGCTTAAAATGTCATATGTTTGAGATATTTTGATGACAAATAAAATGTATATCTTGAATTTTCTGGCTATAGCCCCTGTAGTCGTATTTACTCTGGACGACTTTTGCATAACTGGTAAACCGTTAGACATAGACCAAATCATACTATACAAAAAAATCTAGATCTTGCTAAAATACACAATTTATGTCCGAGTAAATTTTCTTGTAGAGTGAACCATTTCAGAGATATTCCTTGTTACGTGTGTGAGTTTCGAAAAACTTAAAACTTTCGTGAAATGGAACATTGTTGTTCACTTTGTATATGTTAAGTGTGCAAAGACAACAGAATCTCAAACATTTGACTATCGCACAAAGCCTACTGTTTTCCCATATTCCCCTTGTACCTACAAGGAAATAAGCAATAAGATAATTTGTACAAATGTTTATCTCAACTAACACGAAGAAGATATAGGAGTAAGAGTTTGTAAGAATGGTTAGTACAAGAGTAGAGAAAGTCATGTGAGTGCAACACATTACATTTTTAATTTTTATAGTTACATTGCCTTAAAATGACAAATGCAATTCCTGTAAACGCTGTTATTCTGCAAGAATGTTCCTAATATACGTGACAAAAGAATATATTTATTTTCAAATTCACAGGCGCAGTTCGGATAAGCGGGGTTTCACTGTATTCGCATCTTGAAATGTCATAGATGCTATTTACCAAGGTAAACAATTTAGTAGACGAAGCAGGTCAATGCAAGAGTGTACATAAACAAGAGAATTATTACCTAGTACAACACTGGTGGTGTTTTATTGGCAATCATAAACAACCCCCTCCCCCCCGACTTCCTGCCAACCCCATGTTCTATAAAGACATTACACATAAAGCACACACACCCCCTGCTACTTCTGCTACAGGGGCGAGGTTTTTTTATTTTTACGTTGTAATTTTTATGATGTTCATAAAAATGTTGGCTGCAAGAACTCTGCTGGGGGTCCAACAGACAACATGCTGACCAGCTTCGTTCCTTATATTTCTATCTTTTGTGCTCCTGTGTATTGCTTCAGGTCAAACATACACAGACACACAGAAACACAGACACACATACACACACACACACTAGACACAGAGACCCACAAACACACGCGCATACACACATACACACCATACGCACTGACTCACAGACACGCATACACACAGGCATATACACACATACACACTATACGCACTGACCCACAGACACGCATACACACAGACATATACACACATACACACCATACGCACTGACCCACAGACACGCATACACACAGGCATATACACACATACACACTATACGCACTGACCCACAGACACGCATACACACAGACATATACACACATACACACCATACGCACTGACTCACAGACACGCATACACACAGGCATATACACACATACACACTATACGCACTGACCCACAGACACGTATACACACAGACATATACACACATACACACCATACGCACTGACCCACAGACACGCATACACACAGGCATATACACACATACACACCATACGCACTGACCCACAGACACGCATACATACAGGCATATACACACATACACACCATACGCACTGACTCACAGACACACACATACACACAGGCATATACACACATACGCACTGACCCACAGACACGCATACACACAGGCATATACACACATACACACCATACGCACTGACCCACAGACACGCATACATACAGGCATATACACACATACACACCATACGCACTGACTCACAGACACACACATACACACAGGCATATACACACATACACACCATACGCACTGACCCACAGACACGCATACACACAGGCATATACACACATACACACCATACACACAGACACACACACATACACAGCCCTCTGCTTAAACAAGTTCATAGACGTGGCTATTCAAGCTGCAGAATTCCAAGTGCTAATACAGCTATACGTTAGATCTCTATTGTCGAATTTATTGGTATATGACACATTCTTTATAGAATTACTAGCCGAGGTACCCGGCGTTGCCCGGGATTTGACAATTTTATCTCTACAACTCGCCGTAGTCCACGTTGAGAAATGCTGGCGGATATTTTGTTTGTCTTTTCTTATGCTTTAAGTTATCCCAGAGATAGAAATTGGAGATTACTTGGAAATATTTCAAGTCACACTTTCACTTGGCGAGCTGACTGAGTTAACAGATACGAATCATACATAAA
The DNA here is from genome assembly GCA_030765045.1 of Tenodera sinensis. Classification (NCBI taxonomy): domain Eukaryota; kingdom Metazoa; phylum Arthropoda; class Insecta; order Mantodea; family Mantidae; genus Tenodera; species Tenodera sinensis. The sequence goes on along the minus strand of CM060971.1, from coordinate 21,637,556 downwards.
TATACACTATGCAGCAGATAAGCCATAATACACTTTGTGACTATTTACAAGGCAAATTAAATCACACTCAGCTCAATACTGCACTTTCAGAGCAGAGAAAAGCAAGTCAGCCACGTGACCTTGTGTACAGCAGCTGCGTGATTCTGTTTGCCTAGTGGTAACACACCATGCCAAAGTGCTGTTTAACAACACAAAATACCACAGGAAGAAAAGCAAGTAGAGAAGGCTATGTGAATGTAAGACTTTGCATTTCAATGTCACTCATATAAAAATTGTATGAGCTGTTTGTAGAAGAGGGAGTAGAGAAAGAATTGTGATTCTGTTATATAAAAGAAAACTGAGTAGAGAAAATCGCGCGAATGTAATATGTGTCATTTCTATTTCAGTCATAGCAAATTGTATGAATTATATGTTGAAGGGCGAGTAGAGAAGGATATATGAATGTATTGCGAAAAGAAAGACGACTAGAGAGAACCATGTGAATGTTAGGCTGTGTAGTAAATAGCATGCAAGCCTGCTTCCTGAAAAAATCAGGTTCGCGCCGTCATATGTGTGTGTGTGTGTGTGTGTGTGTGTGTGTGTGTGTGTGTGTAACCTGCATACTTTTATTAGTTTTTTATTCGCCTCCTGTATACTTTATGAATGATTGTATCGCCATAATTAGTTTTGTGAGACAGTAGGAGGTCTGGAATACAGAAAGGAGTGAGTCAAGGATACCAGAAGAAAACAGTTGCAAGTTGTAATATCACGAAAGACTGTAGCTGTGTTAACACCAGTGAAGGAAAACTTGCGTATTCAGATAGAAGCAAACAAAGTGAGAAAAACAATTTATATTTTGCACTCACATGACTTTCTCTACTCTTACAAACTCTTATTCCTATATATTCTTCGTGTTAGTTGAGATTTTAGTTACATTTTTTTAACTGTTCCATTTATATCCCGCATTTAACTGCAGAGGTCATATTGGTGTTACACGTTTAACGTTGGGTTTTTCTATCTTTGGGGGTTTTATTCTTTGAATTCACACTTTCATTCATACTTCCAGACTCAGGGAAGGATGAGGAATAATTCTGGCTGGAGAAAAATTCCTACCTCCCTGCCGGGAATCGAACCCGGGACTCCTAGCACAGCAGGCACAGGGCCAGCCTACGTTGTAGGGTTAATATATTAAGAAATGAACACTGATGTTCCATTTGACGAAAGTTTGTTTTCCAAAGCTGACGCAAATTATAGAGAATATCTTGGAAATGGTACACTCTACACAAAAACTATTGTGACATAAACTGTGTCTTTTAGCCAGATCTATGTTTACCTCCGTGTCTAACTTTTACCCCTTTACTCTTTAATTTCAAAGGCAACACCTTCTGGTGCTGCCTCGTCTAGTTGTAAAACCTCTTCACAAAATAATGTGTATCAGGTCTAACGCCCAGATACGAAATTGAGACCTTCGAAATGTAATGCAGTTTATTTTAATTGGAGTGTGTGTGTGTGTGTGTGTGTGCGTGTGTGCGTGTGTGTGTGGGTTTAATAAAAGAAAAAGAGACAATATTTGAAACAACATGGCCACTGCGTTTAAACACAGAGCAGAGCGGAAAAAGGCTCATCAATGAACAACGCTAACGCCTTTTTGAGTACAATGGATGGAACGAAATGTCGGAGCCGATACATAAAACTTTATGAACGACACAATTTCGCAATTTAAACATGGCAACTGCCGCGTCTAGTGCTGTTAGGTTGGCAATATCACTTATCAGACTGCCATTAGCCACGATTGTGCAACGTTACCTGGTAACCGTGGTGGAAAAAATGATATCGTTTACTTTAAATGTGTTATGAGTTAATATTAGTTCAGTTTTTACCTTCTCTGCTACTTAACCTACAAGGAGAAAATATTTTTGCATTTCACCCAAAAGGCCATGTCGAGATTTCACCGGAAATATATGTTTTGAGATCCCCTGAAGGTATTTTTGAAAAGGTCCGTGAGTGTGTGTGCGTGTGTGCGTCTGTCAGTCTGTGGACATCATAACTCAAAAACGAAAAGTGGGTTAAAAACCAAAGCTGGTATTTAAGTTTAATGTCTTTCAAGGATCGACACAAAGATTTTGAAGAAAATAACCCCACCCTAAACTACCCTTTACATGGTACATGTTTCGAAAATTTTGATTTTCTTCATAATGGCTGTAACGATTTTGATTAAAATTCCACATGTTTAAGATATTTGTATGACAAATGAAATGTATATTTTGAATGGATGACTTTTGCATAACTGGTAAACCGTAAGAGATAGACAAAATGTAACTGTACAAAAAATATAGCTCTCGCTAAAACACACAATTTATTTCTCAATACATTTTTTGGTAGAGTGAACCATTTCGGAGATATTCCTTGTTATTTGTGTGAGTTTCGGAAAACTTAAAACTTTTGTGAAATGGAACATCGTTGTTCATTTTTTTTATATGTTAAACGTGCAAAGAGAACGGGATCTCAAAGCTTTAAAAGATTTGACTATCGCACAAAGTCTACGGTATTCCCATATTCCTCTTGTACCTACAAGGAAATAACGAATAAGATAATTTGTAAAAATGTTTATCTCAACTAACACGAAGAAGATATAGGAATAAGAGTTTGTAAGAATGGTTAGTACAAGAGTAGAGAAAGTCATGTGAGTGCAACACATCAGATTTTGTAATTACATTTTAAAATCCTATTTCAATAAATATTGACATTTTTTGGTTAATGTAGCGGGAACATGGCAATTTTTGTTGTATTTACATGATTTTATTACTGTAGAAGAAAATGTACTACAAAGGTTCTAGCACAGTTTACACAATGTATATTTTTTAATTTTGGTTTAAAATTATTTCAATAAATAATAATGTATGACATTCGGAATGAGAAAGACTGCAGATATTATTCCCAGAAACTCCAGAGTATACATTACACTTGCCATGAAATTATCTTAAATTTATGGAACATTAATCAAAATCGGCAAAGCTACTTCTAAGAGAATAAAAGATAAGCAAAACCTTTTCAGGTAAAACAGTTCGGGATTGATGAATGTTCTTTAAAATCTTCATGTTCCATTCCTAGAAGGTCCTTAACTGAATACTTTATCAACTTTACGTTTACTGGGTCATGCTTTTCACACGCACACACACAAACATGCATACACACACCCCCACACAACGCACACATACATACACATATGCATCCACACGCATACACACACAGACACACACATGCATACACATATACACACGCATACACACACAGACACACACATGCATACACATATACACACGCATACACACTCACGCACACACACGCATACACACACGCACACACACGCATACACACATACACACACACGCATACACACGCATACACACACGCACACACACGCATACACACACGCACACACACGCATACACACACGCATACACACACGCATACACACACGCACACACACGCATACACACGCATACACACGCATACACACACACACGCATACACTCACGCACACACACGCATACACTCACGCACACACACGCATACACACACGCATACACACGCATACACACACGCACACACACGCATACACACATACACACACCACACACACGCATACACACACGCATACACACACGCACACACACGCATACACACGCATACACACACGCACACACGCATACACACACACACACGCGCACACACACGCATACACACATACACACACCACACACATGCATACACACACCACACACACATGCATACACACACCACACACACATGCATACACACACACATGCATACACACACCACACACACATGCATACACACACATGCATACACACACCACACACACACGCATACACACACACACACGCGCACACACACGCATACACACATACACACACCACACACATGCATACACACACCACACACACATGCATACACACACCACACACACACGCATACACACATGCATACACACACCACACACACATGCATACACACACCACACACACATGCATACACACACACATGCATACACACACATGCATACACACACCACACACACACGCATACACACATACACACATGCATACACACACCACACACACATGCATACACACACCACACACACATGCATACACACACCACACACACATGCATACACACACCACACACACATGCATACACACACCACACACATACACAGATACTTACACACATGCATACACATACATACACACATACAATCGCACACACGCACACGCACACACACACACAATCACACAATCGCACACATAGAGAAAGAGAGAGATGGACCGATTGACTTTATCTACTAAAAAAACTCGATGTCGAGAATTCACTGGAAATACATATTTTGAGGGCCCCTGAAGCATTTTTGCGCGCGTGTGTATGAGTTTTTCTGTCTTTGAGCACCAAAACTCAAATGATAAGCCGGATAAAATGTTGCAGCACTTACGTAAGAGAAACCGTTGGAGTATTTTCAGACACAAAACTGAATCTTGTAAAATGTTTAGCGACATGATTGAAATGGAGCAGTGATTTTGCTAGCGTAGACACACGTATAGATACATTACCATCTTGTTCTGCAGCAGCAATAAGAGAGGACGGAATACAAAACGTGCAGATGATGTTTTTGAATTATAAAGTAGGTGATAACTCCGCTTCACAAATCAGTTGTAACCGGAAGAAGCACGTGACGGAAGGAATATAAAATACCAGTCAGCCGTTCGTTCGTTCGCTCGCTCGTCCAGAAAGACAGATATACCTACATATCCTAGGAAGAAGCAAGGAGGGTATTCCCCGCACGTATGGCTCGGTCATGTGACGTCCCAGAAAACAAAAGCTCGCAGAAACAAATTAAACACGCTCTGCCGCATGTGATACATACATACAGTGTGTTCCTTGAACGTGTTACCTGCACCTCCGGGGCAATTACCCTCTTATCAACACCTCAACCTAATGTGCTGCACTCACATGACTTTCTCTACTCTTGTACCAACCATTCTAACAACCTCTCCGTTCTCTTTGCACACTTAACATACGAAAAATGAACAACGGTGTTCCATTTCACGAAAGTTTTAAGTTTTCCGAAGCTCACACACATAAGAAGGAATATCTCGGAAATGGTTCATCCTAAAAGAAAATTTATTTGGAAATAAATTGTGTATTTTATAAAGATCTACATTTGTTGTATAGTATGATTTGCTTTATCTCTAACGGTTTACCAGTTATGCAAAAGTCTTCCAGAGTATACAAAACTACATAGACTATAGAAATAAAATTCAAAATATACATATCGTTTGCCTTAAGAATATCTCAAACACGTGGAATTTCAATCAAAATGTTGCAGGTGTTTTCGAGAATTTTCTTTAAAATCTTGGTGTCGTATTCTTAAAACACGTTAAACTTAAATACCAACTTTGATTTTTAACCGACCTTTTGTTTTTGAGTTATGCGGTCCACAGGTTGACAAGACAGACACACACAGACCTTCTTCTAAAAGGACTTGTTTTAATTCAGGAGGCCTTATTTCCTGTGAAATCTCGTCACCGAATTTTTGGGTGGAATGGAACACTTCCTCTACTTTACTATATAGTAGAGAAAGTAATAATGAAGATATAAGGAATGAACTTAAAATAGACTCAACAAATAGCAAAATTGAAAAATATCGAAAGGAATGGATGCAAAATATACAGAGAAATTGCGAAACATCAACTATAAGGAAAGATGTTGGTAGACACAAAAAGATATGGAAGGAGCTACTGTTGTGATGGAGAACAAGCACTCTGCGTACGAGAAGAAGAAGAGGAAGAAGAGGAAGAAGAAGAGGAAGAAGAAGAGGAAGAGGGAGAAGAAGAAGAGGAAGAAGAAGAGGAAGAAGAAGAGGAAGAGGGAGAAGAAGAGGAAGAAGAAGAGGAAGAGGGAGAAGAGGAAGAGGGAGAAGAGGAAGAAGAAGAGGAAGAAGAGGAAGAGGGAGAAGAAGAAGAGGAAGAAGAAGAGGAAGAAGAGGAAGAAGAAGAGGAAGAAGAAGAGGAAGAGGGAGAAGAAGAGGAAGAAGAAGAGGAAGAGGGAGAAGAGGAAGAGGAAGAAGAGGAAGAAGAAGAGGAAGAGGGAGAAGAAGAGGAAGAAGAGGAAGAGGAAGCAGAAGAAGAGTAAGAGGAAGAAGAAGAGGAGGAAGAAG